>OY365800.1:18976872-19595980 GCA_959347355.1 Napeogenes inachia | reverse complement strand
ACAATAAAATCCTCCATAGCCCTTTCACACAGTCTAATGTGCTCAATGTTCATTTGACGAGGGCTAGCACGCAGAGGAAATATTTTCCCAAATCCATACAGCCTTAAGGATCTCATAAAGCAGTCGTTCCCCACGCCAAAGTATGGAAGTGAGATTTATTCGGGGAACTTCGGTCTAGAGCCCGAGGCTTTTCTATGATGAATTGACACTTTTTCAGGGCTGCCTACAAATTTCAACTGGAATTATATACGCTGCCTGAATGAACAATGAAGTAGGTAAGAGTTGCTGCCATGAGTTGGAAAGTTTTAATGTCCTAATGAGGTAAAGCCTTCATAAATATTTCCATTCTTAAGATTAGTGGTTCTTTACGGAAGTCGGCTTCTGGCGCCGTAGCTTTTAATTACATTTGAATTTATAATGTTTACGGCATTGTTTTTTGTGATGCACGGACATTGCATTACAATTAATAATTTATATGAAGAGATTATTTATTTTATATCTCTATTATTACGTCTTACAAAAATAACCTATAAATTAGCAACCAGAAGTCAGCGTCACGAAATCTTCCACATTCCTGCATACCTAATACAGTTTTGTGACCCTTAACATCTGAATCTGCAGTTTCAATATAAAATATATGTTTGCTATCGAACCACGAATAGTTTTAAGGTATTATGAGTTAGAAGCGGGTCTGGGTTTGCATTGAAAACAGGTTATTCTTATGATGACTTCATTCGGTCAGAGCTTTGGGCAATCGTCTAAATTAAAATAATAAGCGGGCGTGAGCTCATCTGATAGCTTTAATAAAGACATTATAAATATCTTATATACAAAGTATCGACTACCTACTAATATCAAATACCAAAAGGTTATACGATTTTGAATGAAACTTTGACTTCCTTCATAAAATTTTTTGGTGAACAATTTTATTTTCGAGATAATATACCTAATAAATAAACTATAAATATATTGTTAAATAAAAAAAAATAAGAATGTAAATGTTAGTTTATCCAAAAAATATATCGTGAATAAAATATTCAAACACGCGAAGTGGCTACGGAGCAAAACGTAGGGCCGGCCGTAGCCGTGATTTAAATGACCACCGGCCAACAATAGTTGCTTCGTATGAATAAAACGTATACAAATTTAATCAAAGAGAAATCTATTAGTAAAATGAGAAGCACGGAAGGGAGCAGCTATACATATTCAACAAGGTACTGTATCACGATCGAGCCAATTTATGCGAAGTCCTCGGAGTATCGTACTTTTACCGGCCATATGTAAAACTGGACTATTTCTTTTGCCGATCAGATTGTCACTTGTAAACTGTGTGCTATTTATTTCTTTGGATTTCAAAACCTCGTTACTTCGCTGCTTTTAAATCTTTTAACATTTGTTTACTTTAATGGTGAAAAATCTTAATAACCTGCCTTTACGTTTTAGAATATAAATGCTTTAAATTTATTACACAAATAAATAAATATAATAATATATATTATAAAATATAATATATATAAATAATAAGAATTCACCGAGCAGTCGTTTTTGCATAGCAATCTCGGTATCAGCAATGCGCCCGTCCACTTCTTTGACGACAAGTTTCCTTTAACACATTTATCAAGAACAATGTTATTTCTTTGTTGTTACTTTATGCATTTAAATGCACTATTTGTTTAGTAACACACAAATAAATGTCTACTTAAAATAATATATAGACCTGTATCTACTTTCAAATCGGTACCTATTTGATATTTGTAAATATAAAAAGAATTTAATAAAAGTTGAGTTATTTTTAGGTATAAAATACATATCCTGTATCTTAATTAAAACAGCAGCAAGATTCCGTAATACAGATCATATGAATACCTATCGAGATGAAGAGGCGAGAAAAATAAAAAATACAATTGGAAGTAATAAATGTCGCAAACCAACTGGGAACGCTTTAGAGTTGGAAAGTTTCTAAGTAAATGTAATATAAAATACGTTTATATATTCATATATAATATATTTAAATTGAAGCTTAAATAGATATGTTAACTATATAAAGCTTTATTATATACTTTATTATATACCATAGGCTGATAATATTTCCAAACACAATAAATATTCATTTATTTTTTTGTTCTGAAAACTTACTTAAGAAAAATAAATTCTTTTGTCAACTCATTAGTTTTTATTATATCATTAATCTTTTAATTATATATCTTTAATATACTCCATAACAATAATAATACATAAAAGGTTCAGCCTTCATTAATCCTAAGTCATACACTCATACATATTCATATATTGTTTTCCAATTAACAGTTTGTAAGGCTCCACTCAAATTCAATTCAGAAGCCTCATGGCCATAAATGGTAGCAATATAATAGCGGCCTTAGACATATTTGAATATCTCTGAGCGCATCGGAGGCTGGCCATTGTTGCCTCCTAGTATGGACTTAATTAGGAGAGGAATAGGTGGGAAGATGTACTGGCATTCAGGGTCTGGAGCAACTAACCACGTGAGACCCTTGAGAGATATAGAATAGAGTTTATTAATAAAATAGTTATGTTAAATAGAGCTTAGACTATTTTTTTAATTATTCAATTTTTAAACAAACTATTATAATCATGTTTTGTGATAGAATACAGGTCGTCAAAATAGTATTAGTTAGGGCAATGAAAGATTATTTGATAGAGTTAGACAATATTTGCTTCTGAATTCGGCAACAGGGAAATCAAGATGCTTAAACTTGTATTCATCTGTTGTTATTACTGGTCGCACTCAAGGGAAAGATTCAACTCATATTTCAAGTATGAACTGAGTCTGAAGATAATTATTATATGTATTTATAACTATATAGTAAGATATCATGTTGTTTTGATGTAAATTATATTAATTTATTCCAATGTGATCAATTATTCTTGTAGGTGTTTTTAATAAACTCATAAACAACTTCAAGTATATACGTATTTATCTTTTTTTTCAGAGTCGTTAGAAGTGTAAATGAAATCATTTACATAATGTTAATCAATACTATCAATATATGTATAAATAATTCAATATCAAATGAAGCAGAACTAGATGTCGGTCCTTTTAGATTTCAATTACGTTCATCGACTTTTATAAAGTCAATAGTAAAAGGTAATTAAAATAGTTTATTCTAGTTACGCATTTTTCTACAGTGGAATACAACGAAAATAGAGTGGTGTGTATGTCACAAGCTGTTAGCGACTTTGAACTAACACATTTTCCTTTCGTTAAACCCAGAAATAATTTGGGAAGCATAGATCTATCAGTAACAGATACTTCTAGAATATGACTTTTGGAGCAGCCACGTCAACCCCGTAATAAAGTTTATAATAAATCATAATCATAATAAATCATGAAAAGTAATACAACTAACTTACAAAATCTTACGTAAAGTTATGAAAAACCTTGATTATCATCCTTTTTAGCAAATTAACTTCCTTCAAATATTTTTTCTGAAATCTAAACATTTTTAGCTATAAATACGTTAATTTAATTACCGTTATTGCTATTTTTTATTACATAAGCCACTTACTTGTTTATCGCTACCGCTTATGACTTATTCTAACAAGCTCTCGCTCGCGGAGTTAGTGCAGGGATATAAATTTAATGCTTACGTTTCGCTTGCCCCGCTCCGCTAGTTTAATTAAGCTTCTCCTTTGTCTGTATGTGCGTAACATTCAACATGTTCCCTCTATGCTGAGACGACTTAAATACACATATTTTTTATGTTATTTATCTAATTACTTCCAAATGTAATGTTAGTTTATGTTTGTGATTTACCTGTTATATTTAACTCTTAGCACTCCACCATTTTGTTTACCACAAAACACAAGCAGTCTACCGCCAGGTTATTCGATAACTAAAAAACTTTAAGCCGTTGAGTTGTCGGTTCTTTTCGATACAATAGCCTTTATCTAACAATCGCGACTTTCTCTTGTGCAATATCTCAAAAAAGTAACGTCCTTTGTCCGATGTAACAAAGCAAACTTTCCCCATACACTTGTACAATGAACCAGCACTAAAAAGGACTGTGTTGAGTTAAAAATTATAAAAAATCTCAGTAGTTATGGAACTAGCCATCAAGCTATCCGATCGCCCGGACAATCGTTACGATACTGAAAAACGGTATTCTTTTATCCAGAAATCTCTTAACGAGGTTAGTTTAGGCAAACTTTAGTGATACTTATGTTTTTGTTACGTTTTATTTGGGTCCATATGAGTTCTGTTATTACCCTATGGTAGGAGCTGTCTCAGGGGAAGGGTTGTGCTGTTCGCACAGTCATTGGCTGCGCAGGAGTGAGTGTGATAAAACGATTTTGTCAAGACCTATTCAAAACGGAGAACACGTTTGAAAAATAATTTGAATACCGAATGCAGATGGCTTCTTTTATCTGTGGGAGTTTTGGCCGCGGCGAACAAGTTAATTAAAGGTTTGCCCATCAATTAAATATTGGTTTTCATTGTTTTAATTTTGCTGCTGAGATCCTGATTTATTTATAACGATCGTTTCTTAATTAAGTTGTTCATTGTTACTATAACAATTTGAAGTTTATCTTCATTTTCAATAGTGAAATATTTTGGTACGATCAAAGGGTTTGCGCGCGGATACTCTCGCTGGAAAGAGGTAGGTTTAGAAATAATATATAACAAAAACAAGCAGTGGCTGTATGCTTTTTCATTTGTAACATTTTATTTTAAAAAGTTTTTTGAGCTGTCAGGTTATGGTGTATCTGTGTACAAAATTCCATAAAAATCTCTTTTAATTCTGCCTGATATACCCATAAATATCTAAGCTGTATAATTTATAATATTAGTAAGAGTATGATACCATAAATAAATTTAAATGAGATGGTAGTTTAGTGTTTATTATATGTTATAAATTGCGATTCATAATCCTCAAATAAATCGATAAACTCAAATCCCACTCATTCGTCCCGTATCTGGGACGATGCATTCACTGCGAAACACCAAAATTTATTAGGTTAGTAGTTGCTGTAGGTCGATAAAACTATACAACGACACCAGAAGGACGTATCTCAATAAATCCGCGAGAAAAATAAACTACCATCGACTGAAAGAAACAGAGTGAAGTTTCCTACAATACCACTCGAAGGCTGTATGACTGAAAAGAGAAATGCGCAGTGCAATTTTGTGATATCTTTTTCACTCTTTCAATGGCGGCCTCTAGGCGACATACGGACGGTATAGTGTTGAATTAGCATATTTATTGCTAGTAACACGACAAAATAAATTTATCTTAGCCCACTGGGTCTGGAACATATTTGCTTTTTGTCCTTCCTATTCACGCTGCTACTTGGTGCCTTGATGTCATATACATGATGTAGACCTATATTTTAATTTTTCTATGCTTAAGATAATATTTTATAATTTACATTCATTCTTTTTCAGTAATAATTTATGTAGAATGTACAATAATAATATACTGTCGGGTCTACATAAATTAAAGTAGATAATGATTAATAATTTTAGAAATATTACACAGGTACCTAGGCCATTACATCTTACTAAGTTACCTAGATACAAGCCTACCTATTAAATAATTAATTTCATAAACTCCTATCAAAATGGTTTTGAAACAACGTTTACATTAGCGTTTTGAAATACATAAAAATCTATAATTTTAATATTTAAATTCTAAAATTACTATATAAGTAGGTATTACTCAAGATTATGAGGTATAAGCCTGCTCTGTCATTCATAAAAAATACCTGTAAACACAAATTGAAATTAAAAATTCAGTTTTTAATTCATACAGAGCGAGCGAGCTCCAATTCGTCATTATAAATAGGTAGCTACCTGCCCTCGACACATAGCCGTACATACGCACACTGTAAACGCCTCTGACGAAACCGGTTTAGAACGCCGCCGGCATACGAATGTGTTTCTCCAACATATTTTGTGTCTTTCATCAACATTACTAAATCAGATAAATCTATCCCGCTCGCACGCCCGAGCTAACTTCACGCCGCTCAGAGCGACAGCCAATCAGCGCGCGGCAAACCATCGCCATATTAAATAATGCTATTGTCCCGCCACCTATCTGAACTAATGCGAAAGACGCATGGAGGCGCTTTTCGTATTGTTTTTGTGAGTTTTTCTCAGATTTTGTTGGTTTTTTCCATAGTTCTTTGTGATAAAAGTGATGCATTGCGTGTTTTAAGTCTAGTTGAGGCAAGTATATCTTAAAAACGTTGTTTTTAACAGTGTATATGTTAATAGAACAGCAATCAACCGCAAGCTAAGTTCAGACATGTTGTTTGTTTGGAAACATTATTTATACAAATACTCATAATTTGTGTTTATTTCACATTTTGATTTGAATTTAATGTGTCTCTGGTTGAAAACAGCATCCTAGCATCTTTTTATCTAATAAATAGACACTTCTAATAAGATTTAATGAACTTAGGTGCACTAGTAGGTACCTAATAGGTATTATACTATAACTTACTATTTACTGTCCTCTGAATAAATATAACATGATAATAACATAGTACTATGCTGTTTTTAAGCCAAACCAAGTACCTATATTATTCTTCGTTAATAAAATATTTTTTTTAAGTTACCCAATAGGATTATTTTTTTGTCATTTATTGAGACAATAACTTACTGGTAATGATTAGGATGTGTTTATGTATTTTTAATGTATCTGTTATAAAATAATAATTGATATTATAAAACAATATATTGAAACTTTTTACATTTATTAAAAACCGACGGAATAAAATGGTGGTCCGCCGACGGAGAGCGCATGCGTGTAGTGTTTCTTTTATAGATGTGATCTATAAATTATATATGTTAAGATTAAAAATACACTTTTTAATTATAAACAATTCTCGCTACTTCAAATCAAAGTCAAGGTTTTTATTTCAATCAAATACAATTATGAAAGATTCTAGTTGCATGGTTTTAAGGATCTATGGAGAAAAACCGTCAAAACAATTCATGAACACTAAAGAGTTAAAAGTAATTTGTCATAAAATATTTTTTTTTAGTATTGACTATAAATTCAAAACCCATATAGGTCTACCTATCCATGAATACTCTTTTAACTTGTTAATAAATTATGGTTTATAGTATTGACTATAAATTTAGTCATAGTCAGATAAAAGTAGAATTCAGTAAAGAGTGATATCAAAAGAAGATTATAATAATTAACAACGCCACTATTAGCTCTATGAAGCTCTCATGTTTACAAAGACTTTCAATATAATAATAATTAAAAAAATATTTATTTTTAAATTATAATGGTAAAAGATAAAACCTTGGAAAGGGTAACAATGAGGAATTGGGCAAAACTCTTAGTAGGTATGTTTTAATTAAAACAAAACTAAGAAGAAATGGGAATAAAACCAAATAATCAATAATTTATATAATTAAGAATGACTATTCTTATGAGAAAGAGGAAGTCAGATATTAAATGCTTATACTCGTAATAAGAAAAACAATTTTTCTCAACACTTTAACCGAGACGTTGAATATTCCTTAGGTGCTTGAAGTTAAAGATAAAAACTTAGAGTGCAATAGTGCGATATTGTAAAAGTTGAACGTCGTTCTGAACTATTCTGAATCGTAAATAGCACCGACATCAAAGACTTTATATTTAAATATAGCTTGAAACATTTAATTATGTTTAATCTGTGGTTATATTTCATAAAACACACATCATTATATTTTGATATCACCATGGACTTAATTATACATACAACAATGTAAAGAATACATATCATTAAAGAATTTTAAAATATACTTGAATTAAAAGATAAATCTTCAAATAGATAAATAGAAGAGAAACAGTTTAATAGATACGTTTCCTCTTAAATTGCGTCTTCACTGTATTATAGAGTTCTTTAAGAATATAATGTATAGTAGCTATTTACTTGCAGTGCAAAGCTTGCTTATACAGATAAAATACGCTGCCAAGTCTTCGGGCAAAAGAAGCAAACGAAAGACGAGATTTAGTGTGAAAATTTTGGAAGTCAGCCGGGCATTTATGGTGGTTGCATTAATCACGATGGGAAAATATCCCCCTCTTCCGACTCTGGATATTTTAATTTATTAATGAGGTTATCAACCTGCTTCCTGTATTAAGGAATTAAAATTATAATTGGAAGGGAAAAAAAGACGACCCAGTACGGACATTTTAACAAACTGTACGGTAAGCCTACTTAAACAAATTTACAGCGACCGTTACCCTTGAAGGTGACCCAAATTACAGTGAAAAAAAGCTAACAGCCCTTTATTTCAAACAAACATAACTGTTGGTGAGAATCCCGTGTAATCCCGGACCACTTATCACGCGTACAAAATGCAAATTCAAGCGGCCCGGCTGTACGCAGAATTAACGAAAACGCAAAACCGGACCGGGGTAGGTGCGTCGGAAATTGTCAAAGTTTGCGTAAAGGATAAACAAGATTATCTCACAATTTAGACATACCATGCTCGTTATTAAACCTTATACTGAGACGTATGTGCTAGAATTGTAGGAATGTATTTCGTAATATGTAAAGTAATTCCATAAATATAAATTTCTAATTCTACAAAGGTGGCGTGTTTGAACGCAGTTTAATATTTGCTTCTCAATACCTCTGTTATTGATTGTGTTATAAGAAAAACGTGGCACGCCTTTATGAGCTCGTGTATTGTGATGTGAGCCTGATGCGTGAGGAGTAATTACATTCCGCCATGCTAAAAACAAACATACATGTCAGCCTCGTTTAACACCTTATAAATAAACAGATAAACGATCTACTCTTTACAGTATTTTAAACATAGTTATTTTTCTTGATATTATCTTATTTATATACTATTATATATTTATATATAATTATGTATAGTAATTATATCACTGGACAAATTATATAAATTGATCTAACCCTTAAAATTCTCTTCTTCTATAAATTGATCTAAATAATTTGCTTAGGTACTTAGGTACCTAAGCAAATTATTTGCATGTGTTAAGGGTGTTAGACATTGAAACAAATACTTAGAAATACACATTTTAACTACTTCGAATATATTTAATAAACTACCAAACCTAGAAATACAGAGATCTATGCTCATCACATACATGCCTGTCCCTGTCGGGAATAGAACCCAAGCCTCTTTGCGCCGCGATACGTTAGGCGTCTGCACCACTCGACCAAGTAGCTAGGTAAAATATTATATAGGTAGGTTGATACCTACCTATATAATATTATAAGTATAGAGTTTACAAAGCCGTCTTAGAACTTATATTCTTTATTACACTAAATGATCATATTATTTAAAGTCAGGGTTTAGTAAATGTTATTATAACATAATTAAGTCTTACCTACATTCTGTATAAAATATTATTATTACCGTTAAGTCCGCAGCTAATCTTCGACCATTCGCTGGTCGAATCCAAAAGCTTAGCCTGTTTGTTGGCTGTAATACGCTTTTAACACCTGTGTTTCAAAATTATGTAATGTGTGAATGAGATAATGTAGATTTTGTATGGAGTGCTGAGTTAAATGTTAGGCCTGAGAGCGCAGTGCGAATAGAATTTATTTGATGCTATTTTTATATTATGTATCGGTGGACATCAATCTCATTTTATTCAGAAATAATAAATATATGTTATTGTTACTACTATGCTAATAAATTTTGTTTTAAGTATATATACATTACAAACATGATAAGGCTGATAGACATGAGTGTATACATATAATGAAATCATACTTATATCTGCGTTATTATTATTTTCAAATAATTTACATTTTTTTATTGGAAATTGGATATTATTTACTCTACAAAAAAATATTGTAAACGCTCAAACGAAAATCTTTTATAAAAGGTTTGTATTCAATTTTCATTTAAAATGTAACTTGAGGTATAATTTTTTTAAAGAAAATTCAATCATGAGGTAGGTATATTGTTTATAAATCCTATGTACACAGCTACTGTGTAATGGTTATGCGAGAGCACGCAGCATCACAAATCTTTTCGGGCGTACGCAAAGAAGCCCGGTTTGTTTACGAGTAAAATGTTTCTATTTAGATAAATTGGTTCCCTAAATTTGGTCGCTTAACTGCTTAGCCCAGGTGCCCATATCTACATATTTATGAAACCGGAAACCTTTAGGGAGAGCCGTGGTTTAAAAATACCGGAAAATATACGATTTTTTTACCGTAACATTTAACGATACCCACTTTATTTATAGTCTTAAAGGAGGGTATCTTGCATTTATTAAGATTGTGACGGATCAGTAATTTAAGTACCTAAGGATCAAAATAATAGGAGTCCTGTTATCTACCCTATCTGTTCATGAATATATTTAAAATCATGATAAGTATCAGATTATCTCTCTTAAGAGTATTGCTCCCCGCTATTTATCTACTAAAAATATAGACTATGTAGTGTTTTTCTAAATTTATCAGAAACATTATAATAATTAACTTTAATAATGGTCATCAATTTATTAAATATATATTATAATATTAATGGACTGTTTATAATTATAGTATAACACAAAATAAACAATCCTAATACCAATATATCATATATAATGAATTGCCTAACTAGATACTGTTGGTGATAATTTTAGCAATCATAACAGTTGTCATATTCTCCACTCGCAGTGCATTATTTGAAATCCAATTCAACCTGACCTGCCTTGGTACCTATAATTCATCTTAACTTATCAAAATTAAGAGGACAGCTAGAATCTTTATATTCTGGTCTAAGAAAGTGCAAATCATTCAAAGGTCAATAAGTTCAAACGTTGATAACAAAGAGCATCTATTACAAGTTAGTATGTACACATTATTGTAGTTCGTAATAATCTTTATTTAACGTAACTCTTGTACCTACTTACTTGTATTATTAAGGCAAATATTATAAAGTAGTAAAAGTTGATTAAACCAACAAAGCCACTTAACAATTACTTGAACAAAGAAAATTACTATTAAAAGTACCGCGACGTCTAACTAATTAAGCGCAGTAACTAACTGAAAACTAAACTTTACACCTCCATAAACTTAACTGGCATACAATTTTAAAGAAAAAAGACAATAATTAAACTCTGTAGCAAAAAATGTTGAATCATTATGACTGCGTTGTAAATGTCAGATATTTAATAAAATACCAAATTGTGTTGTTTCCGTATTTAATCAGTTTTTACATTACTTAATGTTCCATTAAAATATAATTTGATATTACTCATACAAAAAATGTATTTAATTAAATTGTATATGTAACAAAAACATAAATCATAACAACATTTTTTGTATACTTTTGGGAATTATTTCTGAAGGTATTTAAAGTTTCGCCAATAAAGAGAATCTTAAAAAGATTTATAGTGTATAATGTTTTCGGCTTGGAATAAGGAGAATATTTAGTAAGGCTTAACTTAAGCTGTCGCTTTTTATAATTAATATCTACGAGGAAAAGTGACAAAAACTCTTTACAATCTTGAAAAACTGATATACTTGCCCCCTTACTGTATATTAGCTACATTTATCATACCATTAATCATTGGAACACATCGTAACATAAATAAATATCTCCATATAAAAGTTGAACAAGACACTATAAATCTATAAAACAAAACGCAGGGGATACAAGTGTTACATGTGTCAATTGAACCGATATGCATAAATAGTTATGAATTATGTAAAACTTCGCACCGAGGAACCAGACAGAGAACTGGACAATGAACACTCCAATGAATGTCGGTCGTTTTATCGTTTTAAACGAAAATATTTAAAACAAGAGTTGTAAATGATCTTTTACATCTAAAATATAATTCTAATTTTAATCACATACAATATTTATAATAAACTTAATTCTGAATGCGAACGCAATTGAAACGCTCCGACGCTGTTAGTAAATTCCATTTGAAATTTGAATTTTAATAAAACATAACATGTTCCTGTATTCATACTTCACATCAATGCTCGTTTCCATAGCCTCTATGTCCGCAATTTACGTCCCTCGCGGGAGACGAAGAGTAATGTCATTGGAGGGATAAAAAGTAAAAAAAAATCGCTACGAGTCGCCCAACAAGTCAGCCAATTATAACCGACAAGTGCGCAAATTTAAGCTTACGTATTCAGCTATACTGTCTTTTTAATCCCTGTCTTATTATTTTTAATTACAGATCTGAAAGAAACCGACTTCATAAATAATGATAACGCTAATAAGATGCAAATAAATTAAGAGGTCATTATTAAATTCTATTATCTTACCTTCATTAAAGGAACATTCGAGAAGTAAAAAGTGAGTTGAAATGAATCATGGTGTGCGATCCTCGTGAAATATTACTCTCGACCTGGCACCATAAAGAAACGACGTGACACCAAGATACAGCGATAGGGACACTGCCCCGACAGACACCAAAGAACACGTCTGTCTGAATATTCACAGGGTGATCGTTTAAATATTATTATAATATATAATATTCACATATCAATATTATTTCGAAATATCTTTAATTTTGCAAATTTAAATTATTGGTGGGACGATAATCTTGACATAATTAAGTGGTATTTTATTGATTTTCGTTGAAATTGGAATAGCTAAAAAGATTTTACATTTAATTATGAATATATGCATTATATAATAAACGCGTATAGGAATCGATTTTAGAATATTTTATAATCCTTTTTTTGAACATATGTTTTAAAGTACTTCTCACTTCCCATATTAAATTTCAAACTCAAACCCAACTGTGATAACAAAACATCTCCAGCATCCTCCTATAAGTAACTCCCACATATTTTACCCAGCACCAGTAATGAAGCAATTATATATCGATATTTTTATGCATAAAATACTTGGCGAATATCTGGTCAGTGGAAGTCTGAAATAAAACAAAGAGGTTAGTGTTGGCTCGGGTAGGTGTGTGTCTCGGTTATCGAGGTTTAAACGCGCGACACGCCGAGACATCTACAAGATTTATCACCTCACTAGTACGCTCATTTGTATTTCACTAAAGAAATAACTTGGAAAGAAATCGAAATTATAAAGTGCGTTTTGAAAAGATTATCTAGATTTCTGTTTGTCGCGTAAATATCATGATCCATACATAGCTGTAACAGGATGAGGTGTGGGTAATTTATTTCCAGTTGCATTTTTCTCACCTCAGAAATGCGGATATATGTGATTTATATGTTTTAATTATTAAAATAGTTTCTACTTCGTCTTTTCCTTTATCTATATATAATGTATCTTAATGTCTTAAGAAACTTAGTATTTGAGATTTTAAAGTAGTTTCATAGTACCTAGGTAATTACTGTAATTTATTCATCGTTGAAGTTTTCAGTGCCAAAACACAAAGTTTTTTTCTCGGTTTGTTTTTATACAGTAAATCAGAATTAATTACATGGAAATAAATCGTTAATAACATAAAATAATAAATATTCAGACTAAGTGAGTCCGAATACATTCTCAGACCTGACAAACTAATTTATTGATTACAATTTTATTCAGCACTTTAATATCAATTCTATCAATTAAATTATCGTCAATATACATAACTGGATTATTTATTTATTAATCAATTAATTGAATGAATATAAAATAATATAAAGATCACCCCATCACTATTTGTTTCTTTCTTTCTTATTGACAAAATTCTAGGAAGCTCTCCCAACAAACTAGTTTTAGTTTATCTTGATGTTTGTTTGTTTGTTTTTTCTAAATAAGATGATAGATTTATTGGAATTCTATTAGTTGTGAATAAATTGTAATTACGATGTATTTTTATGTAAAAATATGAATTACAATAATTCATTCAATCTCATTAAATCATCAAGTTACTGGATGTTTTATCATGAGAATAATAAATCGTTCTGTAACATAAAACCCATTTATTACATTTTGAATAGTTTTCTCTTGAAAATGTAGATATTATATACAAATATATTTTCAGTTCACAGATAACAACAGTTTATAAAGTTGATATAATTGAACTAATAAAGTTAGAACAATAAGCCAATGGACATGATTTATGATTAAAAGATTCAGGATAAACTTATTGATAAGGGATATCCACACTTTCGTTCCTTCGCTGGCTGATAAGACGAGCCTAATACGCCCTTAACATTTATCTTTAAGATTAATGAGCCAATTTTCTTAGTTGGCTATAAAAAGAATTGCCACAGTGACCTCCAGAGGCTGTGACGTATCTGAATTACAGATATATGACTCCTAGATCATCTTTGTTTGTTATTATTTATCAAAACAATATTATTGTTATATTTAAATATGATATTTGTTGGACGTAAATAAAGTAGGTATTCTAAATTTTATCAAATTTATGAAATAAGTCTTTGGGGATTTTCTTAAAAATAAATGAAAACAGAGTCTCAAAAAAGCAATTATAAAGACAAATTTTCCCCTATCCCTGGGGCGGGCCATAAGGAAAGAAATTGGATTAAACTGTCAAAGGTAAAATAAAAAATGATCAGATTATTTATTCCCCAAGTCTGCGAAACATCAACTCCTTACCAACATAATTTCGGTTTTTCCTTTTCTAATGACAAAGAAATACGGTTTTTAATCGTATAAATATATATTTAGGTTGACATCACGCAGTCAATAAAATCGTATTTGCATTTAAAACGGTAAGTAAACATAGAATTGAGTGTTTTGTGAATGGACGGGCATGTTTATGACTGGTTTTATGACCTGGTAAGTGTAAGGATCGCTCGTAAAATTAATTGCCTGGCTGTTAAGCTTTTAGTAAGTTTTATTTACAAATTTATATTATTTGTTTATATAATAAGGATTTTATAAGATTAGAATATCTATATATTTTGTTATTAAGTATAAATTATCGTGTATTTAACAAGATATATAGAAGAATGTATATAAATCTGCTGCTTCAGTTATTTTTGTTTGAAGGCGGCAAGATAGATGATCCAATTCCGAATTATGTCTATCTTGGGAATTAACGTGGAGCGGGGAATCCAGTTTATCCAAAAAAAGTGCGGGGTTGGTGGGAGGGGGTACGGATGGAAGTTATTTTGGAATTATGATTCCGGATGCGTTCCCGGGCGCCGCGTGTTTCACGCCTCGTTTCGTTGTAATATCGGTCGCTTGCAACCGTTTAAGCTGCACCGGACCAATATCATATTCGCGTTGAAATATTTATTATGTTCTAGTTGGAGAAATATATTCTAAGGAATCTCGGTTTCTTCATTAAGCTGTTGACTCTTCGTTTTGATCTTCAAAGAGACCAGGAACAGAATTTATGTCCCACACGTGTTCTGTTTCATGTAGTTTTAAATAAATATAATAGAAATGATAATAATAAATTAAACTCATATCGAAGGTTTCAAAAATATTTGATGTAGGTGACATTTTTTTGCAATATGGAATTTTAAAAATATTTAGAATCAACATTTGTTTCTGATTACAAATATGTATATAACGCTTAGATCAAATAGCCATAAAACCTCCGCTATAGATTATTTTATGAACTTATGTAGCTACAATTTTGGTACCAAATTAAATGCCTACCTAAAAATGCAGGTCGTGTGTTTTAATAGGGTGTCACAGGGTTCTTAAGTATTCCGGACTCCCACCCCACAATACCCAGTCTCCTTAGTCTGGCACATCCTCCCCTTGATATATTAGTCCCAGTTCGTCGTACATAATTTTGTTGAGGGTGTTACCCCCCTTTACCCCATCGCCCGCCAGCGAAACGTCCGATCTGTACAATACGGCGGTTTGTTTATTGACATATAATAATAACATTTATTTTTACTAATACTTTAATTAGCTTAAAAAGAAACAGTTTATTCGTTCAGATTAAATCGGAAGATTTTTTTGTATTCCTAAATAAACTATTATAACAATATTGCGACTGATATAACGATAACAACCCTGGTTATAATAACCATGTACATTAACACAACCACTTCATTAGTCTATTCGAATACTCACCCTTGACGGGTTGCGGAGGTCAAATGCTGAGTTGAGATGTAGATAATGAAGAGTAAAAGCCTACCTGAACCTATTTGTTAAATTTCATATTGTTTAAGAGATGGGTGCTGTTAATAAACTTTGTGATAAACAAATTGGATATCTAAATATAATTTTACAAATGCTTGAGATAAATTAAAAGGAATATGTAGGTAGGTAGGTACATAAAAATATCTCTTTTGATCTCTACTTAAATGTTTGAGTGCTTTTATGTTTATTAAATTTATGTTGCATACATATTTATAACATTTACCTAAATAAAATAATAACAGTCCAAAACATCTCTTTACAATATATAGGAAATCAAATATAAACATTAATATATCTCTATTTATATAGAAATACATTGAATAGAGCTACATAGTAAAACCTTATTACCAATACACAAGAGAACAATCTATCTCTTGCGGTCACGTGTTCCTTGCTACTTACGGTATTACACTATCCATTGCCACAATAGAAATTGGTTTTCAATTTAAAAATGGCTTTTCTTTATTGCACTTCAAACCTAATTTAGCACAATGTTAATATATATATTCTCATATAAGTCCATTAGTTAAATTAGCAAAGATTTTCCCCCCATCTTGGCAACTTATTTGTCATATAAGGGAGGCTAAGGGCCAAACGAGTAAGTCACTTCATTGCGTGCGCAATAAATTCTAATTTTGGGTAATGTGCGGCGCTGTTAAAATAGTGTAACCGGGGTCAATAAAATTGTCCATAACTTTGATATTATAATAGGATAAAGTCTAACGTACATACTTTACCATTATTAAATGTTAACCACAAAATGCTGCGGCTTTTAGAATTGATAGGTATTGTGTTTGTAATCAGGCGTTTTGATTAGTTTTTAGTACACAAAAGAGACATTTCCAACTCTATGCCATTAGGTATAGGAAAGAGATAGGTATATATTAAAATGAAAGAAAACTACTTCATTTACGGTATTAAAGTCAAACAATATTCGTAAAATAAACTTTCTTACATAAAATTTATATATTTTTTTATTGATGTTATTGTGCATAGGTACATATATTACTATATATGGCAATTCAGCGTTATACGATTTCTAAAGTAATCGTTTACACCTTTACACTTGAAACTATATCCGTTATATAACTATTAATATAACTGGTAGCAATTATAACAAATCTTGTCAATTAAAATTGAAGGAACAATTGTATTATATCTTATTATTGATTACTAATGACTCAATAATAATTAAATTACGTAAAAGTCGGCAATTTCAATTGAAATGATTCCCACAATTAAATCTTAGCATTGAGAATTTTTGTTACAAAAAATACGCTCAATCAATAAAAAATACATATATATAATACTATATATAATACATATATATAATACATATATAAAAGAGCATGGCTTGCACATAAAGCATTCATCCCACCATCCAGCCATACCAACCAACCAACTAAATTATTTAACGTCTTCATTCCCCGTGGCGCACGCATTGCATGCCGGCACGCGGATGTGAGTATCTATAGATACAAGAACTTTGCAAGTTCCTACATATTGTTAAGAACATTTGCAAGTATAGTTTGACAACTAAATATCTTTTATTGAACCATCATCAGTTGGCATACTGATTTATATATTAATATGTATAAATCATGCAGTATGTACCTACCTACATCTAATTTAGAAACAAATTCGTTCAATAGCTAGTTGTAGGATAATAATTATTTGTAATAAATATAATAGAAGTATAAATTTTGAAAGCAGCAAGTCTTGCTCATTAGTTCCAATTTGCGTTATTAAGGTAAATTATTATACCTACCTACAGAATCATCTTAATTCTATAAAAGTGTAAAAGGATAAATTGTATCCGTTTCTGGTTAAATTTATAAGTATTACAATTATATACCGCAAATTCAAAAAATAAAATTGAAAAAAAAAAATATTTTTATATATGGATATTATTACAATGTCGAGTTAATAAATCACAACCGAGTTTAACTGTATATTATTTAATATTAAAGATCTTAAGGTAAACGGGTGGAGTGCCTGCAATTCCGCGATAAGGCTGTCTACCCCACCTTCTTTTCGGGGGGTGGAAGCCTTAAGAGCGGCCATACTTCAAATTGCGTTTAACTTAGATAGCTAGTTTGATACATTACCTCCATTATTGCATATCAAAAGGTGTTTGATAAGAATACAATGTATGATATCTTTTGTCTATTATTTATACAAAAATATTTAATAATATTTAATGAATTTAATACTAAAATAGCTTAGCTTTTAATTGTGAGATAAAGGATTTATATCTGGGATTCTGCCCCTATATCACGCATGGTGCGGGCAGGGACAGCCGTGTAGAACTACAGTCGACATCGGTTCTCTGTGTAGACATCACTTTGATTTGTTAAACTGTATATCTAATGGCTGTAGGTCTTGTTAGCTCTTGTATTTATAATATAAAACATCGTTCATAGAACTTTATTTATACCGAGATATGTTATTGATGTCAATAATTCAAGCTATAAGACGAAATCAGGGCTTTTATGTAATATTATATTGATATTATTATTAGAATACGCATCAATGTAACATAATTTAATAGAACGCATTGCAGCGGAAACTCAAAACAGCAGTAGGCAGCAACCGCTGGATAGATTAAACATCGGGGCCAAATGAACATGTAATAATTTATGGGTCGTGCCCCGTGTGTATTAGCTGTATCCGACTAATGCCGGCTTTCGATATTCGGTGCTCGGTCGCGATTCGATATTTACGAGCCAACGAGTCGCATTAGACTGTCGGCCCGTAGGTAAATTAGCACAGATGCTAGCCACTGTTACAGTGATTCATTCCAAATTGGCTTTTCAGCGAGAAAAAACGAAGCACTGCGGTAGACGCTATCTAGGGATTGCAACTAAACAGCTTTTAAAAGAGTTGCCTTTTATTTTCCTTTCTTTTCTACCTTCGGTAAATGAAGAAGGAAATCTCTAACGACTTTCATTGAGTTCGAAGTTGTTTCCTCTTTCATGAAATTGATTCATTTTCTTAGTTGCTTAAGATAAATCAATTGATTTGACATTTATTAAGCATTTGACATTAATAAGAGTTGTTGTTGGTTGTTTATTATCTATGAAGGCATCTACACGTGCTAGATTATTACATAAAATATTGTGGCTCAACGACTGGGAGAGTTATTCACTGCTAACCGAGCGTTTTAAATTGTCCGTGTAATTTGATTTGTAGGATTCATGTGACAAAAATATTCTTTTCACGACTGAAATGTAGCAATAAACCGATTTTGATTATTTTAAAATCATTGTAGAGGACATTTTTTTGAATTATTATATAATTTGAACCAAAATATCTTGTAAGACTGCAATAAAACCCACACACGATGATTTACGTTATTTTTAATGAACTGCACATGACAGCCCATGAAATGCACAAATGTTACATTTCCCAATAATGAACCGGGAAAATTACCTTTAGTATAAATAATCCTTGCCAAAGGGTGAATTCGATGAGCCGCTACTGCAAATCACGCCCCCCCACTACACCCTCCACTACTGTCGACGATAAATAAAATTCACGTTTTAACAATAAAATGCATTTTCCGCAAATGCTCCCGGTGAATTATTGTCCTGGCTTTACGAGCTTAAAATTATATGGGCACGTGAAATTTTCGATCTCGATAATGTATGCGCTCTGTATCGCGACGCACTATTTTCTGACGTTACTGTTTTTATGTTCGAAATTTAAATTACTTTTTATTGTTGCCATGTATTATTTATTTCCCAAATTACTTGATAAATATACTCCAATTTTCGCTCTTCCGGCATATTATATGGCAAATAACATTTATTTTTGTGGTCGTCTAAAAACTACTCCCCAAAATAACACGTCACGTAGCGACCCTAAAATACTTATGAAACATTTCCCAGAGGAAAAAAACAATGTTTTATTTCCAACAAAAATAGATCACACACCCGCTTGATGGAGAACCAATAGCGTCCCTGCGGCAGATGGCGACACAGCACAGATAGCAGAAATATGAATTGTAGCTTTCGATATTTGTCACTTGAATTACAACTCCCGACGGATCGCCACTGCCCTCGCACCTCGTTCAGATGATCTATTTTTTTACCAATTTTAGGTTTATCAACGATATTATATCAAACCTTTTTGTTGTTTCCATTCTATATAATATAGAGGTGTAGGTAACAGCGCTGAAGCGGTTATAAGACATTCAAATAAAATACCATCACCCACCGAAACCCTTGCGATACAAACGGAATTTAAAGCATGTGTATGTAAGGGGTGCTATAAACATTCTTGCCATGCATTTTAATGGAGTGTAACATTTCTAGGATTAATTAAATATTTTGATATTTAATAGTTCTGATAAAAGTGTTAACCATTTTGCCGACAGAAGTCAGTTTGGTTTTATTTATTAAATAACGACAAATGGTAGTTCCTGGCTATTTATTGCTAGCATCCCTCACGTACGAACAAATATGGAAGACACTGGAAAGTGAAATAACCGAAAATGAGCATATACTACCTTAAAAACAATATCCAAAACATTTAATATCAACCATAGGTTGTTTATAATAGGATCTGTTTTTCTGTAATCCATTTTCGTACTAAGCCGGTGAATTAAGGGAAAAGCACACAAGTAGAAAACTGAGTGCGCCACGTGCGAATGATTCATGGCAGTCCCTTAATTAAAGAAGATTTTAATTGTATCGGATGTCTCGGAAAATAATGCACTCCTAAATTGGGGTTGGATGGCCAAAATTTATATTTAGGAGCAGTTCCGAATGGCCTTGCGTGTTTTATCTATCTTTCGGCTATTGGCACCGTATGTCCATTGTTCGACACGATATATACAATTTATTATTATAATTTTCGCGCTGGGAAATCTGGGCATTATAATTTGTTATTCCGTTTCTCGTTACAGCCTTTATTATGTTAGATTATATTTAGCAATAAAGAAACAAGACGTCATTTACCAAAACTTTAAACGCACTTAATCCAGTAAATTCATTTTGCGTATAAAGCCAAGCTGCCGCCGACTTAAAATATCTTTCTTAATTACAAAAGCCTTTGTTGAACGTATCTGATCTATGTAAACAGACGGGGCGAATGTTTTAAATAGCAACCCAACAAATAGGTTCCGGTTGGGAGAAATAGAAAGTTCCTAATGAAAGAAAATTTAAAGGGTTTAGCCGTCGAGTTGATGTATTTGTTTCTACCGCTTGGATAATTTTTAATGAAGGATTTTAATTAGTGTATTTTTATATTTCCGTTTGTTTATAAAATTGGTGTTATGTAAAGAGTTCTCGAAATGTTTCAATTTCCATATAACCAAATTGTATTCGAATTGGCTGTTGTAGTGAACAGTGTAACTGGTGTAGGTTGAAGGTTCATTTAGTGAACAATAGGCGGTCGGCCCCATCGGCCCGGGAGCGACACCGGATAAATTGACTCGAGTTGTAGCGCCCTCTGGTGGAAAATCGTGGAAATCGATTTAAATATCTCGAATGTAATCCCTTATCTCGATTGAAGGATTTAACCTATTTTTTCGACTGACTTTCGTATGTCGAATTTAAATTTATTCAAATTCTATACCTATATCATGTAAAAGAAATCGATATTATCATAGAAAGTAAGTGAAATTGCATCAGTGTTAATGATTCGAGTGTCAATTATGAATAAAAAATACTTAAGATCATTACGCGATAAAGCTTGAGTAAATTGGTGATTTATACCCATTACAGCACGCTAGCTTCGACACGAAACCTCTAGATATTCATTACAATATTAAATTAATTTTTTATTAATTTACTAACTTTATAACACCAATTATGCATCCTTGGAAGGTATTAAACAGATATCTGGTATTAATAAAAATAAATCAAGACTATTATCGTAAACGGTAACCACAAAGCGAGTTTACTCAATCTAGGAAAAGTTTACACAATTACCTCGGATTGCTTTCCGATATTTACTGTTTGATTTTTTCCCCTCTTCCGGTTTCGGACGAGGAAGAGGCGTGCACCGGTGATGGTAATGGTCTTACCTTCACCTTCCTAATTAACAATTCACCCTATCTATGAGGTGCTACTTGACTATTTTATGAGCTCCTTTTTTGTTAATGAAATTACTATAGAAGTTTACGTCTACGGAGTTAGTGTTTATATTTTTCTTATCTACAAAAACCTACCGCATTGTTTTTTATGTGTGTGTGTATAAACAAGGTGATTTATATCACCCTAGATGTTTCACTTTCTAAGATAAGCAAAAAATGTTTCAATTGTGCAAGTTTATTGGATTAATCATGCGCAAATATTTATCGATAGGGATGTCAGTATGGGGTCACAATTTATTGAAAACTATGATACATAGGTGACTTATGTACATTGACGGTAGCAATCAGACAAATTGGCTCCAACCGAGCCCCTCTAGCCGAATTAATCGGATACGTAGGTTTCTTACTAAGACCACTTTAGTTAAGAAATGTCAATATCAGGATTATATATAAATGATACAAGAAAGTTATATCCTGGATAATTTTTCGATTATGTATTCGTTAGTAATATAACTTGATAAGGTTATTTATATTCTGGTCGGATTATCAGAGTAATTGATAATGTTTTTTAATTTTCATTTTTTATTACAGAATTTCCATAACATGTTAATTTTTCCTTAAATGATCATACCATTGTATTTTTTAAATATATTATTTTAATAATGAAAACATAAATATCTACGGACAGATGTTGTTTTCTTAAAACGTTCACAGTACACCCAATAAAAACATTAAGTATTTGAAAATAAAAAATACTTTTAAAAGGAAGGAGTCTTTGATGCATTTGTTCTGAGCATGTGTATGTAAGAATAAATATTCAACAAATCCACCTTTAAATAAACAGTATAGGGGAATAACGTTTTTGCCTCATTCCAAGTAAACGATGCTTAAGAAATTTATTGGGGGATGAATTGAGTTTTTAGATATTACTCCGTCTCGTCTTTTCTTACTATACAGTTAGAAATTTATTTTGTTTTGTATTTGTGATGACAAGGATGTCTACTAACACATACTCAATAGTAGTATTAACACTTGGTTTTAATTCAGAATGTAATATCATTCTGAATTAAAACCAAGTGTCAATATTGATTCAAAATTTTAAAAATACTTTATTGCACAAGAGAATAATAATGCAAGCAACTCCACCCTTATATATAATCCAACTTGAAGAGAAAAAGTGATCTTGCAATTAGAAGAAAGCCAGTCTCAACTGCGGGCTAATCACAAATTAATGAGGACTTGTACCGGAGTGTCGTGGTGCGATGATAATTCCACGCCCTGCCGCGCTAAGAATCTCATCAATTATGGTGGCGACTCCCTCACTGAGCCCTGGAGGCACCCCTTTGTCACAATCTACTGGCTATATCCAGATACAAGCAGATTTATATCTATTATTTAGTTGTCTGTATGTACGATTGTTTAAACTTTAAAGATAAGTTAGTTAAATCTTAAGACATCGGAAGTTTGATTTGATTGTATTAAAGAATTTTAATATTTCAACGTAAAGATATATATTGTCAAATTGTAACATTTATTTAGTTTTTTTTTAATTTCATTTAGTTTTCTGATATTTTTTCTTAGTTCTAAAATTGTGTTAATCAAGACCATAGTAATAACATTAGATAAAATGAGTGCTGATAAACTTTTAATAATATAAATAACAGATATTACAAGCAAGGTCCTATAAGTTACGGCCCTTAAGCAGTTGTTGTAGCGACACTAAACGTTTCCGCCCAAACCACAGTTGATTTGTGGTCCCGTACAAGATATACTGGCTGTTCGAAACATTGCTAACCATATGCCACCTAATTTACGTAAACCAATAAATGTCTACAGATTGATGTATTGGATTCATTACTATATACTGTTTATCATTCAGGGTCAATCTCACATCCAATATTAACCATGAATACCTTCTAGAATGTAAAATTTGTGTAGTAAGCTAAAAGATTTTGATTTGTATTTATTTGAGATAGGTAAGAGTTTTATTGGAAGATTGTAATTTAGGCAACTTCTCCCTAAACTGGCTCACGTTGCCATGAATATAAATTGTGATAAATTCCTTGTGGGACGACCGGGCGAGATGTACGAGATTCGAGGGGTTTTCTTAAAAATAACTTTTGTCAAGGAAATTCGCTCGAGCCGCGAGATTTATATAAAGGTAGTGTCACCCCAGTAATTAGTTTTTAACTAGTTCTGATAAGGGTCCGCTGCTTTGTGCCCAGTTTATAAATCTTAAAATACCGGGGTTCTTTGTAAAAATATATGGTTCTTTTTTTATCTATCCTTTAAATAAACTATGGATAGATATTATTTGTATGTAGGTACGTCCTTTTAGTATCAATTGTTTATTATGAACGTGACAAAATATGTCATATCATATTATAATGATTTATAGCACCCAAAAAAAAAATAGAAATTTCTTCGTCGAAACTTCTTTTATTCTTCGAGAAAGTTGCGTAAAAAAGTGGAGGCGCTAAGAAAAAAAAGCAATTTTCAAGCTCAGGTGTGTGAGATGTTCTTTATCTAAGTTTGCATCCGAACTGTTTTGTTTATGACGGCATATTTTTTGTAAGTTTTGAACATTTTATTACCTCGTACCGTGAGCACAGTTTTGTTACATCTAAACACCGACAGTGGCGGAACAATTGGTATTTTGTAAACTTTTTTAAACACCGCTACCTGTGTTTATCTCAAAAGATGCATAAATTATAGTACTGTTGCTTAACAGTGAACAGAAAATATAATTATTATAAAAACATCTACTTCTAAATACTGGGAGCCCGCTACATCTTTTAATGGAGATGAAAAATATAATTTGAAATACTCTTTATAACGGCTATAATGTAACCAAGTGGGCCAAAAAATGGTTGTCACCGTCTGGCGACGCACATTAACATGAAGGGTGTGAGGCGTGGAGGCCTTATCAGAAGGGCCTTTCCTGAGGGAGGGCCAAATAATGCGATATTGCTCGTTTGTGTGAGGCCCTATTTATCTATTAAAAAACGGCTGATTTACGAACGCGTATACGAAAGTTTCGGAAGTTTTTATGTTGTTCCATCGTTCTTTGGGCCAATATAGAAGATTGATGCGCGGTATTTTATCTTCCCGTGAATTCATTGTAGGTGAAGGAAACAGTATTTTTAATAAAAATGTAGATAAATAAAAAATATATTTAAACTTGTTTAAATATTAGCAACTATTACTAGCACGATTTATAGTTTCGTAACTTAATTGCCGAGATAAGATTAATTTACATTTATCATTTCAAAAAACGAGTAAATAATTACAACTCGTATTCAATAATAGTCACTTTTGGAAGGTAATAAAGCCTATTATTGAATTTAAACGATATAACGGTGTTGGGAGGTCTCGTTAAAACATCTAAGGTATGTCAGATAGAACTTCAGTCACGAAGTTCACGACGCGGCGTGGTTTACCTTACTGATTTCAGGTCTGAAATATACATCGTTACAATATAATAATAAATAATATAAAATAAACTCCAATGATAATTACGTTGGTAATAACATGTTAAAGGTCCACCATGTTTATTATCAAGCAGGAATATTGGCTCGAAACAGTGCTAAATTCACCCGGACAACAGATATTATAGTATTATCTACCTATTTGTCATTGGATGAACAATGCGAACCCTCGTTACACCGACTATCTTACTCAATTTGACCATATAATTACCGCTCGGAAAATATTTAATTTTTTTTGTTCCGTAACTGGAAAAGTTGGCCCGTAACATGTGTAATTAAAAAATGACTAACATTACTTGAACAGATTTAATGAGTTTTAAATGTTTTTGTATACATTTCGGTATTTCGGTATTCAACATCTAAACATGTTGAAACAGTATTAACATGTTTTTATTACAACATTAGGTGAATGTTAAGTAGATAATAATAATATATTTTTTTAATATTATTAGTTTATTTAGACTATAACTCTTGATCTAGCGCTAGTTGTTCCAAATTCAAACGGGAATAAAAACAAGATTTAAGTAGGATCGGCTTTTAAATGTAATAAAAGTGCTTTAACATTTAAATGTAAGTAGACTAGTGCGACCAAGAAGTCTGAATTTTGATAGATATTTTGAATACGAGAAGCTACTGTTCTATGGCGGGATAGCTAATAAATAATACGAGAGAGTTAAGACCACCCAGTGTTCGCTGGAGATGTTTACGGCGTTACCAGAGCAGTATTGTGCCCACCTACGCTGTATATTTTACTTAGCAAATTGCTCAGTTTGCAACCGTGTCTAATAACCACTTAATGAACCCGGGACTTTTCCATATTTAACTTTTAATCACGTTGTAGCGACGCCTCGTGCTGTGTAAAGTTAGCCTTATTAAGGTGATATGATATATATTTTGTGCGTACATTGCTTTACGTTTCTAGAAGGTTCTAGAAGGATCTAATTAGGATTAAGGCGCAATAGCAGGTTTTTTTTTATTTTATTATAGTTATAAAATGTTATACATTACCACAGCAACGTCAGGAACTTTTACAAACCTGAAACAATAAAAATATTTAAATATATGCAAATTATCCAATTCAATTAAATATAAGCAATAATCAGAAATTATCAGTAAAATAATGCAAATTTGCACTCCATAAATCTGCAGAAAATAATAAAATAAAGTTATTGCTCATAAAACTACTTAGGAATTCCATTCATAGCCTCAACGATCTATCAATTGAAATAATATTTATCTAGTTTTATTAGGTATTACTACACCATAACATAGTTATTAAGAAGGCGTTAATTGAACATGGGTTATACTTTTCATACAAGCTCATTCAAAGATATTTATAATTTATAGCCCTTGGGTATGACAGTCAAAATTAACAATGACCTCATGGTCAAACTAAATACTCCCACAGCTGAATTTTAGAGCTGGGTCAAATATCGATCTTTTTATCTCGATAAAACATAAATTTAAAGAAGACTTAGTGATGTCCGTTGCGTAGATTTATATTAAATTAACATTTCTAACAGGTTTTATAATTTTATATATTTTTTAATATAATACGTGTGGCATCACGCACACATAAAGTTCGAACTTTGGCACACTGCACCATAAATCAGGGGCGTTATGCGCCATGTTTCACGAGATCGTGCGATCTCTATCGCTCTAGTATTATTTGTGATATGGACATCCCATTCTAGCGTTAAGCAGGAGCTTTGGGAGCGGGGGTGGGGGCAGCTGTCTAGTCGTGACGTATTACCGAGCTGGCGGTCGGGCAGGTCAGATCGCTCCAGTGAAATATTACAGTATTCTTTATTAACTGCGATACAAACTTTATTAAAAAACGCTATACAATAGATATGCTATTTTATTAACAGAGATAAATACAGCTGTAGCTAATGAAGGGCCTGATGTGAATAACGATATCGGCATACGCTAATTAATTACGTGCTGCCGTAATGTATGCCAAGTAGATACTCAATGCAAATCGCAAGTTCGATTCCAGAATTGACAATGCGAACACAACTTCAAGACCACCCACATTTAAATACAATCGGTATATAGGAAACAAAAACATAGTCATAGTTTTTATTTAGCAGCATATGCGTTGTTATAATAGCAGCAATTTAATAAATGTCAAAGGATATTGGTATTTATTGCTGCTAATTTATGAGCAGCAAGTAATCAGAATCACACCTCAGCACTGCTGTCTAGTCGTTTGTAAAAGCCAATGATGGCTCAGACGTGAGCAGCATTAATGAACCCAACGGTGACTTATAAATACCTATGAATAATTTATTGATATTAACTTATTTGTTTAATATTGTAATATATAAAGATCATTTTGCTAAATAGTTTAAAAGACAAAGTATTAAATTATAATTTATAATCCAAAGACACCATTTGGTTCAAGTTTTAACTTCGATTCGATAAGGTTTGATATATGGGACAGATATCCATGTTACTTGATTGTAATAGTTGAAATTTAAGGTAGTTTAGTTAAGGTTATTTGTGTTAAACTAATAATACTATTATAAATATCGTGGAGTTGTCGAACGTCCTATTGGGCGACAATAAATACCGCGCTATCTCTCATATCGACCGGGACAGACCTACCCCTACTAATGAATTACACAATGAACTTCTAAATACAGAAAAAAGCTTTTAAAAGCACATATCAAAAATGCCCACAAAGCCTACTAAGACAGCGAGAGAAGATTTATAGCAGCCCCTTTGTTAAATCACGTAATCTCCACGTGAAGTCGCGATACAAATGAAGGTAAATGGAAATAAATGTAAATAAATGAAAATAAATGTAGTTCCTCATCCGCTCAGCTATTTTACATTAAATAAATCTGGCTCTGGTTTAATATATTCTTGAAATTACCTGTTAAATCACATTGGGATAACATTGTTGTTGGTCTACAAAAAATGTTTGTCGGTCAGTTCGGTAATTTGTTGCCTTCAGGGTGGCTTACTTATCGTTGGATAAATATATATTTTATCTAATGATAGCTATGTAGGTTTTGTTGTATTTTGGTTGATATTTTTTATTAATAGGTATAATGTTTTTATTCTGTGCTAGCTATGACAAATATTTATAATTTTAAATCGGATTGTGGTGCGTAGGCGAGTATCGAATTTAAATTAATGATTATTTATTGTCTATGTTTCGGTCATCGTTTGGACGTGGTCGCAGCCATTTTCGGCAGTTTCCGGTTATCTGTTGTATATGTATGTATGTTTACTCTTCATTTATATTCGTAACAGCCTCTATCTACTGAATAACAAAGTGTGGAAACTAGAAACAACTGTTATTTTGACTATTAATATGTATCTTGTAGGTTACTTCTACCTACCTGTTACTTCTCATAACTTTTGGTGTAAATTACCATTTTTTATTCTTATTTAACATAAACATTATTTAGTTTATATTTTTAACACCTGCTTCTGACAAGATCTTAAATTATACCTATATATTTAATTACGTAATAAAAATAAGTACCTAAATGACATTCGATTCATTTAATTTATCCATTTTTATTACTAAATTGTCAGCCCACACGTATTTAACACAAGCAAATTATAATATTAAGTATTAATTAATTGATGATACATACACCATAACCGGATATTGTTAATAGTATGAAACAATGACAACATAAATATGTCGCCTACATATTAAAATAAATATATATTATGAAGCCTATAAAACTATAATCAAAAACTAACGCACTGTATTTTTATAAAAAACATAACTAAGATATAATTTTATCAGTTAAGGCATAAATAAACAAAGGCATTGATATCGTACATGGTTAATTTATTATGTAAGTTTCGATATAAGCCATTTATTTTATCGATAAAGCCAATTAGCTCATCACTAGACAAACGCTCTCGGGTGCGAGCCCACAAATCATAAAGATAGCATCTTCAACAAATTTGAATCGGATCTTATTTACGATTTGCCTTTTTCACGGCTACATTTTGGGGAAAATTCAAATATAAGCCAATGATAAATTACCCTAGAAGCGGATATTTGTACATAAATAAACAATGTGAAATTTAAATGATATCAAACAAAGAGTCGGTAAATGGTTAATTTAAAGTTCCAGCGACATCCTCTTCATTATCCATAACAACATAATAATCATAACAAAAGCATGTACAAAACCCCATACTTGGTTAAACACCAATCCCATAAACAAACCCCAACAATAAAGCCAAATAAACGCTCGAGCACGCCATCCAATCGCACCTTGAATCACATAAAGGCCCATGAACACCGGTTGAATTGAATACTCCACTCTACGGAAGCCGAATATTGCTGTACCATCCTAACTCGGTCGCTTAATACCGACTACGACTGAAGCTCGTACTCATAAAATCGTTTACGAGCTGCCGAAGAGCCCTCTTCGATAAAAGTGCTATAAAAGTTCAGTTATTCGCCGCTAGATGACTCTAGTGGGCGCTTCAAGTCGTAGCACCGATTTCAATGCCATCTATGGAGCTTTTTAGTGTTTAAGCGCTTTGCTTGAAAGAGACAGCATGATAACTTCTCGTTCCATTCTGATTTTGCTGAACTGGAGTGTGCTCTACTTAAAAATTATACTGAAAGCTTTTGAAACTTTTTTAACTTACCGTTAATTGTTTTAATGTATAATAATTATATATATATATATATATATATATATATATATATATATATATATATATATATATATATATATATATATATATATATATATATATATATATATATATATATATATATATATATATGCCGATAAAGTGTCTAATAATATTAATATTAAATGGCATTTTAAGGTAGGTACATATTTAATTATTATTATACATAGATGTATGTTTTAAAACACGTAAATATTATGTAAGTTTGTTACAACTTTCCGATTTGTTGTAAATGGTAGGTACTAAATTATCGGCCAGCGATACACCGGCGCTTAGCTTAGATACAGGAGAGATAAAGTCTTTACGGCAAATTTATTTTAACATCGACGATTAATTAATTATTGTATTTGTCCTTAAATTATTTATAATATTGATACTTAAAAAAAAAGATAAAGCAATAATATCAAAACATGTTTACAAAATAATTCTAAATATAATTCATCTTATCCTTAAAGAATAGTTTGTAGACGTGTAGGACAGTCAACATGAAAAAGATATTCTACAAAAATGTGCATAAATATGGAGTATGTACTTAGAGAAACACAAAAAGTATAATTTTCCTAGAGTTCATATATTTACAAATTTATATTACTATATAATATAAATTTCTTGATTATTATTTTTTTTATGCTACGTATCTATGAAATATAGAATCAAATAAATTATAACAACAAAATTAAAACGAATGTAATAATAAAATTAAAAATATTTTTAATTGTTTTTCTGACACTACCACCAAAACTCGTTTGTATTATCTACATCATCTCGCACTAAACGTATATTGCTATCTCTGTCTGTCAGAATACGCCAGATTGCTTGTATCTAATTATGTACTTATATAGACTAAAAACAAAAAATATCTAACACTGATAAAGTTAATTATTTTGAATAAAAAATAAATAGATATGTAATTTATAAGAGAAACAAAAACATAATTATTATAGTAATGAAATAAATATGATGAGTATTATTTTGGTTATTTTTAAGACATCAGATAACAAAGACAAATCCGATGATTTCACAATAGGTACCTATATAGTAAATAAACGAGTGATAGTGATAGTGATTGCATCTTAGTCTCTAACAAACTAAGTTTAACAATTTTATTATATATTTTAAAAGCCTTAATTCTGATAGTATGTAGATTCAAATAACAGTGCAGTCAAGAGCCATTAAATCGAAGAATGTTACAATACATTAACACTTCTAAAAATTGGATTAAATATAGAAAATAAAGAAATCCAAAGAATACCTACACTACAATAAAGGGCGGCTATCTCCTCATCTACATGCAAGCGGACAGACGGACGAACAACGATATTTTGCACAATTACGTAGATCGTAATCTACACGCCGATATAAGGCATGCATCCCGTCACTGCCATGAATTATGATTACAGCTGTAATTATATACTTGATTTTTAATTAATATTACATCGAAACGGATTACAGACGACTTCAAAATATATATGTATATACATATATTGGTTATACAGGGTTATTTGTAATTAGTTGAGCACCTTTTGCAGGCAGCCCCTCTACATCAATCCTAACAACATTTGTTCTACGACTTTTTAAAATTAATAGTTTTAAAAATTTAGTTTTTCCCATACAAAATTTATTTATTGCCTCTAAACGTGCATTAAACTTGAGCTAAGAGAGGCCACGCAACTTGTCAAAATAAGTGCCAAGACCACGTGCATCGGGGCGCGGGGTGGCGGGGTGACGCAGCGGCGGCTATGCACGTTAGAACTTGATCATTTTCTAAGGTGTAATAAAAAATAGCATCGTTTTCCACTTTTATTTATTAAAATATTTTCTACAATAGTCTAAACACATATTGTCTAACTGTTTAAGAATCAAATGAAAAAACAAAATCTCCAATAGAAGTTGTCCACAAGTTGAATGTCTCAATATTTTTATTTGGTTTATGAAATAAGGGCACTGTAACGAAACCAAATAAATATTATTTTTACAAAACAATAACTTCATTTTAACTTACTTTATACATATCATATTATCTCGTTTGTTAATATTTATATCATGACAATAAAACAATAAGTTACTTACGAATTTCTTGAAGATGGCGCGAAACAGAAAAACGTCATAATTTGCATTAATATTATTTAATTATAACGTAAGAAGTGAATCGACTGTTTCTGACGTATAATATTCTCATAGAAGAAACACATAAGTACCATAAAAACAGACAAATGTACACAATCCACTTTAAAAATAATAACTTTAGGCTTCTTAACATGTTGGATCGTCACTGTATCACAAATAAAATTATTCTTCATCATGGTTTCTGCTGTTTCGAGTTGTTGTTCGTTCTAGGTATAGCAAAACAGACCTTGTAAAGATCAGGACCCCAATGCTCCATTTCTCAGCCAAAACTCGTATTTCTCATTCTTACTTCTTCTATTTTAGATAATCAATGTATTTTAAAAATATTATAAATTACATTTCATAATTTCTTCTTCATGTTATAATCTTGAACTTATTTATTAGTTTCAATAGCAAGTCCATAAAATCGTATTGTCCAGTATGTAATTATATTTCATTATTTAATTATAAAACTCTAATCCGATAATTTTATTTTTGGTTAATGTAAATTGTATTTTGTAATCCACATAGGTACTTGTCATTTTGATTATTTAGTATTTCCATAGCAACATGGTGTAAAAGAGATGAAGCTATACGAAAAAAGCTGGCGCGCGCATTTAACAGTTTCTGACTTTCGCTAGCCTGCCGCGACCTATACTTTAGACTGCTTACAAAATACAGAGTAATAAATAATCGAGGGAGCAAAAATTTTTTTTGTTCGTTTATTCTGAGTTATTTATCAAGATTTTTTAAAAGTCGTAGAACAAATGTTGTTGGGATTGATGTAGAGAGGCTGCCTGCAAAAGGTGCTCAACTAATTAAAAATAACCCTGTATATATGTATGTATATATTTCAATTGCATCAAAGAATGAATAAAAATAATACACAAAACAACTTTTTAATTAATAGTTTTTAATGTTTGTATAATTAAACGAATGAATAATTTAATATACTTCTAGATAGTAGGTATTTATGTTGTGAAATTAATTATAAAAATACGCTTTCGTAGATAATTATGTTAATAACGAAAACCTAATAGGTACTTTAAGTTCTGTTATTAATAAGTGGGGCCTGGAAATGAAGTAAATGTTATGTGTATTGTTACCAAGTACCCAGGTCATCCAGGTGGTCCAGGGCTGCGCCACACGGGGCGGACTGCCATCTCATTTTATACTCAGATAATAATTTATTGAATATTAATTGTGTGAAAACACCACGCTGTTGGCTTATCAAGGATATATTAAACTGGTTACACGTAATCGTTTTTAATTATAAATTATGATATATTTTTGGTGAAGATTCATTAAGTGAAAGTTAATAATATAGGAAAGCCTACTAATCTAAGTTCTGCTAAGTATTGAATAATATAAGTTTATAGCTGGACCACAAGACTTTAGTAACGGACACCATTTTGATAATAACATCATTGTGTTGCCGCACTAAATTTAGTTTCCAATAAATATTTTTCCTACCTGACCACAGCAATCTGTAATCTTTTTAAGCATCGTGTAATATACGAAATAGCGAGCGGGAATCAATATTCGGTTTATTCCATACATTTCTAAATCACGAACATCTCAAGTGTCCAAATCTTATAAAACTAAAATAAACCAATCGGCAACACCTTAAAGTCTATACTCCAATAAATAACCTCTGATTTATGAAAATTTATCATACTCTTGAGGCTTAATTTTGAAATGATCTTGGACTCATTTCTATAAGGCATTTACAGTGATTCTGATTACAATGGAAATTAAACCTTGCTGGATACGTAATAAGTAAAAAAATGGGGTGTTAAGGTTGAAGACGTTTTTTAGTATACGGTTGGAAGTGTGTCTGTGTATTGTTTTGATAAGCTGTGAAACGGGTTTGCGAGATTTATGACTGGTATGATTTAATGGGAATAAACTAGTCGCTTTGCGCTCGGTGTCTTTATGAATACTCCATTTTTAGCACCGTCACAATCATTATCGTTATCTACATATATTATCATTATTCGTTATATATAACGATTGATTTCGTAACATATTCGGTAACATAAGCTAACGTCAGTGGAAGTTGATTTATTCGCAATTATTGTCGAGTTGCAGAATGTTTCGTTTCGCAATTGTATCAATTATAAAATTTGATAGTTATGTAAATTCTATTATTTCTCAACATTTAGTAATTCAATTTAGATTACTTAGATTTATTACTTCCATTTTATTAAAGCAGATTTTATTGTCATTTCGAATGAGGTATATTTTTTGAGGTACCTATATCTTGAGCTACTTCTTTTTATAATTGTTATAAATACTATTTATGTCATTATGCGTCTGTGTTTTTCCTTGCACTATAATTAATGATGTTGACAGACGTTGACACATCACTTTGTAATTTATTCCCAAGCTCAATTAAATTATAATGGCTAACAGTGTGGGCTCGTTATTTCTAGATTGGCAGCCCTATCGCTTTAGGGCCAATAGGAACCTTGTAAAGCGGCGCCTGCGCACGATCGCCTGCTGTGTCTTGTAGTGCAAATATAATAATAATTATTATATAAGGAACCAATCTTTGCTATCACCAGAATTGTATTATCCAATGCGTTACGAAATACGTCAACTATCTATGGTAACTCAAATGGTTACATCATGAAAATTCTATGAAAAACCGTTGGAATGCTGTTTATAAATTCCATTTACAAAAACATTGAACAATTTAGGTAACAATTCTATTATGAAACTGATCTAGAACTATCAGTATCAGACACGACCGGGGCAAATTGTCAGTATTCGTTTGGTATAAATCATTCGCGTTAGTAGATTTGCATGTCACAACTGTTAAATTTATTGCTGAACCAAGGTCGGCAGTAACATACACTGCAATACTTCCTTTGTCTGCGCTTTTAAGCTTTTTTTAGTAAACTAGACGTTTTTTGTTAGGAATAACAATTGAAAAATATATACACCTATATGTTGCCGTTTCTTACATAGGTAGAAGAAACCTATCTATCTAACTAACACAAATTATTTATACTAACTATCTAATAAAATAAATAATTTATTAATTGTTTTATTGTTTCTTATTTTTTTGTAAACTAGTCAGGAATTGAGGGTTAGATAATAGAAATTTAAATATTTTAAATAATTTATTTTTAAATAGTCCTTTTTATGTAAAAATTTAGTAGGTAGCTAGATTTACAAATGTTGTATTATTAAAAAAATAACTTAACCGCGTCAATACCCTTCGCAAAGAAACACGCAAGCGAAAAGTTGAACCTCAAACAAAAGCCTGATTAAAATAAACATAAAACTTAGAAATTTATTCAAAAAAATGTACAAACATACATATAATTTGTAAAGTATTAAAAATCTTGCATTTTTTAAAAGCTCTACATTACCGCCTACGACTAATTGGACAATCAACACCAATTATAATAATGAAAAGAAACTTTAAAAGAGAAGGAAAAACATAATTTGTAAGTTCTTGTTTTTAATAAAGGTAGAAAAGATATTATCTTCATAACAATTTTCATGGTAATTCCTCCGGAAATTTTTGCTTCAAATGCACAGACAGATAATCATTTTATTATATTTTACATTTAGTAAAAATCATTGTTTAAGAATACTACGTATATAATATTATGTAAAAAAATGTATATAATAAGGTAGGTATTCCTATATTAGATTCGAATTGCATTTAAAATTTAGACTAAAACTAAACTTTTCTTACGGATATCCTTATAATATAAAGTGAAGCATTGTAACATAAGTAATAATAATTATTTATTTTATTATATTATAAATTGATTTTATAGCCTAAATCGTGGGAATCTCTTAGAAAAGTAATTGATTACCTGAAAGTAGGATATTTGGAAGCGTGTTACCATACTGCGGTTACACACGCGAACTGGTTATAAAGACATAAACATCAATATACGCACATTATATTAGTAATGGGTATAATAAAATAATTTATTATATACATTAATTATATACATACAATATTATTATATATATTGAAAAAAAAATTAAACAGGAAATACTAGCATATCTTTTAAATTTAATTTACAGACATGTAAATTAGTCGGTCGTTTTATTTTGTTATTTTTTGTTTTTAATTTATTTTTATTAAAACCTAATTATAGCTCTGCACTATTATGTAATATTTTTTATGAAACAATTGCAACTCATTTCAATGATTGTTTTTGTTAAAAAAAAAAAACTATTATCTTATCTTTAACACAAGATATATTATTCAACTTTTTGTTCGCTTATATGAAAGAAACTGCACTCGTTCATCAACTGGTCTCCCAACTCATCCTTATTTCTCCCAAAACACGCCAACAGTTGTTCCATCAAGAACCTGTATACATGACTGATTCCAATACCATAAACTGTACCAGTCTTCACGTACTAGATAATATGAGATCCAAACGTTGTGGTTTGTCGGTCATTGACCTCTTACGTTTTTGAAAGACATGCAAGATTTGGGAATAAACTTTATGAAATAAAACACACAAAAACAATTATTTTTATTGAAACTAGAAACACATTAAAAGAATGTTCAATATAAGTTATTTTTACTTAATAGGTAACTTAATATTACGCCTATGTAAAAACTTTAGCTAAGTATATTAGTTAATATATAATACAGTTAATTTATAAATCTATACAATGAGAAATACTTCTACACATAAACTCTGTATATATATGTATGTATGTCTCATCGTCGTGGGAGACAACAACTGTTACTCGGTAACACTTTATTTTTATTATATATAACACTTCAACCCTTGAAAACTTACAATGGATACTATTATTATAACGTTTATTATAGACCTAAATCATCTTACATTATTTATTAATTTTAAAACACGATTCGTATATAATATTGCAATTTAAAAACAAACTAAAACCTTCCTTAACCTACTTTTTTCATCTAATGTCATATTTCCTGAACCCGGGATTGCAACCATAAATGTATCCTCCATCCGGTTACTGGTTAAAGTAAACCAAACATTTAACACGAACTTATTTTGAGATATTAACTCCAAAATATAACATAAGTATGAATGATTAAAATAATATAACATTAATATAAGTAATATTTCGTAATCCATACATAAATTAAATTTGTATTTTTGCTAATTTAAAGCAATTTTTTTTTGTACATTGTTTTAAATTGATATTATGAAATTAAATGTTAATTCTGATGTTACTACTAATTAGAGTCGTAAAAATTTTACAACCCACACTAAGTATTAATATTCGTAAAAACCAGAAACGACTCAATTAACTCATATATATTTTATGACTGTATCATTATTCAAGGAAATATAATTAAGAGGTAATTTGGAACAAAACTGTAGAATATGTTTAGATACATTATTCTGTTACGAAATGTTGAATTACTAGATAAAGTACCTATTACTTACAAACACAAACTATTACTGTTTGACTGTTTGTCATAATACGCTCGTTAAACTCAAGAAAAATTATTAATTAAACAAATTATAATCATATCTAAATTAACATAACAATAGCCTTTACGAGATTTAAGAGATTTGCGTATATTTTTATAACACACTTAAATCCATTCACAACAAAATAAAATTCTTTAAAATAGACACAGATTATAAAAATTAAAACAATTTTATCTCAAAAGCTTCAGTGCGTCAACGTGAACTATACGTGTCATAATTGCACGCGCCCACGTGGGTACCTACTTTTTATTGGGTCCTTGAACTTGTACACAATTTGGTCGGTCGATAATTTCAGCCGCAAACACATTGCTTGCTTTTAAATTTATAGAATGATATCATTATAATAACTGGTGTGGCTTAAAAGAGATCAATGTACCTATTTGTTAAGTCTTTTTATGAAGTGCTTTAATATTCGTAAGTAAATATTTCTTACCATAAATACAAGTATCGGTTCAAAACAATATCTGCCTTCGGGCTTCAATAACAAGTTAACGGACTCCGAGATCTTACAATTTGTCTTAAACTACCTGGTGCTTGTATTAAAATTATTTATGATAGGACTTTAATTTATAATTAATATTTATAAAAAAAAGTTCTAAATTATTATAAGCTATTTAAATATGTAATTGAATAATGACCTAATCTCTATAATTGTATGTTTATGTATGAAAAGTCCATAACAATGGTAAATTGCTGATCTTTGACATCAGCGGGAACAATGGGGACATGGGTTTAGATTTATGACGTGCACTCACTGTCGCTGTTATAAACCCGTGTTTGGAACACGTGGGTACCAAAAACAGAACCCATATCACGGGTTAACATACTACCTACATACCTATAGCTGCCATTCTTCATAATGTTTTAAAATAAAACTACTACTTATCTAAAACACCTTTAAGTTAAGTGTGTCCATGTTCACATTTTATGTGGTTATAATTTATTTAATAAACTTCATGAATTACTAAATGTATATTAGTATGAAGATAAGATTTTTAACTCGTCTGATAATACTGCTGCATTTATATTCATTTATTCAGTTTCTCCATACATTTGCATACAACAATTAATTATTTATCGAGCGGCTTAAACATGCTGATAAATTTATTTCTAGTTTACAAGCTCGAGACAGTGTTTAACTAAAAAAAGGTAAAAATAAATTCTCGGAAGATGTTTTGTGTTTTTAAAAAGTCCATTGAATAGTCAACCATAACAAACCGTTGATAATTACGCAATATTCTTTTAAACTCGTAAAACATTCAACAAAACAATCTCAATAATAGATTTGTACCTGAATATCTTTATTATTCTGACCACATTCAAAAACGACATTTTTATTGCACAAATTACCTGCTTATTATTATATATTTTTTTTTAGAATTCAAAAGTTTTTATTAAAAGTAAATTGGCTGGTATATTGCGGCGGTAAAATTAATCCCTTATAGGGTAAATTTATGAAGCGCACCTTGGCGGTACTTCAAGAATTGTAAAGTATTAAGACAGACGGGTAAATTAGTGTAATGAATTTAAATTTCCCTAAAATACCGATTCTAACATCTGTAGTGACGCAATCGAGCAGCTGATCCTATAAAATATGTTGTAAACTGAACCACAATAAAAAGGGAACGGTGCTACGACGATTTAACGCACACACTAGTGTTGTGTTTCTGTGTGTGTTGATATAGTAGAGAATGTTAGTGTTACTTAATTCTTAGTCATTGATCAGTTGCGAATTTAAAAAAAATATATAATCTCAAACAGGACACTTTAGTCTTTTCTCGACTCTAAAACGATGGTTCATAGGTTTATATTTAAAAAATCCATAATAAATAAGTCATTTATTATTTTCCTATGTCATAGCATATTTTAATATTAAAATAAAATTATCATACTATAAAACCGGGACTCACGATCATTTAATATCAATAAATATTATATAAAAAAACAGTATTAATAAATTATAAAAAAAAAACAATAAAAATTACAATCAAATTTACACATAACTAAACGATTGGTAATATCGGTATAACAGAATCATCGTTAAATTAAAATTATGAACGCAAGGCGGTCATAAAGAGTACGTCTTACTGTATGGGTCCAACATTTATACACAAGGTGTGAAGATTATCTTACTCCAACGGCTACTGTACGAGGTTTGCTCTTAAATACTGTATCAGGACTTTGAGAACCACTGATATTTCTTTATTGACAATTATTTTCATCTCATTTGCCACCAATGTAGCATTTTATGATAAGGCTTTTTACACACTTATTAAGTTATAGCTTTTTTTATATAATTTATATGTAATAATTATCATATTAAATCATAATGAATAATAAATTAAATATTGTACAAAATTCTTTAATTGACTGCGTTTAGAAATTTACCGGTTGTTATTGTTATTTTATGTAAATTGGTCTTACAGTAATTTATTGTTAGACTGCTCAAGTATTTTCTCGCATAGATTTTAAGATAAGTCGAATATTTTTGAGATATACATATAACCAAAATAACATTCCAAAATGTATTTATTTTTTCAGAAATTCTATGTTAATAAATATTATCTTTAGTAGTGTACATTAGTTATAATTCATAGGTATATTATTTGTCAGTGTAAAGTGAGTTTAGTGAGGTCAAGCGGATAGGGTCAAGCTAGCTTCCCCAATACTGCTTAATCTGTAACCTTCAGTGAACTTTCAGATTCCAAATAGTACGCAAATTATTAAGCAATTATACGAACTGAATATTGTTGTATATTTTACATTTAGAATGGATAGTTATATATGTATGTAATATACAAAAATATACACAGGTACAAACTTTTACCCGTGGCTCTACGTTCTACTATACCTTATACGCACAATTGTTTTGTTTTCGAATTTAACAATATTTAGGTGTAACATTTATTAATTTTAATAGCAAAAACTAAATATCCATCGGTTAAGTTTTTAAGTGATGCGCAAACATACAGAATCATGAATTTATCTTCCTCAAATATATATATTTTTCTTGTTATAAGTACCTACCTACCTACCTATCTATATATTTATTATAAATAAATTATTAATGTCAGGATGATAGCATTACTTTTAAAAAGGCATTGTTTCAGTGAACGTATAAAAATATAATATTAATAAGGACAAAACGTGGAATGGGTTATTTATTGATGTGAAGTTACTGATAACTAATATATTACTCGTAACTAATATAATTGCAGGTTTTATTACAAACATACAGACAGATAGTTTATTTTTAAATCGTTAATATAGATATTAACATTGGTTTGATCTAGTCCGTTTAACTTTTTCGTTTTTTCTTTACATGTTTTTTTCATTTATTGGACTTTATATGTTTACTGTATATAAAAGAATCTTTAATATTTATGATCAAATTCTTTAGATATATTTGCAATATCTTAAAGTTATGAGCTTTATAATTGAACGTTCATAGATTATTTATAAGTGTTAAATAAGTAGGTATATAGAATTTTAAATAGATATGATCTTTATGAATTTTCATGAAAAATTAAAACGTAGGTACTCTAGCACCCGCGGTAGTTACTCGGTAACAAAATATTATTAACTGAATGTTTAAGTCGGAATAGAAATTTAAAATATTAATAATTATCATCTTCCTCCCAGCAAGAAACAAAAAAAATGATTAGGTATGTATCACTGAAAAATAGAATTCAGCAGAAAAAATATTATATATTTATATTTTTATAAAATTATTAGTGTGTTTCATACATGTTTAATATTATATTACCTGTGTTAACGACCTAACTCAAGCACTAAAGGCTATGTTTGGTTACTCGTATAGATATTTTGGCGTCGGGGCCGTGAGCACGCATTCATAAACATCTCGGGCTTTGCCCCTTGAAATTACTGACACATTTCTCATCAGCCGTCGCACCACGTATTAGACAATTGCACCTCAGTCCCCAGTTCCACCAACTCAATAAAATATAATAGCTAATTTAAAAGACATTATAAAAATATATTTAACACACTGTATTTTCCTTTGTAAACACGACTGGTTGCAAATGTTTTATGTATCGCAGCAAGGAAGCACTCATTACAATTCTGCGCGGGCGCAATGTTTCTAACATTCGTGCCAGGACAGACAAACACATCTCCTGTCAGCCGTGTGAAGAGTGAGAGCTAATCCTCATCTTGAGATTAAAATCAATATAAGATTGTCACCATCTGACGTGTTCGTACTCTAGGTATTAACAGGAAGTCTGTAGAGTTTAAAGGTCAAAGGTTCATGCGCCAATTAGTACTTGTCTAGTTTTCTTTCCACAAGTTCCGTTCGTAAATTGGAGGAACGTGTGTCACGTGGTTTGAACGTTAATTTGAACTGTGGTAGGTCACACCTTAACATTCTAAGACCACACAATGAACACTAGAATTCTTCCCACAACTTGCACAAACAGACATACAACTCTGCTTTCGAACGTCTGTTACATACGAATTTCTGAACCGCACTACGGTCTATAATTACAATATAAAAGAACGCCGCCATGATAGGAAATCGTAGATAACTTAATTTCGTTGTCCTGCGGGTTAGTCAATTATAATTTACGGCTGCATCGAAAAAACCGACTCTATAATAGAAACGTTGTTTTTTTTCCCGCATGTATTAGTTAGGCTTTGGCCGTTTTGTAGTATGCTGTTAAGAAAGAACCTCGGTAAACATTGTCGTCTCTTTCTAAAACGTAGTTGCAACAAAAACTATCAAGGTTAACACTCAAGAAGTCAGTTACTGTAGCTAGGTAATTAAAGTCTAAGATGATGATATATATACTCTTATTATACACCGTGGATACTGTAAAAAACCAGAACTCTACATTTGACTAAAAATTTATTTAAATGTCTGTCTCATAGATAAGACGAATAAATTTATTTAATCATGAATTATAATAATAAATAGCAAGCTATAATATTTCAATTTATTATAAAAATTTGATTTTTCTGAACAATTTTATAATATTTGTTTATGATACTAATAGATACAATAAAAAGGGACAGGTATACATCTGTAAGTCCTTTATATTAAGGGTTTACGAGTAAAGCATGTAGTGAGATCATATATCATTGGTTTCGGCGCCGGCGCAGGCTCTCTGTCCGTTACCGCCGTGAATATTTAAATTTTGGATCGGTTTAAACAAATCTATAATGGACATTGCCAGACAATATTTTAGTCACACAAAATTAAAATATTAAAAATTTGCCATAGTAAAGAAAAATGTTATTCCAACTTTCACCGGTGTTAAACCATAAAACACTAACAATCGAATTGACTATAAAATTTTATAGCAAGATAATTATCAGATTCCTACCGAAATGGTGTGATAAAGTTTAGTTATAACGAGATCCGAAGAAAATCTTCGAGTACCGTGTCAGATCGAGAAGATTCGACTCGGGCCATAAAATAAACGTATGATTGACTAAGAATAATTAAAAAGTAGCGACTATGATACAGAGGTCAGTGAACTTACAGCGGACGATGCTCGGACATTATTATAAATGTAATTTTCCTGATAAATAAAGTCATTGAATTATAAACAATTACGTAGGTAAGTTATTTTTATTTGACAAACAAGTCTTGCACTATATCGATATGGAGCATATTAATATTTTATATATTAGGCGCTTAAAATTAATTCACAGTAGTATCAACACGATTAACTGACTTACTTTAAAAAGAAGACACATTGTTCTGTAAAACGTTGGTTTCGGCACGAAGCCCCTACATCGCAAAAATATTCCAAAACGTCATATCACTATTAAATGTTATTCAAAAACAAACCCTCTTATAATAATCTTAAAGTGCACGTAAACTATAAGGGTAGAAAAATAGAATATTCAGTAAAGTTTTGAAAAATGAACGTTTTGTCTCAAGAAATAAACATTAATTTCGCTTGATAATAATTTTGCATCAAAAGTAAAGGTGGTGTGGCGGAGTTATTTATACGAGGTGTATGTTGCCATGCACTGTTTATGTGAAATTAAATATGGTTTAATAGTTTTCTAGAAACAGGTTAGAACTTGCGCGAATTAGGTGGATTATAGACTCAAATTCTCATTTAGCCATAAACAAGCCTTATTATAAACAACGTTAACATTCTAGACAATATTTTTTATTTATTTGACATATCACGTATGGAAAATATAAATACATATCATCGTGTATCAAACTTTTATTTTCGTCGGCCAGTGATTGTGGTTGAATCGTGCAAAATTATTAATTGCTGAGCAGACTTCATGAGATCGGGAGAGATTGTGTTCCACTCCAAGCAGAAATATATTTTTAAATATTTTATATTTTACTATATAATATGCATCATAAATCTATGTAACATACATTAATGAATCTTTATTCAATTCTCAGTTCATTATAATTATTCTGAACTATAAACCTTTAAATATAGCTTGCAACATTGTCTGTATTTAATCTGAGATATAATTTCCTGGCGGTAACAATAAGTGTAATCTCAGTTATATTATTTATTCATAATTACGTTGCCCTTTCGTAATTACGGGAACTCACGTGTAATTAACGTCAGAGTAGATCAAATTTCACATACATTTCGTTCAACTAGCAGACCTTGAATGTTAATTTTATTTTGAATATTACTTTCCAAATATAACCAAGGGAACATGTAACATAGACATATGTTATATTTTGATTCTATGATAGTTGTCAATTTAATTTATTAAACGTTAGTTACTTGGCATACTAAGTATTATTATATTTGATCGCTGTAACTGGTGATACGACCTAAATCGTCCCTCGGGCGAGCGAACCGACTAACTTGGAATGTATAATAATACCTATTTATCCTTCTATGTCGGATTGCACATGTATTTAACAATAATTATATGCTCAATCTAAAAACGATAAAAAGTAACTGAATTTATACATAGAAAAAACAGAATAAATAAAAAAATGGCATAAAACAATCAGTTAAAGGCTTAAAATATAGATCATAAATATTATCAGAAAAAAACAACCAAGATCAATATATATCTGTGTAACCCAAACCTATGTCAGTAAATTTAGGTCACGAATCATATAATTAGCTACGGAAAACAAAACAGCATCTCTCATCTGATATCAGAACAATTTTAAGATTTCTGTAGTCACGGTTTATCGGAGTAACCAATGATTTCCAATGCAACGCGTAATAACCTGACCCCAGTTCCCAGCCATCCATCCACGATCCATCCACCATCCATCCACTATCCATACTGTATTATCTATTTAGACACAGATACATTTTTAACTTTATAATTGGTCTTGATACAGACACACTTACTACACATTTTTTATTGTACCTACTATTAATAGGCTCTTTTGATTTTTTATATTTTTTTATGTTTGATTTTTTTTGCTATTTAAATTTGTTTTTTTTTTTTCGTAGATTCATATTAAAATTAATATTAATATCCAGTTATATTGTATTCAAATTAATGTTACTTTCACTTTAAATATCTTGTATTCTTATTTAATAAACATAAAAAAAATTATAATAACAATATTTTTTAATTTTACAGATATGCTCGAGTTTACGATCACACAAAAAGAAAGTAACGCACACATATGCAGCCGGGTTCATATTTATCACTTCACAGCTGCACCTATGATCGATATTTATCCAAGATGGCCGCCGGCGCGCGGACAGGCGGGAAGCATGCGCTTGCGCACCTCCTACATACGACCCGTCAATCTTAACCGCACTGAACACTTTTTAGTAATTAAATAAATTCAAAGGAACGTGCTCCCTGGTACACGATTTTTGCTGCACTAAAAATTCAAAAAACTTAAACGTATTCAAAACTTGAAAGCCATAAACCATATCTCCCCCATTATTAGTTTATGATGCGACTGTTACAGCCTATTATGTTGTTATTTTTGTGTGTTTGTTTGTTTTGTATGTGGTGGACGGACGGAGCAATTTGGGGAACTATTACCAGGTCTATTGAGTGTTGGGCATTTATGAAATATATTCCGATTTATTGACTAAGAATTTAAATTAAAAAATAATTTTAAAAATATATTATACACCATAAAGCGTATGCTTTTACAAAGTACAAATGTGAACCAAATAATTTGCATTTAAAATACATTTACAACATTATGTAGAGCATTCTTCAGACAGGGCCATGACTCACAGCATAATGCATTCTATAGGAATCAAAGATTTAGTGTTTACGGTATTTGTTTGTAAAGTACTGATATATTATTTATACCTACGATTATTTTGATAATTTAATTATTATTTTCTTACTTGGCTTATTATTATTAATATTGATGTTCATGTATTTTCTTGTAAAACTAGTTTGGATTCCACATACATCATGCACCTTTTTAATTTGCATTTTTTTCCAATTATCTTGTGTTTTATACGAGTATTTTTTATAATAGTAGGTGGTCATCTGATGGTTACCGTTCACACATCTGCTGAAGTGAAGGTATGCTACTGATGTGGTACCCTTGAAGATCTCTCTTAAAAGGTGTGCTATTGTTTTACATTATTGTTAATAATATTTTGTTTATAGATGTCTTTTACGAAAAAAAAACTTTCAAGTATATACAAATAGATATCTATTATAGTCATTTAGGCACAGGAACTAATAATTACATATATATATTTTAAATGGTTAAGCATATAAAAAACATTTAATAATAAAAAATTAAAGTTATGTAAACTAATCTGTTTAAAGTACCTACTATTATATTTAGAAAATATATTTTGAAGTCACATTCTTTATATTAAAATGGTTATGGTAACAAAAAATAAAGGTGACAAAGAAACGATTAAAACATAAATACCACTTTAATAATATTGTAAAAAAAATAAGTAGAGTATCTTTTCGTTGAGCGTGACTCACGCATACTCCATTACGTCGTAACAGTTTGTATACACACACTAAAAGATTATAATAAACTTATTATATTAAATATAAGTTTTACCTAATTAATATAATATCTTATAATCAGTGTAGGTATTAAGTTTTATTCTACATATGGCGGGAAAAACGAAAAATTTGATAGTTTCAAAACAACCTAAATTACATCAATATAAAGAAACCTATTACCTAAGCACTCCTCACATATTGAAAGCCAACTCGTTTTTGAAGGCAACTTACCTCCAAGGTTCAAACCACATTATCGCACGTTTTAAATAATTGAGGTCCGGCCATTATACCAAAGATTGGGCACTTGTACTTATAAATTACTAGTAGGCATTGACCGGCCATTTTATTGACTTGTTGGGCCAATGCTGGCCATCATAGAATTATATTAATGCCATTGTGACCAATACTGCCAATCTAATCAAACCAAAATTTCCTTACTTAAATTAATATTAACCTTTTTTTGTAATATTTTGTTTACGTGTATAAAAGTCGCAGTAAAATTTATTTTGAAATATTTCTTTTATTCATACGATTAACAGGAACAGCTGCTGGGACCTTAACCGTATATTTTATAAGTGACCGACAGACTGATAAAAATACTAACGTTCTTATAATTTCTTATTACACTTCGAGTACATCATAATTAATAAATTTAAACACAAAAAACATTATATAGAATAGCTTTACAATCTTATAAATTATTAAAACACAATAAAATTCGTTCAGAATAAGTATTGTTCTGTAATAATTACGAAAAAAATAAACGGAACATGTAATACATGTCGAAGTGAATAACTAGGTGGTCATTACAATATCTCATTTCCCCTTAATAAAGGACCATTTAAAATATGAAGCCGCAAGCGAAATACAGTCGCCAATTCCGAAACCTGTTTAGAAATTATAGGGTCAGGTTTAGATGCAGAAAAATTTTACATATGAAAAATATTGTTCAATTTTACCTTTTGTTTTATTTAGTTTAATATATAACAAATAATTTTACACCAAATATTAAAAACATTCGTTTAAATTATTCTGTATAAAATTAAAAATGAGTTAAAAACATTTCACATGATTTTTCATCTTTATCAATTATAATTCAACAAGATCTGAATGTTTATCTTAATTGGGACATCATTAGCATTATGATGGTATGTTTTTTATTTAGCTTGTAGATTTGTAACAAATTTAAAAATAACCAAATTCGAAACCAAAAATATGACGCAAAAAAGAGGTCCGCCTCAGCACTAAAGCTAATAAAATGACAATTCATCAAACGATGAATTCCAAAGATAAAATTAAAAGAATTAATTTGAATTTCGAATACAAATTCAAGATGGATTCGATTCTGAACTGAACGGGCCACGGCCTTGTATTGTTTTCGCGGGCCGCGTTGCGTGAACCCAAGTGAAATATGGCCGACAGTTCGACTACTTATTTAAGTTAGTTTTATTTTTTAGTTTGTGTTACTTAAATTTATCAAGTCACATGAGTTATGAGTTGAGACCACACGTGCGTTGATTACGGATTGTAACTGTATTTTTTAGGTTAAATAGATTTTTCATTCCAAAATCTGTTATTGAAAATGTATCTTTATTTTTTTTGTCTACGCGTTTAAAATCCTATTGGTATATTTTTCTTATTAGTATATTACGTAGAGTTGTTGTAGAGTTGAGAATGTCAAGTTCACAGGCTAGGTGTATATCTGAATGGTCATTTTAAGCTGAAGTTAATAATAATGCGCCCAAACTAGATCGGGCCGTTGACCCCCTTGAGCTGCGCTCGCGCTCCCACTATTGAGCCCTAAGACGTAGCATTCTACGCACGGGAGATAATTAACCCATAAACAATAAAGCTTTTGAATATAAATTATGGCATTACTATTTTTTCTCATTATTATTTTAGTTAGCTATAAATGATTAAATTTTAAATTCTAGGTTTTTTGACTCAATGAAATTAAAAGTTCAGAAAATAATTTTATAACTCAAACTAATTATAAGTTATTTTACGTATATTTAAATTTGTTGCTTTTATTCTATTTTATTACGTTTTAAAATATATCATTTGACAAGTAATAAAATCAGAGATCATAAAATTTAATATCTAATAATAATTAATAGAAGTGTTATCTTTACACCCAGAAAGTCGTATAATAATAATATATTATCAATCCGCGGGTTATTTCAGACATATTAATAGAAAATAAAATTTAAATTGAGTCAACTTTACCACACTTGGTGATAAAAATTATTATCAATTTAGTGTCGTTAAATAAAGTTTGAATGACATAAAATCTGTAGCACTAATAAGGTGTTAACGAGGGTCGTACGTTTATGTGGTTTTTATTGATACTTAAACGACTCGCTACCTGCCTTTCTTATTGGTATCTTGTTGGAATGCGAGAACAATCAAAATATATAACGAATCGTTTATCTCATGCTACATTTTAGAGCTTCGAGCCACGGCTGCTTTGATTTATTGTTAGTTTTTTAATTTTCATATAATTATTAAGTTTCTTAACGGGAATGTATGTTTACGTGTTGATAGATTTTTAATTTAGTTGGCTAGTAATGTGGTTGTCTTACCTGCAATGGCCATCCATGGATAGAATGTGTGGTTGGTGGGTTGGTGCTGTACTGGCTGAGCTGAGGCCGCCGCTCCCGGGAGCGCACATTGGTTACCCCAAGGCAAGGCCCGGCCGGGGCTCGAGGACTCACTGTATCGTGCTTCTGGGGTGCATGCTGCAGGCCTCACCAGGGCTCCCAGTCCAGACCCCCAGGCCTCTTTGCCGCCGTATCCATTCTGTTGTTCCCCGCCCGCCTTTGAACAATCGGCCTTAGCGTACTGTTGCTCTCCCGCGTATAGCTTGCAAGCGGCCGCCACTGATGCATCGTATGGAGAGTCCTGTGGCCGAGGCTGGTGCAAGGCATGGGGTTGAGCGTACGTCAAACCCAAAGGAAACCCGCGGTACTGGTCGCCGCCACCGCCGCCCTGGTGAACACCATGGGCCCCGTAAAAACCACCCTGCTCGAAATAGGAGTTCATTTTGATCAGTCACAGACACAAACGTCACTCAGGGAACACTTATGTCATCGCGGCCCCACGCTGAGATAACGCGACCTTCGCCGTCACTTGGAATAGACGACTGAATATTAACTTTATTAATTTTATTGCCTATAAAACGTCACTCGACCGTCATAATGATAGGCGGACAAGTGTTTACTTTTACGATTATTTTACGACTTAGCACGTGCACGGTTTAACGAGTTTTTAAACGGTGTATCGTGTCACGTGTTAGTGGTGGAGTGTTTTAAGTGGACATGTGGAGGCGTGTGGCGTCGAGCGAAGTTTGCACGCGTGTGTCGCGCGTGTGTGCGAGCGACCGGCGCGGCTCGGCTCCCGCAGGCTACTGAGTGCTCGCGCCTCGCCGAACGACGACCGCGCCGCCCCGCGCCGATACCCACGATTGTTCCGTCCCCTTTTCGCTAATCACTATAAATATTATCAGTCACGCTCTCTTTTCCTTTACTTATCACTCCTGAAACACGTGCCGCCGAAGCTGAAAGATCTCTATACCATCAGCATTCCATATAAACTCCTTAGGTTCACTTAATTCCACATAAAACCGACAGGAATTGTTATGTTTTAATAATTGTCCCAAACAAATAACTTAAAGTATTTAAATGTTCTTTTAAAGTACTTAAAAGCGTCGTAACACGTCTCGTTATAAACAACAAGCAAAAAAATCACAAAGGCCAATAATGACTGCTACTGAAAAGTTAAGCCGCAAAGTCGTAAACTCATAAACGTACAATTAGTGAAACGGGCCAGTAAAGAAAAGATTTTACAACCACTCCTCAGTCGGGCCACAAAGAGCGCAGTACCGTAACAAGGTGCTGAATAGAGTGAGAAGTCGTAAAGATGATTATTATTTCTTCTACTACCTGTTTTATACGATCAGTATTTCCATCACAGTCACACGCGCGTTAGATACGAACGTGCGAGTGAGACGGGTGCTGTTCGTGTAACGCGTATTGCGTAGCGGGCGCCGCGATATATGTAGCCATCTCTGTTTAACGCAGTCTGGCGCGTGCAGTGCAAGACGCACTATTGAAGGGTAAACAATAGCGCATTACAGTTGGTTCGCGCGTTGAAATAAAGTCATCAAACGAATGAATGGCTGGTGGTAGCTACCGACACGAGTGCATTTTTATTGAACAACTCTTTAAACAAATATTTACTCACAAAGAATGGAGGGAACGCTTACTTTTTTTTCATGTTCGATATTCAAATTTATATATTTTTTAAATTGTCATTTGTTTTTTTTTATGACTGATTTTTTTTGAAACGAAGTATTTTTTCACGAAAAAGTTCGAATAGGTTCAATAAATATAAAAATTATAGAAAGTAATAATTTAAAAAAAACAGTGGATATACTTATTGATAAGTAGGTAACCATTAAAATATTGTAGAAGGTGAAATTAAAAAATATAATGACGTTGATAGATCAACGATAATTTAAGAAAAAAATAAAAACCCTTTTAAAATGTTAAGCATGGTTGCTCTCACACTTAACAAGAAATGCTATTAAAGACACAAAAGAACCAGAAAGAACCACAAAAGTTATTACACATATATTTAGGTATTATTTTAACCCAATTAGTAATAAAACAAGAATATTAATAATATTAAAAATGCTTAGTTAAAACTCTACATTTTTATTTCTAAAGAACCATAACTTGTTCGAGATAACATGTAACTGGATATAGTTTAGTGAATATTTTTTACAATTATTACAAAACTAGTCAAATAGTACCTATCCATTTTATTATAAACGGTTAGATCCTTAAATAGGTAAGTAGGTAAGTATTAAGAATGTACCTACTTACAAAAATAAAGCAAAGATTTTCAATTGTAAAAACGACAGTTACCTTTTTTTTACTTGAAAACGATAGAGAATATTTATAACAAGAAAATATTTTCGATTTTAATATTAATAGAGTCAGGTACCTACCTAATTGTTTTCAGCGATTTTATAGATAACATGAATTTGTACAACATCGGAACATTTGAAGTTTCATTAATATCTATTATAAAGTTATTTTTTATATTTGTGTTTTCCCTGAAAAATGTGAATATCACAATATTTGTCCTTTTTGAGTCTGATAACAAGTTGCAACCAGAGAAAATTTAATCCAAATCCGAACAGTTAACAAGCTCTATAATAATTCTTTAAAAACGTCTATCATGTGCTTAAGACGATGCAATCAGATACTTTTTAATATTCAATAATTATCTATTTACATAAACTTCTCTAGGTAGGTAGGTAAAGGTTATTTCTGAAACTCTAATACTGAAATCTCTAACCAGCCTCCCTGTACAAAGGTAATTTATAATTAGGTGTAAAACGATGTTATCTATTAGTTAAAATAGTATTATTATTTTTTATTATTACGGGTTAAGTTTCCGCCTTCCTTGAAAAACTTTTTATTAAGAAATTATTATTTTATTATAAGTACCTATGTAATCGAGCCTTAATCAAGCAAACAAGAGATAAATTATTAATCTATTTAGCATAATTTCAGTATTAATAGCAGGTTTATCTTATCTTTACTAGGACGACATATCGTATCGACATATTTTATCTTGCAAAACTTCAGCACTTCAATAATGATTTTATTAAGAAATATTGAAGTTGGTTAAAACAAATATACATACCTAAAGCCAATTTATGCCTTATTTTATATGGTTAATAAAAGTAGAGAAAGAGAAAGAAAGCCTCTTGCAGTTGTGTGTAAGTGGTACCACCCAACATTAATAATAAATAAGACATGTTTAAAGTATCTATCTATAAGTATGAAGAATAATTCTAATTTAATGAACATCTCTTTATAATTATTATTTTATGTTTTTGCATTTTCATGGGAACTTTATAATTTTGAATAGCTACGTAACATTACTTAGGTAAGTTAAAAAATAACTAAATACTATTTTTTTATTTTAGTATTTAGTTTAAATTTGCGTGTTTAATAAGAATTCAATTACCTGCTTTGTAGGATTTTAAAAGACTTCGCTGCAGGCCTTGTTTTCTTTGTATTTAATTAAGTTCACAATAATCATATTTTTATAATATTTCTAGGTAATACCAGAGAAACAAATATAATATAGATACATAACCATACCAGTATTCAAAAAGGTAATTATTTTCCATTCTGTAGAAACTTAACCTAAAGTTAGTCAAATAATTAAATTCATATAAATAATTCTAACATAAAAGAAACTATATTAATTAAAGAATTTAACACCCTTTAATAAATTACTTCTTCATAAGTTTAATACAAAAAAGGAATTATTATAGAAAAAATATAAATGTCTACAATACAATGTAACAGTGTTGGTCCAATTATATTATTCCAGTACATTTTTTCTTATAAGAGAGTCATGTTTTAACTTATAAGAATATCTTATTGGAAACAGCTTGCGTTTTGATGATAAAAACTAAATAAAATGTACTTTAATTAACAGTTTGTAAAAAATATATAAAAACATGAGCTTTTTATTTAGTAAGTAGTTAAAGGTTCTTTAAAAAGTTATTTAGATAAAATTAAGTTTTTTGTGTTCTTCAACAGATGGCACCATCGTCTATTTTTAAGAGGCAATTTATTAAGTTATATAAATAGAGTCTTAAATATTACTCTATTGAGAACTTAGTGAAAGTAAACATAAAAAATGCGAAATTAAAATAACAAATAATATAAACATAAAAATATAAAAAATATTGAAGCGATAATATATATAAATAAGTAATTATATCTACATATATAACACGGTTATGATTACCAAGGACAAACAAACAAAAAATACACAAGTAATAAAATAGTTATTATCTAAGTTAACAGAGCAGGTTTCGATAAGCCAAGTGATTCGCATTCATGTGACAGATGCGGTGATATTGGCGGCGCCCGCGCAGCGCGTGCCCTCCTCGTAAACACGATTTTTACTACCACTTTAACGCTCGTAAAAGTCACGTGAATTGCCGTTTGTAGAAGTATACGCCTCTGGGTAAACCTCGATATAAATTCGAAACTTTATGAACGCACGTGGTTGGTTATTATGCCGTTCTTTAGACATTTATTGTAACATTATTGACTTGTTAAAATATCACTTAATAGAGATAAAGGAATGAATACTTTATGACTTCATCGTATGTGGATAGACGCTTTGCGGTGAGCGTCTAGTTGTCTGGAGTCGATTACTGAGGCTTTATGACTGTAATTTTTCTTTTTATGGACCCTCATGCTCTATGGCATATGATTGATATCAATCAGAGTTCTTAATGAACTGTTATGACGTCTTGTATAAACTGGATAGATTTATTTAGTACTCCCTGGTTTATAGTCTTAGATGAAATCCTTTAGATAATCATTATTTGCTGTATCAATATGTAGAAGACAATATGAGTTATTGCTATAATCATTGATATGTTCTGTAGTGTTTATATTTCATTAATTGTTTCTCTTTGTAAAAAAATGATTAAGTATATGATAGGTAGGTTAGTCTGTCAAACTATCTATTCATAGCTGACTTTACTTCAGCGGGATTAAGTACCTATATCTGTTTTACAAGATATTTTTTTAAGAAATAAAAGTAGCAATAAATATGACTGTTAAAATTACAAATTAGTCATTGCTACAAATAATAAAAACTATCCCTTTACATATAGGCTTAAAACTATCCCTTTCGTTCAATTTTATCTCTTTTGTGTCTTATCTTAACGTTGTTCTGTATAAGTAAAAATATAATTTAAAAATATATAGATAACCGTCTCTATCAATAACAGAAACGATAACAACATACAGTATGTTATTTATAATAAATAACTATAAGTTCCAAATGTCATTACTTCCAATATTATTATAATATTAGGTATATGTCTATAATAAATATACCCCCTGTACCTACTATTTGTCTGCTGAATTATGGGATTTACAAATATAGACTCTATTATAGAAGGCTTAAAGATGTAGCCAAACTGAGAAGTATCAAGACGTGGATGTTGAGATGGATTAGATATTATTAATAGAAAACAGACGTTTAGAAGTTGGCAGTAAATTTTGGCAGCAGTTCAATGAATCAATTGACCACAATAAATAATATTGAGTGCTCTTTCGGTTATAAGAACAATCAATTACATGTAAAATAAATTATATTTAATATATACCTACATTTCTTATAGTAGGTAGATACCAAGAACATAAAAAGACAGTAAGTAGTTGTCTTATATATAGAGTAGGTATGGGTAGGTACTACTTCATTCTGTAATTTTACAAAATAAATATAATTAGGTATTTCATTCAATTTAAATATCTTGTTTAATTAACCAAATTCTATAGTTCTTGTTTCTAAACATGTAAGTGGAGAAAAAATCTCACTTGTAAATGGTTATCACAAAAATTAAAACTTTACAACTTAAAGTTACATTATTGTAAATATATTATTATTTAATAGGGATTCCTATATTCACTTTATTAATATCAATATAAAATTGAACTTTATTTTTTCTTTATAACTTAATAATAATATAATGCACATGAGCAGAATGCAACTGCACAACTCGCTCCATCTGTTGAAGAATAAATCAACAGGGATATTTATTAGAAAATGTTAATTATATGCAATTCATAAATTACATGAAACTAAAAATGTATTTACGCTCAATAATAACTAACGTCTTAAGAAAAATATCTATTAAATTTAAAAAACAATTAGTGACCCTTTGATTTTTACGCCATCTCGTGTCTAAGACTTGAATCTTTGTTGAATCTGCAAACAGATGCATCTATCGCTATTAAATATTTTATAATCTTATAAATGTGTAAAAACTATAAACCAGTAAATACTAAACAATACCTGTAAATCTAACCAAAGATTAAAAAGACATGTTAATTATACTGATATACATAAAATAAAATATAATGTAATAAAAAACCGTTTGACAAAACTACTTATCAAACTATAACCAGATAACAAAAAACGTTTAGTATTCATAATGATTCACATTTATTGCTTTTTTATCGCGTGTTACGTAGTGTCTAAGAAAAAATAACATTACTGCCAATAGAGAGACGATAACACGATCGTAAAATTGCTTTTATAGCTGTATTCATCATTCGGTTGTATAAATTCATCAAAACACTTGTTAATCGTAAAATAAATCTTATTACATAGTAAAATGATGTTTAAATTGATGACAAGCGTTTTATTTTCGTCATAACAATAAAATTTATTTTTACGAGCTCGTTCAGTGCGGTTTGGTTTAGTGGCATCTAGCGGCGATCGGTGGAACCACGACGTCACGGTACTTAGCTGACGTCATTTGATGGCGAATCAAGCTCAGCGTTACGACTCGTTCACGACGCTCAAATGAATGGCGGTGTCGTAAATGTGAATCGAGGGTTAGTAAGACTTCAAAAGCTTGGTAAGCCAATTCAAGATTTCATTTTCATTATAGGAAAACTTTTTCACATATAAAATCTGGCCTTCTTTTCATTTTAGTTCTCATGATTTAAATTATTTTAACAACAACTTACCGAACCAATCCATAATGTAGGTATTTTGTATAGGATTAAATAGAAATCCTATCAAATCATCATTTTCCCTATAAATTATTTAACCTACCTTAGGTACCGAAAACAAAAATTGTGCTTACTTTCGTAAGTTACCTAGGTTACCACCATGGTTACCTACAAAATAAGTACAAGTTGCTTGCTTACTTTTATATATAATAAAACAGTTATTAGTCGTAGGTAATATCGATGTGTAAGGACACATTGATAATTACTACGACTTTACTATATTTCCTATATATTGAAGACTCATGGTAATTGGTAAAATAAATCTTAATACAACTTACATTCTTGAACACGGGTAGTAGGTATATACATAACTAAAAACGTTAGAAATTTTAATGTTAAAATTACTGTATTAGATCTTATATTGCAACCAAATTTAATGTTATTATCTAAAAGTAATCCGTACCGCGACGAGAGCTCGTGTCGACAAAATAAACTGTCCCCACAGTCTTTCCAATTCTATATCCATTATAACGATGCTAACTTTGCATAATTGTCTCATTCACGCACGTATATTGTTACGACACCACGTATTTGCTGTCTCCTTTTCGCTCAGTCGTCAAAATGGCCTCCAAACGAGATGTTTTGAAGGAACGTCGCTGTCGACTTTTGTTGCTTGTAATGGGCGGGGCATGCAAACCCAGGGCCGAAATGAGCTGAGTCAAAAAGTTTAATTCAGGTACATTAAGAAATTACCAAATAAAACAAAAATAATGTTGGATAAGATTTCTTTTATTAAAAAAACAATGATTTCTATGAAATAACATCTATGGGCACGAAAAAATAAAAAGGGTGATGTCTTTATTTAAAAAAAGTAATATTTTAATTGATATCTGTTTAGAGATAAAATATGTTGCAAAAAGATCTTTTCACTATGAGAGCTAAATGTTGAATAGTGTCTTATGACACCATATTTACAAAAAGTAGTATACTAGATAATTCTAAATGTGATTTGATTCTAAAGTTGTTATTGGTTGATAATAATAATATTTACCAAAATCTGGAGATGATCGGTAGGTAAATCGTTTTATATGTATGATATATATTATATATTTTTTGAAAAATATTATAAATTTATCTTATATAAATTACATAGTACATATTATAATTATCATAAAGAATTATAATTTTTTTAGCTTGTTTGTACAATAATATAATGAGAAATACAGTACGGCCCTGAACAACCGGATTTGGATATGGCGACCGATGCCTAGCGTGATGAACTGCTGATAGTTTGCGGTATACAATTCGATATTTAAACGACTAGAAGTTTAGATATTAGTATAAAAATTATATTTACTGGGTATTTAATTAGTGTCAAGTGTGTGTGTCTTAAAATAAAGAATGTTTAATGATGTTTGAAGAAAATTGGGTCTGTAACGTCCGCCATTAAACGTTCCTCGTGTAAACAGACGCTCAATGTATTGTTATCTCTCTCACTCCAAAGAAAAAGTTGAGATGCAAGATTGAAACATATCGGGAAAGTATTGATATTGGTATTATATGAAAATAAATATTTAGTAATGTAAGTTATTAGTGCTTTGATAATAAAAACCTTATTTTTGATTTTGTACTTACTTATCCAGCTACCTATTAATAATTATTTCTTGAATAAATTACTAATGTAAATAAAAAACTACCTATGTAGGTAAGGGTAGGTATCTACCATCTGATCATCTATTCGTCTCTAGTCTGTACCAAATCTTCCAACCAGTCAGTTTATAATATTATTTAAATTTGAAAACATTGCAAATAAGCCATATTATGGCCTAAAAGGAAGTTACCTATAAAATAAATAATCGTTGTTAATTTGTAGGAACCTAAATACCGTCGAAAGAGTTGAAAATGTATGTAATGTGTGTATGTTAGGTACCTATATTTTAGTTTTAAAAAATAAGTAGTAAACAAATTATACATTTTTTTTTAAATTTTAGTAATTAAAAAAATATATAGGGGTAGGTTGTTTAGGTATCTAACACGAATTTTTAAATATAAATGAAAAAGAAAACACAAAAATTAAGTAGGTAGGTACCTATAAAACATTTTTTATAAGCAGAAGTTGTAGAAACGAAAAAAATATTTCTCAATCACGGCTAGTGACTTGATTCGTGAAAGCACCGGTTGAAACTGAAGACTAAAAGAACTTATTAAGTGTAGGAGGATTATAATAAGCATAGGTAGGCAAGTACCTACTTACCTTTATAGTCATATGGGTAGCAAACATGTGAATATAGCAATAGGTCAGCATGTATTTAACCTACCTGTATTAGCATTAGAAAAATATCTACTAAGTACATATTAAGTATCTATCTACTTTAACAGTTTTTTGATACACAACATTTTAAAAATCCACCTTTTTTAAATAATGACTTTATTTACTTTTATTTTTCTTATTTTGACAAAGAAACCTTATTTGGTGTATAAAGGATTCCTACTAATGTAACGTTTAGTTTGGTAGGTAGGTAGTTTTTTGGTTGCCATTTAAGTAGTAAGTACATACCTATCTGTGTAATTAAATATCCATATACCTATTCTTTCATACCATAAAACCATACCTATTAACACCTAATACTTTTATTCGAAGTTAAAGTCGAAAGTTTTTTATTTCAAACTGGGCATAGGTAGGTAGGTAGGTAACCTTGCATATCTGATGTTTCATATAAGCAAAGTTGTTTTCGGGAAAATATGAGATTTTTATTGCAACCTTTCAAAGGGCCCGTTGAGTTATACAACATAGGTACCATCTGGTCCTTGTCATCTAAAGAATCCATCTTTACTAACATTTTGAAGTACTTCTCACTACTAATACCTACCTACTACCTACTACTACTGCAACTACTACTGCTAGGTTACCAATAGGTAGGTAGGTAGGTAGGTAGGGAGGTAGGTACTTATTAAATTAGTTGACATAATTATGTTTACAAAGATTTGAAAGCTTTTCACTAGTTACCACCATCTTAGCTTATCTCCAAGCATACTTAGGTATTCTAGTAGTACCTACTTGAATTTACTGTTTTTTTTTAATTTTATTCTTATAAAGAACAGGTACCTAATTAAACCTTCTTATTTTTTTTAATTCTTCATATTTTACACATATTTAAGAATATAGCTAGGTTTGTTACAAACTAACAATAACTAACAATTGGTTGGCAGTGTAAGAACCTCATTCTAAAGCATATTTTGTATTTTATATGCTAGCGGGAAAATTGAAGATTACCTTCAGACCATTTGCTATAAGTATAGGTTTCTTGTGGGCTGACAAATAAAAAAAAAACGAATCTGCTGTCAAATCCTCGTTCTCTTCTCTGATTGGTTAAAAGGGTGATAAACAGCCAATCACAACGCTTGACAGAGCTGTCAAATCAGTTCTAATTTATTCATCCTTCCAGAAAAGCAATGTATGTAATGATAGGTTCTTATAAGTAACATTATAAAACTACACTTACAATATAGAAATAAATGAATAGGTATCTGTGTAATTTAATTGGAAAATAAACCCATATACCCATTAAATATTTTTTACGAAAACGTTGAATGACCAGGCAGAACAGTTACTGCAACGAAATTAAAAATTGATTTGGTAATTTAAATTCAAAATCACGCGTAACGTTTTCCCGCCGACGGCGAACTCACGACCATTTTAACTTGACCTGGCTTCTTAATTTAACTAACATATGAAAAGAATCGTCTCATCAACTAAAGAGGTTTTGTTTTGTTGGCCGACATCCAGTGGAAATAAATTTTACGCGTTTGTATTTCGTCAGCAGCTATATATTATTATATTTGACATGTTTGGTTTGCTAAGACATTCTTCAGCTTGCTATTTGTATAGCAGTCTGGTAGAGAAATATTTTTGTAAATAGCGCGGGATTTGTACCACTAACTAATTCCTTATTTATTACTTTACCTAGATACACATAAGTACAACACTCGTACACACTTGTACATATAGTTTATATAATAATTAAATTACAATTTAAATACTGCTTCGAATATATTGTATTTGTTTTAGATAAACATAGAATGAAAAATAAAGATTCGGCTATTGTGTGTTTTTTAAATATTATGCATAAATATTTGATTTCTTAAAGATAGGTAGGTATATCATAAATGTACTAGGTAGGTACATATGACACACCTATTAAAGTATGTACCTTTCCTTTATTAGATTAAATTAGGTTTTAATATAAGTCACTTTTAAAAACCACTTTAAATATAGTTTCCACTCCTTGTTAAGAATATCAACTAACCATTGTTTTTGAAGGTCAGCTAGTATTTAAATATATTTTTATATATTATAGAACCATATCATTATTTATTTTGCATTAGCGTACCGTCTTTGTAGTGTAATTTTGTTTATTTCTTTCTGGTTTTATTTTGAGGTAGCTTGAATTGGATTTGAGAAAATATTTATTTTGTCGCAAATGAATAAAGTTATTTTTATCATTATAAGAAATATTGAAACAAATATTTTTTATCACAACACCGGTTATTAAAACTAAATTATTTATGTAAATATAAAATAAATTTAGCTGAGTACCTACTCTCTAGTTATTCCTATCATTATAATTAATACCAATTACCATATTCCTAAACCAAGCTTTACCAAAGTGTACAGTACCTTAAGGAGTAATAATCACTTCTGTACCCTGATAGTAAGGTGTACCAAATAGACCATTCTACCCTTATTAGATAATCGAGTAAACTTATAAACTGCCTACCGCTTATTCTACAAGTTCCCTAACAAACACTTCCGTGGATTACTTGTTTGTAGACTGCCTTATATTACGGTCCTTATGTAATATTACTATTATGTAGTTTTTGTTATATTCTTGTTTGTCCATATGACGTCTTTTGTAAGGATATTTTTTTTAATTTTCGTTTAAAAAAACCCGTTTGACCCATTTAGTTGTTTTTGAATTATTTATACTAATTGATACTTTAGAACGATTTTAGAAGTTTTAAGTAGTTATAATGATTTATCGTACTAGATAAGTATACGTTTGTACCTACCTCTTTGTAAGGTTAGCTCAAAAATAAGAATGAAATTAAATTTTAAATTAGTTTTGTACAGAAACATTAAATATTTTCAAGGCTCGTTTTTCTGTTAGCACTCTTCATACCGGACACAGAGTGTAAATAAAAATAAATATTTCGACGGATATCAGCGCGTGCGCAGCTCGCGTGTTAGCATTCAACACATTGTTTGTTTTCAAGACTCGTGATTGTTTTATTGAGTGCCTTCTATTATATAATACATTACTCAGAGTGTTTAATTGATCTAATGAAAGCTATTTTTTGCGACTATTATGGACAAGCATGGCGCTTAGAGTCGTTAAGAAATTCCTTTCGCTCTGAACTAAGTAGGAAGTAATGTAGGTATTCTTTTATTTTTTATACTAGATGCTGTCTTTGCCTTTATATAATAATAATAAATAATTACATTTATATAACATTCTAGTTTTATAGTAAAATAATAGGTAGGGTAGAGCGGGGCTAGTAGAGCGTATGGGCAAGTTGGGCAATCAAAATATCTCGAAAACTATCCACCGCACGCGAACGCAACATATAGCGAAAAGAAGGGGTTCCGGGAAAGGAACCCATCCCTAGAACAAAAGTAGCAACTGGGCGATCGAGAAAAGTACCCAAGCGCATTGTTTATTTTGTTATTAAAAAGTTAAATCATCTCAAGCCGGGATATTCCGTCTGTGATACTCAAATTTTATCCGTTTTCAATCAGGTAAGTGTTAATCTTCGATAAATTTATTGCAGTTTTGATATTGATAGAGAATCTGGATATAATTCTAACCAGTTTTTTATTAATTCAATTTTGCTTTAAAATTTCGGGTTGGGGTTAGTTGAGCTACAGTAGCCCAACTATCCCCACGATGAAAACAAATGTTTGTTTTTTTTTTACCATGAGGACTTATAAAAAAAAGACTACTAGAGGTTCCCATATTAGTCAAGACTTAAATGGGGCTGCCGAAGCTGTGAGTGAAGAGGGAAAAAGTGCCTTTGCCGCTGCAAAATAATTTGGAATCAAACGGATGACATTATCAAGGTTTTTAAAGAAATTAAATGCAAGCGGTGATACGACCATGGGTTATGCAACACCGAGGCCAGTATTTTCTGCCACGCAAGAAGACTCTTTAAAAAATACTTGTTACAAACGGTATCAATATTCTATGGATATTCTCTAAAAGACTGAAAAATTTGGCAATAAAGTTACACCCTCTTGGACTGTAAATATGTTGGCCCAAAAAGAACGGCTTACGTGACTCCATGATTTCTTAAATATTTTATTTTACTTTAGGTATAAGCTATTTTGAAATAAATACACAAATATTAAAGTCTGAATGTAATAGTTAAGCTAAGTTAGGAACGTTGCTGTTTTGTAGATTCTGTTTTTACCTCATTGTTCCAAGAAATGTAGGTACTTTTAGATTTGATGTTTGGTCACTATAAGATTATAAATAAAAGTTAATTATCAAAATGTCATTTTATTGTAAATCTACCTAACATAGGAACTATGATTTGGGGTAAACTTTCTAAGTGCTCAACTAGCCCCATACCCTTGCTCAACTTACCTCACATATGGGGTACGTTGAGCATACTTGACTTTTTGCATTAAAATACATGTAGCTTCCAAATTCGACTTGTTAGAAATAAATTGTTATGAACACTAAGCTAAGGGATAAATTACTCGTCCATCAGTATGCATTATAAGCCATTACGAATTATCGTTGAGGAACTATAACTGATTAAGTGAAAAACTGCTCAACTAGACCCGCTCTACCCTACCTACATTAAGAGGCACAATAATTTCAATATTCTATGTTTAAAAAAAAGATATACCTACCTTGGTACATACCTACTTATAATTTTATAGATACTTAGCAATGTTTAAAAAAAATCTAATATAGTTAAGTACAGACTTGGCATCGTCAACATAATATTATGTTTAGGTGACTAGTAGATAAATCATAAATACCTAATATAAATAAGTCTTAAAATATTTATACAGCGTTTCAGTTTATTTTACTGTTGGAATATTATTTACATCACAATATTGAGAAACGTAGGTATTTGTAAATTTCAAAGCAAGATTCCATTGTTGCCTCCATTCACTGGCACCACATCCCACTCCTATTTTAAATAGATTTTCCATACTAGAAGCTCTAGATAATAAAATAGATATACCATGTGATAACTCCTAAACCATTGTATCGTGGTTTAGAATCCCGCAAGTTTCTATATTGAATTAAAATTAATTATTGTTCTCGGTTTCTTGTTCAATTTTCTTCGTTTCCTTTGAATCCATTGAGTTTCCTGAGATAAAGGCTTTGATTTTATCGCAGAGATATTTCTATCGCTTCGCTGCATTGTAGCGGACTGGTATTATATGTCTTTATGTATCATACATTTACATGGGAGCTTCCGTATTGAAATAAACTATTTTTACGTATTGAACTTACATATTAAAATTTAAATCTAACCGGACGTTTCCTAAAAACCTGTAAAATCCTGTAAAAAATATTTTTATTTTAATGTGTACCTATTCGTTATAATCTTAGAACATACTAGCTATCGTATGCATTAGAATATAATTTATTTTCAAGATACGACCAAAAACAAATATTCAATAATTATATTCGATACTTTCCTACCTACGATATAATGGAGAATGAACGTATTTTTATCGAAAATAAAACTGAAAAAACAAAATCCACTCCCATAGCTTCTTTATAAAGCAACATAGTTATCTAAAGGTGAATTGTGGAGGCAAAAGAAACACTCCCGGCGCCGGTGGATGCTGAAAATATCCCCGCCTGCCTTGCTCGGCTTACATGGCGGCCAATTTTAATTAAAATGTTAAATATTTTTATGCATTTTAATTTTATATTGTTTAGAATTTTGTTTGTAGGAATGTAATTAAAAAATGTTTTTATTGGTAAGTAATTGGTAATTTTAAGATTTTCATAAAAATCGTGTTTCTTTTCAACATTAGGCTAAGTCTATTTAGTTTCTTAGTTAGCTAGCTATAAACTATTTTTTTTCAGGCTTATGCTTATAGCTATCAACGACATCGCAAGTAGATAACTATGTACCTACCTACTTAAATTCATGTGTCTATATACCTACATAACTAAAAATATGTAGATGGGATATTATATCTTTTTACTTATTTTTTATTATATAATCTACAATGTATATTTTTATAAGTAGGTATATCTTGATTGATATAGGTATCAAATGGATATCTGATATAACCATCATAAAATATTAAAATTAACTCAATGAAGATATAATTGTCACTTGTAATAAAAGGTATTAAAAAAACAAAAATATTATGAAAAGATTTTAACAAACCAACAAATTTAACTAAGAAAAGATATTAAAAAAAAAACAAAAAAATATTATGTTAAAATTTTAACAAAGCAACAAATTTAACTAATTAAAATATTGTTTTTATTTAACACTAAATATAGAATCTTTACAAAAATTTAACAAAAAAAAATAAAACCGATCGACACAAACTCCGAACGTGTGAGTATACGTTTTGTTTGCGACAGAAAAGTCGGCCATTTTGGATCCGTATGTAAGCCCAGTGTTCGAGCCCCTCCCGCCAAGAGAGGGAGATATGGTATTACCGCTACAGGCTAATTTCTCCTTTATTTCAATAGGTCTAAGGGCCAATATAATCTGGTTTAGTTTAGTGTTTATGTAGCCGAAATGGCCGCTTCATACACTGATGGCGTGACTGCAATCACTTTCATTATTATCGGGCTATTCACGACGTTTACCCAGCGTTTGCTTGAATCTCGGTTCTCTTAAATTAAAATTTTGGTGATTTTATGTGTCAACAACTTATTAATTAAAAGATTTACAAAAACAAATTTTTATTGTAATATTATTATTTTAAATAAGTTTATATTCATTTCAAGAGAAATTTTATAAACATTATTTTGTAAAAACGAAATAACTACATTTCTATAACATTTGTAGGTTGAATTTCGCGAACCTCATTTTGGTTTTTAGCCAAACCGAAATATGCATCCCGTTTCCGCTCTTAATAGGCCATTCTTATTTAATTTATACTAGATACAGTTAAATTTCAACTGTTTAATTATTCCAAATTCTGGGCAAGGGAAACCGCGAATTGCTTCGCTTCGGGTCCGGCGAAACGTAGCGGTCACTAGCTTTATGTGTATATCTACTTAAATACCTACATTTAATACTATTACAAAGCTATTTCACATTATAACATATGTTATATACTTATATTTCAAACAAATTAATTTTATATATATTCATTGGGCAACATACATATAAAGACATGGCAAGACTTATCATATAATCTAGTATTCTAAGATCAATAGTATCCAATGTTAAAAAGCTACCAAAACATCGAAATACACGGAAAATCATTGATATATTTCCCTCTCTTTCCCTCTGATGTGCTCGTAACCGTTGTTGAGACGTTCCGCGTTTTATGTTACGAGTGTATCGTAAAATAAAAGTGCATCAAAACGGGGCCTCCCGTTTGCATTGTCTGCGATCAAAAACCGACCAAAACAGGGTTGTGGGTTTCTACTCATAGCACCATCTGTAGAAGCAACTCCCAAACTTTGCCGAATAGCCTGGGTTCCTTTACGATTATTCAGTCGTAAAAATCAAAGTAATAGGCTATTTACAACCGTAAGTGTATGTTAATCTTTGTTTTACGAGTGTGTTGTGGCTTATTATTTAACAGTTAATCATTTATCGCTTTACGTTCATATATACCGGGTTTTACGACCTGTTTTTTTTTATTTTCATTCGTATTCTTTACACGTTCTATTAATATAAACATTGTATCAATCAGTTTTGCATAGAACTATATCTTTTAATAGTGGGGTTGACTTTGGTGGAAGAATATTTTTATAAATAAATAACTTTCAAAATATCTTTAAGAGTTTTAACACAATAAGATTGTAGGTAACCTTCATAATCTTCCAAACTTACCAAAAAAGTTATGTAAATAAGTCAGAATCCTGCGTTTATAGAGGTGTTTTATGTTCCACAATATCAACCGATTATCAGCGCACCATTCAGTAAATAGGTAGAACTACATTCTTAGATACAGATCTAACTATAATCGCTTCAGTAGACAGTTGACACTTTCAATAATTTCTCAAGGAATTTCATCGCAACAGAGACATTATACACAAGTGTCAGGTCGGAAAACAATATTCTACACATCGTAGTCTTATAAAGTACATTATAAGATCAATAAAACAGCGTATTTTACAAATATCTTCAAGGCAATGTAAGCCTTATTATTATAGGAATTTAAACCACTCTTCTGTGATATAATAAAGAGTTATGAAAATGTATTTACTTGGATCCTGAATTAACGAACTGCTCAGACTTGTGATTGCATCGTTGTTGAACCAGTGATTTATTTAATAAAGTGTCTCTTATCTTTTAACGATTTATTGCTGTACTGACTTTATTTATGTCCGTATATATTGGTATCCGCTAAAATAAATTACAGTATATAAGGGTATAAAACGAATTTTAGTCTCAAGAATGTAGCCAAAAATACCACGGATTCTAAACCCTTATAAGTAAAGAGAAATGTTTGCATAGTATCCTTCTAACAAAGATAGCTATCTACACGCAAACAAATCTAGTTTCCGTGTCGGAACTTCGTAGGGTCTGTAGTTTTATCGTCCCTTGCCTCAACAGATACATCCTTTTACGGTGTCTATAAGTCGCGAAGTCACAAGTATTTCTAACGACTCCGCTGGGTGTTGTACCGTATATTTACTATGGCGTGTTTGTCTGTATGAAACAACGTATTTACACTTGACGTTTATTTAGTTTCAGAGCTTGCTTTATGTTATCTTATCATGTAGGTACGGTTCGATAAATTTTTAAAAAGTAATTTAAGAAGCCGTATATCGAAGGGTAGAGCGTTTTAAATTCAATATCGCCTTGTATTTCAGTCACGTTCGTCCCACCGTCGTGACAGAGAATACATCACGGTGAGATAAAAACTCTGGTATCTCGGTACTCTGTGCCCACTCATGATCTTCAAAAAAAGTTCTTAGCACTTAACGGATGCCTCTGATTGAATGATAGCGACCTGGGTAATTGAACTTTTATACAAACCTACCTATAAATTGAAAATTTTGTAAATATTTTTTTGCAGTTACAGACAAAAATAAAAAAAAATATATAATATTATAGTACAAATTACACAAATTATCTAACTCCTAAGTAAGCAAATTATTTGCTTGTGTTAAGGGTGTTAGACAACGATGCAAATAAATAGAAATGTACATTATAAATACTGTGAATGTATTTTATAATTGACGAAACCCAGAAATACAGACATCTATCCCATACATGCCTTTTCCTGTCGGGAATCGAACCGGACCCCCATTTCGCCGCTATACCTATGTTAGGCGTCTGCGCTAACTAACGGGGTGGTAATAGCTTATTCTCTATATCTCGTTTTTATCATAACTTATTCTAAGCAATTAAAGTAAGTCGAAAGTCGAAACTCATAAGTAGACGATAAGTCAGTATTATATAGTTTTATACTCAGAGATAGTCGATAATTCAGTGAAGTATAAGTTGTTATTTATTATTCCATAAAGAATCCCAACACTTTCTTGTACCTTTAAATAAATACAGAATCTTGGTGTTCATAAATCATTTATCGCGTCGATTTACCGAAGCATTCCCTCTATAAATAGGCATCATGACTAGAAAAAGGAGCTGGTGCGAGAACGGAACGGCAATAATAAGAATAAGATAGCAATAATTTATTCGTTTGTGAGTTATGTTGTATTAAGTTTGGGTGGGAGGGAGAGATATCTTCGGACACGACTTGAGTTACTTCCACAGATATAGCACTTCATGTGAGCTGTATTCTAATGTGACCCCTATTACAATATTAATAAAGTTCATTGGAATATTAAGAATCTTTGGAATGCAGCCATCTTGTTTCTATGACGCTTGGTTGGTTTTTATTTTACTTTGTCGCCCTATTTTATATATTTCTACATTTTAGTTTTGATTAGAAACATTTTATACATTTAATAAATATTAATAAGACGTAATATTACTATTAAAAATAATAATTTAGTATTAATAAATATATTAAGTATTTTAAACTTACCCCTCTGTCACAAAGGAAATGTTTATAAGAAAGTTAAAATGACACTTTTAATAAATTATCACTTTATTTGAACACATGTTATAGTTTCATGATTTTTAATATAAAACACACAAGACCAAGTGAACACTGGAACGATTTTTTCGAGACTAAATTGTTTCCTACAAACTGCTTCTAACACAATAGCCTCAAACGTATATTTATGTTTAATAAAACAAAACAAAGAAAACATGAAAACAAAACAGTTTAATCTTTTGTATCGAGCCGCGTTCGCAGAAGATCTACGTTTAAAAAACTTAAAAAAAATGTTTTGTTCCTAAATAAAATAACCCTTACAGTTTTTAACAAAAACTTCTTTTAAGCTTTTCAATGGGTTATCTTGCACAAGTGAAAAGGTGCCCTTGAAAGACGAAACGTCTTTTCGAGAAAGGTAAAAGGCGTATCGTAAATTGCAAGAATCCCGCAATGTTTAGCCTTGTTCGTGCAATTTTTATTGCTTCGTAAACCGCTAAAAAGTACCTTGATATAATAAAAGCGACTTTTAAAGTTGTTCCAGACTATTAGACCTGTTAAAAAACAAAGGTAAACACATAATTACACCTCGATGAAAGAAAGTCTTTCTCCATTGTGTGACCAAAGTTTGCACAATAACAGCAATAATAATTATGAATGTTTTGTTATTTGTACAGGTAAATTATGGTTTTTTTTAGGAGGACATTTCTATAATTTTTAATTTAGTTTAAAATTTTTGTCGTCATGTTCAGTTCTTAGTTGTGGTTCTAATATTTGTGATTTTTACATAGTTCTTATTCAGATTCTATTGTAAATTTATAATGATTCTATCTGTAGGTAAGTCCAATTTTTTTTTAACTTTTACTATATCCTCAACTACTTTGATTTGACAGTATTAAATTGTACTTTGCCAAGTATTATAAATCGTTTTAAAAAGGAATTATTTTCACGTACAAATAGATTTGCATATCTAGACGCACACATAGCGTCCAGGGCTACAAAGCCGTCTAATGGACCGACAATCGGCGCTACATTTCATAATTATCGCCTATTTTGACCGGCCTCTATCGGTAGCGTCGTATCGTTTCCTGCTACGCACAACGCATTGGGTCCTTGACTCGAATGATATATTCTATTCTATATTTAAATATTTACTTGAAATATGACAGACAGACTGGTATTATTTTATTGTAATATAATTATATATTTTTTTATATTATTAAATATTATACGGTGACCCCAATAGCAATCTATAACTTGAAACATTTAAATATCTTTCACAATAATTAATGTCGTATGCAAACAGTGTGGTATTAATTTACTTACAAACTAGGTTTTATAAGTAACAATCATTTTTTTAATTAAACGTAATGCTATGTTTTGTATTTTAATATTGGTGAACTTCAATTTAAATCTTAAATCCTAAAGGTATAAATAAAAATGGAATATCATTCTTATTATATTAACGTAAAATAATTAAATCATTCATAGATATATTTACAATAAATCCTCTCCATTTGTATATCTTTCTCGACAGTTTATTATATATTATAGGTATAAATATATATTTTAAATATTTATTACTTACACTTGTCACTAATCCGCTGACAGTACTGGGATGATCTTGAACCATAATCATGCGTTTGTTCGACGTATCAGTATCACAATACTGTTGCCAAATGCGACTGGACTTATGACCCGCGTCACTTTTAATGGACCCTTTATGTACCCACTAATATAGCGTAATGGGTACCTCTGATGATATACAGTGAGACCTTTAGATACGCAGATAACTTCCGCGTTGATTATTAAAGATTATCATAGGTATGGAGATTCAAATCGTAATGTCGTTTATCATAGAGTTATAAGTAAGAAAACTATTATTTTACTTGTATGAAGGTATTATACAATGGGTAAGGATGAGTTGGGTCATTACACTTAATTGAAGGGCCATTCGCGAACATTAAGCCCTTATGGCTGGTTTGAGACCAAAATTACCTCCAACTGTAACAACTTGTAACAAACATTTGCATACTTTCTACTTGTTTGAACTCGTACTAGAATAAATTTCATTGTGTTTTATACCTATATATTTATATATATATCCATACAATGCTAGAGTAACTTAAACCAAGTGAATATTCTTAAAAGTAAACTAAAATTGCATTTTCCTCTGACATATGGTTAACAATTTTCCGTTTACTTTGCTCTAAGTGTCTTAGGAAATATGCACAATATACTAGAAGTCTTGCAGAAAGTCATCTTAACGACTTTAGTTCAAGTAAATATAGGTTTATAATCGTATGGATTAATGTTTTAGAAAATTGTTTTAAGTCATTTATTTTGATACTAAAACAGTGTAGTACCTATATCTAGGTAGATATAGTCAGGTAGGTATACCTAACCTTCTGATATAAGATATCACAATATAATAGTCTTTTAAATATTTTTTATTTATTATATGAATCAATCTTTATTATAAAGACATAATTTATTAACATCATTAAGGTCTATCTTATGTATATTTATCAGTATTTTAAGAATGTATCGGTTATAGTGGAGGAGTAATGAGTACTGGCCGGCGGCCAATCAGAGCTTTATTTACATACGTACAGTCGTGCGAGTTAAATTAAAAGCTACCTCGCTATCACAATTGCCAATAAGCAATCTCTTATCACACACATCTCTATGGGCCTTTTAACATAAACGAAGTGAGCGGCCGCGGGCGGCGAACTAATCTCCATAACTTTAATCCCTTAACCCTCGTACCAGGAATCCAATCAAACAGTACAAGCGCCCCCCCTTCCCGAGTTTGCACCCCCCATTTCCTCCCAGTCGCGTCTCGCCTACGCAGCCTGTCCCGAGTAATTATCAAAGCTTTAATGACGTCATAAATCGAGTGTATAATCTAATCTGGAAAAGCCCCGGGCTCCAGCGCGCGGCTTAATGGTGTGAAAGCTGCCTTATCTCCCGCCATGTGTGAATAGAGCTTTATACGCGGCAGCCTGAAAGCTCGCGCCGGGAAACTTTGGAAAAATATGTCGTTGAACATTCTAGATAAGAATGTGGGACGAGGAACGCTTTCAAGTTTAATAGAAAATCGAACATTACCGTTAAAGAGATGTCTTTACTAACAAATTCTTTGAAAATGTAACTATCAGTTAAAGGATTATAAGGAGGTTGTTATATGAGATAAAGTTTTTTTTTAAGACTTTAATATAACAAGGTTTTATCAATATCTTAAATTATATTAGACAATTTATTTAGATATAAAAAAAAATCACAAAAGTTTTTTTTCAGAAAACACAACTGATAATAAAAATACTCATAAAAGTTTTTTTGTTTTATAAAAAATATTGTAACTGTATAATATATTGTATTTTCATATATCACAGTAATTATTATCGATAAATATTTAACGATTCAAAATAACAATTAACTGACATTAACAGTTATTGTCTAAAGACAGTTATAAATTAGAAAGTCCTCAGCAAAATTTCACAACCTAGCAACTCTTCCTAGCTTCATATTTCAAAGATATCTCCGCAAAAGGTCGATGTGAGTATGTCGAATTGGTGATTATATATAAAATGTTAACCTAGACTGTTAGTGCCGCCGGTCTTTGGACGCTATTATTGAATTACACGGCTAATTCCATTTATAGCGAGTGATCAATAAAACCTCAAACAATTATTATACTATCCAATTTAAAACCGCAGAGTAGGAAAGCCTCGTAATGGGAAGTTGAACAACCGGTTATTACGTTTGAACCGTGATGTTTCTTATTTAGGCTGTGGAAGTGTAAAGTTTGTTGAAGAATATGTTTCTTGTACAATATGTTTATATCGTTGGTTTCGTGTCGATTTATTTCTAACTAGGCGATCACTATGAAACGAATTGTCTTGTTTCTCACGTTCATATCTCGTTAACCTTTATGATTTAGTCGGTTATTTTTATGCTAAATTATTTAAAGATCGTTTGCGAATATATAATTACTTTTTAATCGTTATAACAAATAAAAAGTATTTAATATGATCACAAAATTCACTAGTAATTTCCGTTATATATTTACACGTTATGGTTATTATTTTGATAGGTGTGTCGAAGCCGCAGGCGCCTAAATGGTTATTTAACTGTGTCTATAAGTACGCCATACAGTCATTATCCTGAAATTCAGCTCTTACAGCGATCCCCCGCCTGGCTTAATGAACGAATAAATAAATTGAGCCCTTCTTGTAAACAGGCTGTATGTAAAGGGTAAGTGGTTTTTGGTGTAGTACCCGATTCTTGTATCGAACATTATCTGTATACGTAAGTAGGCTTCAGTGTCAGAAAAGTACAGTGAAGGAATAATGCGGAATAAGGCCATTAAAAGTCTAGGTACTGATATATAAGAACAAATTATATTTAGGTAACTACTTAAATTATAGATTTTAATTAGATGGAATACAGACTTAACATTTGCATTTAGCTGTAGAATTAAAGAACATACAAGATTTTTTTTTAAATTATAATCCTATATAGGTATAACTTTTGTATATAAAAATTAATAAATATTCTAAGTAATGTACCTTCTTACATACCTATTTGCTTTGTAATTATAAATTTAATAATAAATTAATTTTATAAGATAACTTTTCTAGTATGGCGATCGAACCCGCTATCACAAGCACAGTAGTCCGACTTATTATATATTTCTTCATAAGGTCTAATTAAAAAATAAATAACTAACTTACAAGATTATACTTATATATAAATTAATTATTAACAAACAAAAAAAAAATTTTTTACAAATTGAATGTTAAGCTATAAACACATTTTACATTACACATATATTAAAAATATTTTATTATATAACAAATTATATAAAACACTTAATATTTCAACGACTTTCACTTCAAAACACTCATCTCATCAGTTCACGGGTTTCTAAAACACATACAAAATTAGAACGCCATAAAAATAATCCCTCTGCTCATAATTTTGACAGAAATTATGATTTTAGTGTTAATATTTTTATTTTAAAAGCAAATTACCTTGGTTATATCCGTATATAAATAACATTGGGTATAAAACACCTCAAGGTAATGTAATTTAAAAAGCCATTATTTTTACTGAATCAGTTCTCTGTTTAATGTTTTGACATAGCTGAATACAACAAAGTAGAAAAATTGGATAGTATCTTGCTCCCTTACTAATGTTCGGTTACTCATTTGCTAATCACTTGTTATTGATTTTAAAAACATGTATATGAATTGGCCAGCTAGTATCTTGTAAAAAGATAAAAGATATTTTATACATTTTTAAAAGTATTTCAACATTTATGAGATTATAGTTACATTTAAAAGTATTCCAAATTTTTTGCGATTTATATAGAGGATGAAAAGGTTTATATAAAAACACTATTTTATACCTTAATGTAATTGATATTTAATCGAAAACAAGCAAAAATATTTTCCTTTATTTAACAGAATTGGCTAATAAGGTATAAAAGATATTCAAATCTTTTAACTATGTTAATTATTATCAAACATTTGAAAAGTCAGAAAAAACAAGTTTCGAATATGTAGATGCGCAAGTGAGGCCACGTGTAGTAAGAAATAATTAGAGTAAATTATGATCGAGCTAGCTGATCTATAGTAGGGCCAGCTGTCTTAATGGATCCAAACGCTTAGATTACGTAAGACATCCCATATAAACAAGGCTCGGAAACTAATATAACGTGAGCTTCGGTATTTAGTCATCTATTTAAAGCTCTGAGACCATTAATTTTGGTGGGGTATTATTTACTAAGCTAAGTAGGTAGACACGAAACGAGTTTCTTGTAACACTATAAATCGCGGCTTGAAAGCTGGAAATAAATCTTTCGAATACTCGATAAGGATTCGGTGTCTCACGCGACGTTTTTATTTATTTTTCTGGCACACCATATACTGTATGCATATAATCCAACAAAATACATTTACATTTAAATGTTATTGTGATATAAATAAATGGAGATATTTATAACCAATTTGTGGTATTGTAATTTAATTTTGACGTTACTTGATTTCTCTTAACATCGTAAATCGCTTGCCAATTATTTCACCGTTTTTCTTGAATGATTTTTGGTTTCGAAATGCCGGTTAAAAAATTCATATGAAATCGTTAAAGTTATAGTTATTGGGATTTACGGGACCTGTTATTTTCTTATATAATTTGTTTAAATGACACCCTATTTTGGTATTTTTATTGTAATACTGCTTGGTAATTATTTTTGTATGATCTTCTCATGCTTTTAAATTTAATTTCTTTTTTGTTAAAGGAACGCGTGAGAAATCATCCAACTGACTTTACTCAAATATCGCTATGAGTAAAGATAACGCTACATGAGTTTTATTTGACATTTAATTGTGTTTTTTTTTATTGTGCCTCGTAAATAGTCAACGAATAATTAATAAACATAAATAATAATTGTACATATATATTAAATATACATATATAATTAAAATATAAAAGTTACAATATAACGTAGGTCCTACATATAAATTATGTCAACTTTTTTTTGGTTAGATAGTATACCTATTAGACTAATAATTCCTGCTAAAAAGAATTCCTCAAATAATGAATATTTAAAAATATTATTAGGTAGGTACTTTGTGTATCCAGTGCATGTTTTCATATTGTCGAATGTTCCAAAATGTCGGTCATTGAACTCAGCGTCACTGTGTCGGTTGGTCGAGGCCGGGATCGTTTATCATTTTGATATAGCTCATGTAAGTCTCGAGGGTAATTGTATCAACACAGAAGCCTTTTCTTGCTTATCAGCGTTTATTTAGCAAAATATAATTTTTGTTTGTTTGTTGGAGATCAGGATTGGTTATTATATACTGTCATTATAAGGTTAGTTTTATAATTTTGTGAACAGATAGATATTTGGCTTTCTGCCATTGTGCGTGAGGTGAGATGCAGAGGGAGGGGGGAGGGGGGGGAGGGGGCAGGGAAATCAATACCAACTGCACACTACTCCACTGCATTGCTCCAATATAAATCAGCCCCTGCCAGGCACCCCGTTGCTTGCCAAACTTACGAACAATCGAATTAAAATTTTATTCTCAGACCCTTAAAGTCCAGATTAAGTTAGCGCCAAGAATAAGAATAGTCACGAATCCATTAAAAATAATGTTGATATAAGTTTTCTTAGACATTTTTTATAAAATATTGTCTTAGAAAACTGCTGATAAAAATGGTACTTAATTTTAGTAATACTATTTGTATGGGATACTGTAACTAGATTTTAATTAAACAATGTGCTTAAAAACTTTTAAGGTATAACCAAGATAGTGTTAGGTTACTTGGTCTAGTATATAGGACAGATAAGGAACAGGCACTGCTCACGGCGGCACTAACTCTCAAACACTATTTATTACCAGCTACGTGCCCCAAGCCAGCAATCCGATTACCAACACAAATTTGAACCTATCAAAAACATATCGTTGAATTTACAATCTTAAACCGATAGCAATAAGACTAGTAATTATATTTTAAACATAAATGAGGTGCATCTGTAATATTGTAAAGTAGTTCTAATTGATAACGCTCACTGTATCTGGTACTGCCATGATTTAAAGCGTCTTGGAATCCGATGCGAGATTTATGTAGCGGCCATGTTGGTACCTACTGCGAATGTCTGCCCTTACTTCATTTGTAAGTGTATTTTTATTACACGATAATTTAATTTAAATTAATCTAAACCTTTTTGATTAATTATTTCATTAAGATCTGGTAATGATAAAACTGTTTAATAATATATAAAAGTTTACACGTAATTTATATACCTACATATTTTTAAAAAGGTGTGCAAGATATATCTTTGATTTAAATAGTTTTTTTATATAAATAAAATTCCCATGCATTTATGAATATTTTATCATTATAATACGAATAAAATTAGTCTTGTAAAATAACACCAGTATCAAAATGGTTTGTAGTTTTATGAATAAAAATAAAGAAAACGCCATATTGTTATTAGATATCCCTTTTCATCGTTGAGGCATTTGTGTAAGGGTGAAAGAGACAGGGAATTACGAATTGAGTTTCTTCGAGAATGGTGTCAAGAGCAGCTGATACATCATCCTGTCAAGAGGTTTTTTGAAGGCGTCGACGGATATCTTTTGGTTCCATGAATTTATAATCTACCTGATAGCAGGTATAAATATATATAAAATTGTTTTATTCAAATATTTTGTTATACATAAGTATATCTTAATTAAATATGTTATATATATATACTTTTACGGGGTTTCTAGAACTTTCATCAAATCTATCATTATTTCATACTTTTTTATATATAAACTTTAGTATTTAAATTCTTATTAGTAGTTACCAATTAATTAATTTATTAATATATTATTATAGTTAATGAGACGCAAATTGCTCGTAAAATGATAATTTCATTATAATATACGATTGGAATATTTAACGTTTTCTATCTGCATACAAAATTATTTTTATCACAAACGTGTAATAAATTAAGGAAATGAGTATTTTAGTATTATTTTCATAATATATGTAACTTTTTTTAGATAATTTATCGTTTTAATTTTTTGCTTTTTTCTTCTTTGTCTATTTTACATCGAAATAACATAAGTATCGGACAAATTTATTTATAATTTTATATATTTATCAATTTAATATCTATCTGCATCTTATCAATTCATTTAAATTGTCCGTTTGAGAAGTATAAATTAATTTTTAATAAAAATGACGTATATTATTATTTTATGGAGATTCTATAGATTTTAATAAATATAAAATAATCGTCGAAATGGGACTTAAATCTGCGACCTGTTTGAATGTATTTAGGTCGCAATTATTAGGAATTTGAAAGCTTTTATCAAAATTCAATACAACATTTTTGATAATTAAGAAGTTTAATATTATTAATTAAATAGCCAACTTGGTACAATATTGTTATAAAGCAAGCGTCCGGTGTAAGCTAGTGGAGTTGAAAAGTTTCACTACCTCGGACAAGCCGGGTCTTTTAATAACGGGGCTTAATTAATTATGTAACTAATATATTATATTTAAGCTTTTTTATAATATATTATATAAATAAATTAACTTTTTTTAAATGTCATGGAAATTTAAATGCAAAATACTTTATCATTTGTAAAACCAGTTCCATATATATTTTGAGATTTATTTATAGATTTAAATATTTTATTATATATTACGAAAAACTATATAGTTGTTGTTATTGGATTCTTTTATGTGATGTTACTACAACCTGGAAACAAAGTCCAGGTGTTGGAAGTCACAGATGGCCACGTTTAATTTATATATAAGTAAATCAAGAAATACCGCAGTTTCTTCCATTTTCAGTATGTAATTATACGCCATCTTTTTTTATGTAAGGTGTGTCAATGATATCCACACTTATATAATAATTATAATTATTGTTTTTCTGTAAGTTTGAGTCGAGTTGATTTATTACTTTCCATGACATTTATTTTAAGGTCATTGGTATGATGTAAAAAGTCTTGGTATTATGAATTTTAATTAACCATTATTTAGATGTTACAATCAACATAAAAAAAAATATTTATATAATAAAAGCTGAAGATCTATGAAATCTTAAAAACTATAGATGAAAATGTTCATACTTTCATAGATTATTACCTACATCTTAATGTTAAAGCTTGAAATAATTTACCAGATTCTATCTCTTATAATGAATAGGGGGAGAAAGTCAATATGATGGTACCACTATTTCCGAATTAATGAACATTATATTTTATATATAGATTTTAACAAAGAAATTGATTTCAAAAACAAATGAAGGTTTGTTTGAAAATATTTATAACCATGTATAGCCATGTTAAGCTTACTTAAATTTATATAAATATAGAATGAAAAATGAACCGACTGATAAAGACGATCACATATAGAATGCTTAATTCACCGAGTCGGACAGCGATACGGTAGCTCAGTTGGTAGAGCGACGGGACGGTTTCCAAGTAGCCGCGGGTTCGAATCACCGCCCGTATCGGTTTATTTTTCATTCTATATTTATATAAATTCAAATGAAGGTTGTAAATAATTTCTCTATAAGGCTTGGCAGCAATCTGTCCTTGTACCTTATATATATATGTATAAGTATATTTCTTTAATTTCATATTATGAAACATTCCAGTAAGAAAACCTGAAATAAATCAATGAACATTAAACAGGTCTGAATTTCGGAAATTCCATGTTTTTTCTTACGGATTTACCTTACGATATTTAATTCATTATTTCGAAACGATTTTGACCTCAATAAGAAATTGGGTAAGCGTTGTTTTTATGTTTTTGTATAGTCTCTTATTACGTGATGTTCGTTTAAATTATTTTGGAATATTTAATGAATTCTCCGTCTACGTTGAATCATTGGGTAGAATTACAGGTTGGAGTTTGGTAAAAACAGTTTTATATATTGGTAACACTGATATTAAGATGATAAATTAAAACGGTCTGTACTCTATTTGGTTTATTTATATTTATTTCTTGTTTTTAATATTTTTTGTATATTTTTTAAGTAATCAAATATATAACGTACCTACTTATATAAATGTTTAGTTCCTTTTTCTTTAAAATGATTAACAGTTTAAGACATTTTTTATTTATTTTAAATTTATTCGTGTTCTAGAAGGAATTAAATTTACTTTATTTATTATTATTATAATTAAGAGATAATGATAAACATTAGTTATTTATGGTATCATTATTTATGATCTATGAATATTCATATTCTAATGTTTTATGCTGTCTAGACCTAGTAATGTATGCACACATACAAAAAACAAGCTACACACATGAATTCAACAGCATACTCTTACATGCCTACAGCTTTATACATACAAATGTATATATATATATATATATATATATATATATACATACCTACCCACATACTCATATTGTGATAGTAAAAATATAGTTTTATTTGAAGGTGAAAGATACAATGCAATACTAACACATTTGAAAGAATAAAGTTTTCAAACAGGTGCATCGCGTGCTTGATAGCTGTGTGTGTTTATATAATCGTGCTATTCGCTTATCTACTAAACTCTTCAAACAACCGCAAAAACCTTTCAAGAAACATCTGTTTATATTTAGCATAATAATTCGTATGAAAAACTAGACTTTACACACTTTTAAAAGTGCATTCTTAATTTATTAATAATTGTAAATTTATAATAAAAAAAATAATTATGTATATAAAGGTTAGTAATTTATATGTTAACATTATTAATTTACAAACAGACAACCACAAATGTATATTATAAATAACACATAAATATATACCGGTTCATATAGGTATCATAGTATACTATATGCTTATATTGCTCGATCCTCCTAAGCCTCCTCTCGGGCAGCTTATACGAATATTATTCATACACTCGCCACGTAAAAGCCGCTCCGCATGACGCCCGGATAAACTTACGAATGAATACATTTAAATAGTAAATGCGACACTACTGAAGATTTAGCATGGAATAATGTACCGGGTACATAACTCCCATTACTCACGGATATAACTCCTCCTCGGATATAAATACGGTGGATACGGACAGGGTTTAGAGTTGGTAATAACTCCGGTTCACAAAGGGTTTGTTAGTAGAAAATATGAAGAACTACCACAACCCACGCAGGGCTCTTTGTGTACAATAGGCGAGGCTATACGCGCTTAACAAATAATACATGGGTACCTACAGCAATGATTGCGAAGATATATTAAAATATATAAATTTATATTGCTAACAAAATTTCGATTAATTTTCTGGTTTATCAATATCCAAGTGTAGAATTAAATCCGATAGTAATATATTTATTTAATCAGAAAGCGACTTGCGATCTTGTGAATTGTCAAATAAATCTAGAGATGCCTCGGGGAGGCTGTATACATGGTCCAGCTTACGCTTTACCAGCCATTACGGCTATAGCCAAAGGATAGAAAGATTAACTAGTTACTTATCTCTCGTCATCGCAGTCACGAACGGTAGCGCGTGCCTTAGTTATGATATTTTTAAGTGCTGGGAGACAAACGTGCCGACAATCTACTAACTATTATAAATGGCGTAATAATTTCGCTATATTATTATAATTTGTAAAGTTATCATAAAATAAAAAAAAATCTATTTTAATACTTGAAAACCCTTGAGTAAACCTTAAGTTAGCCAACACATAAAATGGAACAAACATCAATTATTTTTAGAAAACCAAATTCTAAAAACTTGTCCCTTCTATTTCCAAACAATATTAGTGCCTGTAAACAATGACCTAACTAAAGGTTTAATTTTAATTTATTGTTTAATCATGCTTCAATATAATGTCCGTTAAACTTTCTTTATCTGTTACATAAATCAACATAAATAACAGATTTACTTAACTCATTGACCGACTTATACTCAATGACGTCATTGATATTCATGGAATCTTGTATCTAAAGCGAGTAACAAATTATTTATAAATAACTTATTTATATAAATATAACTTTATTAACAATGGTAAATACGGAATACAAAACATAAAACCTTAAAGACAAAGACCTTTGGCACATCGTAAAAATTTCACTTGACCTTCTTTGTTCCGAGTTAAAAGATGTCAAATTAATAATCTGTTAGTACTTTGAACTGCCTTGCATATTTATGATCTGCAGACGACCGTGAATGTGCTCCAAGATACAAGGCAGAGGAGGTGGCGGATGCAATTAGTAAAAGCATCATGGGTTCAGACGACATGGGTCCATGACATAACCATAGTTCCTACTTACATAGAGATTACAATATTGTTTGATTGAAATGAAACTATTTTACCGATTTAAGTCGCGTATAATTAAAATTTAAATATAGGTACGTTTTATATTTAATTCGACGTTTCGAATGCTTTGATTTTAAGTTAAAAATTTTATTAGCCGCGAGTTAAATCTATAAAAATAGTTTTATTTCAATGTGTAGTACCTACTCGTGAAAATCTCAGAAAATACTATGTGGTATGGATGTAAGTACTTATCATTGTATTATTTAAGTTTAAATAACTATATGAATTTACATTTTTATAAATATTACCTATTCTTGAATAAGCAATTGTTTTTCTAATATATTAATTCGGATAGATTTTTGTAAATAATTTTGAACTTTGTTGAATTTTTATTGTTTTAATTTTGAATTGATTTTGAAAGACAATTTTAAACTATACGTAATATTAACCGCTGAACGGTGTTGTTTTACATATAGTATGCTTTAATGAAACTGATATTTATATATTAATATAACACGCGTCTAGTTGGCAGTAGGTACCTACCTACTCATAATATCTTTCAAAGTGAAGTCTCAAAAGGGATGAACTTTTTTTTGAACATCAACACCGAATTTGTAAGTTTATATTTCGATTTAATATATATAAAACATTATAAAGGTATGTACAGATGCTTATACCTACAGTTAAAAGAAAGGTGTGGGAAAAGAATGCTGTACTAAATATTTTCCCTAAAATAATAACAAAGATTACTTGATAAAGAATTGAATAGGCTATTGTAATGAAAGCCACGTTTTTAAGTCATGACCTGTGTGGTCAAGTGATGTGAGATTGTTTGAATGTGTGTGTGTGCTCATCTTTATCTGACAGATCAACCTTGAAACAGAGTAGCGCGTAGTTACGTGAGAAAATTCCAGTTTTTGTCTATTTTTATCTGCCTTTGTGAAACCCTTTACCATCTTTTCCTGGTATTGATGGAAGTTAGTAATATTTCAGTTATTTACAATTACAAAGGAAAAATCTAACACGTAGCTAGCAAATTGTTTCCAGCAGTCATGTTCGTAATTATTGTACATGTAGGTATCTTCAGAGTACAGTGGTATACTCAGTGGTGATAAGAATAAGTCCTATCTATAAATAAGTAATTTTGTAATAGGTATGGTACAATATAACTTTATTTAGTAGCAATAATCTTGAATTAATTATTAACTCGAACAGTTCCAATTAAACACTAATATCATTCTGTCTTTTGAAGTTACCGTGTAGATATTAATACCCATTAAATCTGTTGATCTACGAGTATGTACAATCCCATTGCAGGGTATCAAGTAATAATTTTCAATTTATGTCGCGTCTCGTAAACACGTCAGCATACATCAGTGTTAGGGGAAAATCAGAAACGAGACCAGAATTACCAATCTAAAATGTGTAGGACGATTTATTATTATGTGGTTTATACAAATAAACAATAACTACAATATACCTACTTATATTATAATAATAATATACCAGGACAAATAACACACATTGGTCTAACTAATAAGTAAGCAAATTATTTGCTTGTGTTAAGGGTGTTAGACAATGATTAACTACTGAGAATATATTTAAGACGACCAAACCGATACGCTCATGCTCATCACATAATCACATACATGCCTCTCCCTGCCAGGAATCGAACCCCAGCCCCATTGCATCGCTAGGTATAGGTACGTTAGGCTACCAACAGGGCGGTTTTGAATTATAAACAACGTTGTTTGTAGTTAAGAAAGAATACGCAACGATATTTTGATGTATATGTATATATATATGTCTTTGTGTTTATATGAAGCCATTTTACCCCATTTGTCTACACAACTAAAACAATTTAACACAATATACTATTTTAAGTTTTCTTATTAAGTCTTATAGTCTTCTAGATCTTATGTCGGAGATACTTAGTTTAATTAAAGTTTTCCCTAAAGCGCAGGGCAATTACTCTTCCCATGTAAATGCAAATAAGTTCGTAGCGGGTGCGTTGTTTCTGACGGCCACTATGTTTTCCAAAACCCAAAATACCTATCTCATTTACTCATACAAGTTTAGCAAATATTCAGAACAAGACACATTTATCTGAACGGTAATTTTGCAAGTTGTCTAAGAGTTTCTAACTCGGTTTAGCTAATTACGAATCGGGGTTTACCGCACATTACAAGTTCACTGCTATATGTACTTTGACTTTATATAATATAAAAAAATAATCGCAATAGACCATAGAGCAAAGGTTCAGGAATGTTTATGGTTTGTGAAAAATTTTTGCTTATCCGTGAAATTGTTAATTTTCATCGATTTTGAATAGATTCGCTTCATTGAAAAGACGTATTTCATGAACGCATGTAATCGAAGATAGTGGTTAACACCTTATAATGGCGTGCGAAGTGACGTGAACAGGAATGATAAAAATTAATTGTAATTTGTCAAGGAACTGGATAATTATCTGAACGTGCAAAAATGGTTTTATTGCGTATTGATGATTGGCTTTTTAGTCCGATGTCGTAAGTTATTTATTTTTATGGAAATTTAATTTTTCTTTAAAAGCTTCGTAAGTTATTGGAGAGGCGATTATCTTAAAGTTATGTTAAATAATACAATGAAGCGGGTTGAGAAAGATCTATTGTGTATAATAAATTAATGTTTATCTCTTATATATGGACTTTTGAGCAAGAGTTGCTAGATAAAGTACATTATAAATACGTCAGGAAATTTTGCTATAAGTATGTTTTTGTATTTACGTTTATTTGTAAGGGTTAAATTATGTATTTATTACAGACTTAAAACTTATCTTGGTTAATTTTATCTAAAAAATATTCAATATAATTCAACTGGTATGCAACCAGTAGCATAATTAAGAAGGTTCAATGACCTCAAACCAAAAGCATAGGTACTGATCAAAATAATTCTCAAGCAATAAATATATGTTTAATATAGCTGAATAATCTTTTAATATTTATTGATAGTTTATTATAATATATAAAAATAAGCATAATTCAATAATAATACGGTTATCTACGTATATTATAACATAAAACCAAAAAAAAAATACATTATTTTTACCACAAGAAATAAAATTATTTCACCCGTAAAATGAAACTTTAATAAATTTATTTGCAAATCGTGACTGGCTTTTACAAACCCATCAAATATAGCTGGGTGCATCGCTCACCATGGTGTCAATTAGCCCAGAACCCGTAAAGCAAGAGGAGTTATGATGGTGTATACCAGTCTGACACGCCATTAGCCTGGGGTATTTCTTTATGTGTTTTCCTGAGCATTTAAAGCTAATCTTATTTGATATACAGACCTGCATATTCGACACCTTCCGTTGCAGCTACGCGTTATATGTTCTCGGTATAAATTCTCTAGGAATAATCACATGGTTACCGGTTTTATGAATCATATGGTGAAGTTATGAAGTCTACTGCAAGATAAATGAAGTATGAAATGCAAGAATAACATTTTAAATCAAATGTTAGATAATTGTAGATAAAAACGCGTTCAAAAAGTTTGTTCAAGTTTGTTTTTTATAGTACACTTTGATATTGTTTTTCAGTTTTTAAATTTTAATGATTAATTAGGGTTTTTATTTTTGATTTTTTTTTCAAATTCAAGCAATACTTTGATTATTTCCAACTATCAGTGATACCACCAATAATAAAACAGCTGTCCACTCCGGAAATCTATGTTTTATAGAATAAATGTTATCAATTTATGTTACCGCTGCTCATAGTTATAAATTCACAAGCTATTTCGCTCTGGTTTTGAGTATTTCGTTTCATTTCGCAAATTGAATACAGCGTTTTCAATTTACAGCCTCCAACTCCATCTCTCGTATATTTTTAATTATTTGATCACACTCTGATAAATCAGTAAGTGTAATTGGTATGCTGTAGGTAATTAGTTTATTTCATTTCATGAACGCCCTCAAGTAATTAGTTCATGGTTTTAATTTAAATCTTGAACTTGGTTTTTGATTAAAAAAGGCGGAACGAGAATGTTTATAAAAGATTATTTAAAATGGCTTTTGTTATATATTCTAAAGCAAACTATTTTATTAGGGTAAAGTCAATCTATCTAAGTCTAGTCTATCAAAAGTTTTACCCTAATAAAATAGTTAATATATTTCAAAAATTGGTCCAATAAATAAGATTTTAATTTTCAATAACTCCTCGACCATAGATCCTGGAAGCTGGGTACAGATAGGAACGGGAGAATGTTGACATTTTTACTGCCTAGATATCTCCTGATAAATAAACCGGAATCCGACGCACTCAGTGCTTTGTTCAATTTTACTACAGATACATACATACATTTAAGGTACCTACCCTAGGCTTATTCAATTATAACAATATCCCTAGGGAATTCAATTTTATGTTAATTCTATTATACATTATATGTATTTATACAAAATGTACACATTTCTTGAAAAAATCCAACAAGGCATTTTAAACAACACCTTTGAAAATTAAACACAACTAATTGACAGTTTTTCATTAAATCTTAACCCCTGCTGTTCGAAAAGATGAAATTATTGTACTTCATAAATCTTGCTTTGAATATTTCATAACTTGTTTATTATATACAGATAATATATAATTGAAATCAGAAGCATAAATATTTATATGTAAGACTCCATCCCTGTCGCGTGCCCATGACAGTAGGGTTTCAACAATGTGTGAAATGGCGCGGAAACATCTAACTACCGACATTTCGTTCCTCCTCGCTAACCACGTGATTATCTAACATTGGAAATATCCCTTTGTTGCCTTAGTGGCTTTATTTACTCTACAATTGTATTAAGATAGAGGTGAATGTATTTCGAATTCCTTGGATTGTTTCGTTTGTATTTGCTCCGTTATTTACATATATTGGGTTTGATTCCCGACAGGCATGTATGTGATGAGCATAGGTGTTCTTATTTCTGGTGGTTTATTAAATATGTTCTTAGTATATATAATGTGTATTTCTATATATTTGTATCGTAACACCCTTAACAGAAGCAAATAATTTGCTTCCTTAGGGGTTAGATCAAATTGTGTAATTTGTCATGATATTATTATTATAAAAAAACATTATATAGAAAATAAGGAATAAGATTTTTAAGATTATTTAAGATACATTAAATATTAGAATATTGAAATATTAATAATATACATTGATGATGATGATGTCTTCAAAATAACAAACAGAATTATAACATTAACTGCAGTATTAAATAACTGTGTACTTCCGTCTAATGCACAGCAAGAGGGTGTCACCCTATTCAAGACGCCATTTTAAATTTAAATATGAAATGTGAGTGCTGTGCTATGATAACAAAATTAATTTCTTTGATTCATAAATACTTGAGTCTCTATTTTCTAAATTGATGATTTTTTTTATATTTTTATTTGTTTTCATATAATAATGCAAGAACTAAGTAATCACTTAATAATAATAGATTGATTAACAATATATATTAAGAATGTAATTAAATCTTAACTGTTATATAAATATCGAATGAAAAATTCGTCACGTAAGGCCATTAAGTGAAGCGACGGGAACGGACTTCCGGAGAACACAGGTTCGAGTGCAGCCTCACTTCAGTTTTAATTGTGTATAATACTTTTATGTATAATTATATGAAATAAATAATACATCAAAATGTATAGATACCTAAATAACCTATTATTTTTGGGATAAGTTTCTTCTGAACAAAAGTTTTTGATTAATTATATTTTAAAACAAAATCATAATGATGTACAAAACTAACAGAGCAAATTATATGCTGTAAACTATTTAAATTGTATTTTATATTGAGATAAATAGTACTTTTATCCATTTACAGTAATAACTTATAAGTGTCAAATGCTATTTAATTATGAGTGTATGAGTTTATCATAATATAATTATTTTTATTTACCAGCGTAACTTGACATCAAGACTTTGTTCAAAATTACTATAAAAAGGGCAAAATGTTAAAAAAATCAAGGGTCTATATTTATTGGTCACAAACAGACGAATCACGCGGGTGTTGATTAAATTAAAGAGTGGGATTTATGTACCAATTTAGCAATGATGTGAATTGGCGACTGTATAGGGGCGAACTGTTGTTAAGTGGAAGAAATGAGTGTTATTGTTTACTTGCAATGATTTAATGATCTTTGGGGTATTTTTTAAATAACGTTATGATTATTTTTAATGATTAAATGGTTATTTAATATCAGGGCTTTATAGGATATTCGACGTTGTATAAAGATATAAAAACAATAAGATAAACTCATAATTTGCAATCTTCTAGGCAACATTTAGGTAGACCTTATATTATTAAAATATCTATTTTAATATAGTACATTCATCTCATAATAATCTAGAGGCAATATATATTTGGATGAATATTTTTTATATATGTGTGGGTGTAATAATGATTCTGAAAATGACAGTTAAATTGGCATACAAAATACCAAATGACAAGGAGGTGGTTGAACTTCTTGTTAAATCAATCTCCTTTAGGGAATGGTTTAAGTTTTAACCCAGTTCGAGACAGAAATAATAAAAACTACTTACTATTAGTTAGAGTTACATCTTGATACTCTCCATTTACTATAAATAAATTAATATAAATTTACAAATAATGGCTTTAAGTCTCATATAAATGATCATATATAATAAATTTAAATTATTATTTTCATATATATGCTTCCATCTGTTGGCGCTTTCCGAAACTACGTAGTCACGGAGGCTTCTACGCTGTAAAATTGACTTCGATACGAACCTTAATCGAGCCTTACATTACCTTACCTTGATTTTGATAGTTATAATGATATTTCTGTTATAGACAAAGTTTTATAAAATATGTATATTATTTATGCGTTATCAAAAACGTTAAGCTTAATATTGTTGATTTTTATATAAAATACTAATACATATTTATGTCCCATAACTAATTATAATACGAAAATAGTATTAACATAAAAAGGTAATTTCTATTTATACCTAAAATAAAGCTTAAATGACCTTTTCATATATCTCTGAACCCAGAGTGGTGACTGGTACTGATAAGGGTACACCGAGGTCAGGACGGGCTGATAACGATGGATTTAATACCTTAAAAGGTACCCTAATCGAATAGTATCCATTTGTTATAGGATAAGTCTATATACCCAGGACCGCACACAGCGTCTAATAATGGACCATGAACGTAATATTGAATAAATTTAAATATACACTTTTGAAAATTATAAAAACTACCTACAACTTAATATAAAAAAATGATATAACAAATAATCGTCATTAATAATATTCAAGTTCGTTTGGAAAGGAAAAATAATTTAAAATATTTTTTTTTTGACAGTTAATGTAACATAAAAGCAACAAATTTTGGCAACAAATAAAATAAATGGCAATTAAATCAGATTATACGAGACATTAATGTTCTGAAACATTTGTGTTTACTTTATTAAGATTATTTTAGAGTTTTAAGAAACATCTTGTTTTAATCTATATTCTATACCTACATTATAAATGCGAAAGTTTGGATGTTTGTTTGTAACTCGATCACGTCAAAACTACTAAAAGAAATTTGATGAAACTTGGCAATTTTATACATTGTGTACCAGAATAACACATAGGCTATAGAAATACTAACTTTTGCGCATGGTATTGTTTTGCCATGGGAATTTTTGTTCCTAATCCTCTACACTTTAAAATATCAATGCAAACAGAGTCACAGGCCATAGTATATAAGCCATGTGAATATTATTAATATAGTCTACGCGAGCGGAGTTGCGGGCAACAGCTAGTTGAATATAAATTCGGACTACACATTCTTAAACCAACTCTAAATATTTTATACATAATTCGACAGTTATTAAAATCTCAGTTACCTTAAATGAAGCTTCCTGTCAATAAAAAAATACTAACACTTCTAATCTTAACGATGCCAACTTGTGTCAAGTTAACTGGCAAATGGTTGGCAAATGGCATATAAAAGTGCCAACAAGAGCTATTAAGTTTTAAAACAACCACTAAACACATAGTAAAAATGTTTACGGCCCTTCAGACAAACATCCTACTTATATTTGACAAAACGGTTTGTTAACTTTAAATGTTTATTATCGAAACTGAATATTTATGCTTTTAAGTAGACCTACTTATATAATTTGTATAATTTTTGTTCTATGAACGTTTCTTGGAATGCCTAATTTAATCAATGGTTTCTTATGCCATATAATAATAATTTTATGATAACCGTTCCGTCGCTCTACCAACTGAGCTTACAGTACCGATTCATTTAATATAAATTCCATATATAAATTAAAAAATCCAAAAACTTTAAGAAAAATATATTTTTCTGTAATATTGTTTTTATCAAGTATAATGTTTTTAGCATGTATAATTATAATTTTGCTCTAAAAAGCCACCGCATAGGCAGCATATTTTAATTAGTGATAGGTACATGAAAATGCTTTGAACGTGGTTCCGTACATGTAACGTGAAATTATTGTACAATATTACCATCAGACCCTCAGTAAGCGCTGAGTGTTTATTTTGCTACTCCATAATTAGAATTATAATTGTATGTAAGATTTTTGAGTTCATTTTTGCTTATTGTTTGGAAGAGTTGGTAAACTCATGATATAACGGAATATTTCATTGTTTGTTAGTATTAATTCAAATTATATTATATTATACACTTATTAAAGCATGTCATTAAAAATAAAATTTTATGTAATAACACTAAACGGTCTGTAGGAGTTTTCAGAACATAAGCAGATGTTCACTGCTCATATTGTAATCTACGAAGTCGGTTACTGACAAAAACGATACTAACAGAACCCGTTAAGATTTCATTCCCGTACATTCAACGACACTAATTAAAAGCCCTGAAATCTAATAAAAGATAACTCGAGAGTCAGAACGCCGCATTCATAAGGAAAAGTTTAACGATTAAAATTCCTCTAACGAGTAAGAACCATCCCTTAATAAATACAGCCCCTTTCTAATTTTCCTCGGAGATTTAAGCGGCATAAATTTTGTACTCTGAAAAGAAACTCAGTGAAAGAAGAGCTTGTATATTTTACGATGGTAGATCTCATTCGCCCCTCAAGCGTCGACTTGTCTCTCTTTTAAATTAAATTTTCACTCCTAATTTGAAAGTATAATGTCATTTCACTTGAATTTCGTTATTAAAACTTTTAAATCATTCGGAACTTTCTGTGTACGTTAAGGGTGAGATCGCGTGATTTTTTAATCAAAATGGGATCATTCTAGTGATTTTTTACGAGCGCCTCTCCGTCGGCATCAAACTGTCATTAGCCTCGCGTATTCGATATTACTTTTCTTTGGGAACTGCTGCCATTTTATTGAATATTCGATTTAAAATACAAATTTTATTGTTTTCCTTCCCCCTATTAATAATTATACAAAAGCAAAGAAATAGAGTTCCCAAAAAACGATACGATAAATTTGAACTAACATCTGTTTCTCTAAAGGGTTATCCAGTTGTAAATATTATCGTCAAGAATAGTCAATAGAATTTGTCTGGAGTCCTTGACACACAAACACAGTGCAGACGAGCTTTTATAGACCATAAACATTTTACTAGCTCGACCTTGGGTAGGGTCTGCAATGAGTTCGTTGCACTCTAGTTTACGACATCTCGGATTTGTCAGGAATGATTGACGTATTTTTTTGGTTATCCGTTAGATTTTTTTTGTTATACAAACCTGTTTTGAGGTTTGAGTAGATTTTTAATGTTTTATATATTTTATTTAATTATGAAGTTCTTTGTTGTTACAAACAAGATAATGTCGTGTTTCGAAAATTGTAATCTCTTTACATCTGCCTCTGTAAATCAAATCTTTTTATTATAACGTTTGAAAAAACATAAATATTGCTTGTAGGAATCAAAAAAATATGGTTAACCAGATACAGAATTATTGAGACATCGGCCACCAGAAATATTTAATCAAACAAGATCAATACTGATATTTACAAATAAAAAAGTTCTTTCCTGTTACCCACTTAGGTACTTCTGAAGGTAACAATTAAATTAATGCTGTAAAATCGATAGAGTATAAATAACGTGAAAAAAATCACCTTACTAATCTCAATTAAATTAAATGTTTAAATAAGTATTTCAATGGAAGAAGTTGTTTTATAACGTAGTGATTATTTCCTCTGTGGCTGTCGCCTGTCACTTTCCGAAATGTCAAAAGTCATGTCCGATAAATTCCTTAAGAAAAAAAAGATATTGTTGTCAGTTGTGAAAAGAAATGGGTACCTACTTTTGACAATCGAGGTTGCAACCATTTAAAAACGCAAATCATTGGGTTTTCTGATTATATCACCTGTGATCCTAAAAATAATAAAAATATAGAAATTAAGGATATGTACAAAAAATATATAAAATATCAAAATTAAAGATACGTGCAGAATAATAAATAAAATATAGAAATTAAAGTTATATAGACAAGAAAACTAAATTATAATGCAAAGAAGTGAGAAAAGAGAATACCTTACCTACTATAAAAAAAAAACAATGTATGAACGAAAAAATAAGGTTCATAATGTACCTGAAACAATAGTAAAAAAACATTTAAAATATTGGTGTATTCTGAGACACTTAAAAGTATTTTTCTCCGAATTCTAAAGAATTGCGTCAAAGTAACGGATTCTAATGACAAAAGTTTTTTGAATAAAGGGTTGTTTTCCTTTTAAAAGATATAAAGGGTTCTATGGGTCTAGTTATTGTCACCCTTTCTTTGTTTATTGTTCTTTACAATAAGTTTTGCGCAAAATACCGTTTCGTCATTTGTGCAATATTGCTTGAGATTTTAAATACGAACAGGGTTTTTTTATTACCATTTTGGGACCTTTGTCTTCATTTATAACACCCACAATGTCTTAAATATTAAAAATCGTAAACAAAAAAAATGGATCGTTTAAAAAAATATTTCTTGATTATGTAAAAAAAATATTTAAATTTAAGTTATTTCCTCTTGGTTATCACAAAAAACTGAGACACAATAATATCACATCTAAATTTAAAAAACCAATCTCAGCGTGGCATCAGTCCGAGGTCCCGACATTCCTTTTTATCCACCGAGCCTTATCCTACACGACATAAATCGCTCCTACCCATATAACTCTCGACGGCCATTAAAAAGATAAACAGCTTAATATAGGCATAATAATAAACAAGAAGTCGACTTAGTTAGATCCCTGTATACAAGCGCTCATAATTTTATTTATTCACGAAACCGTAAATATCTTTAGGAATAATTCCGAAGGCTTTTTGCGGGGATTAAGGGGGCACTGCGGGTCTGAGAAAATTATATTCCGCTATAACAGTTATCATGCATCACCTGAAGACGGTTAATGTGCCTTCTCGCTATCTCGAGGGCGAGGCGCGAGACGCCGCGCTCAAAATTACTTTTTCAAAGTATTTACATGTAAATAGAGTTACTGTACCGACTTTCAGATGATGGAAGATACTCGATATATCTTAAGATTTTTAACTTCACATAATCCAATCTAAAAAATAGTTAAAAAAATGAATTGTTGTTTTTTTGTGTGGAAATAAGAGATTTCTATCATAAAACTCATATAATAATGTAAAATTAACAAAAGGAATTGTTAAAATATTCATATCACGTAATTTTAATCTCAGATTAATCTCTACATTAACCATTCAAGGGGTGTTTCACAAACTCTTTCGCGAATGTAATATCATTTAAAAACACCCTATACGTAGGCCTGTGTAATTATCATCCATTTTACTTATAAACTTTCATAAGGGCCTATACGTCGACTTACCCTCTACTTTCGGGGGTGTTCGCCCGCCGGGTGATTCCTCCCTGGTAATGGAAGTCTAAGAAAAACGGGTGCACGCTTCGGAATAGAAAACGCTCCTTTGAAAATAGCTTCGGTGGAAAGCTACCGATTTATGCGTGCTACGGGATACGCCGGGAAAATATCCGGGAGAAGATTTTTAATGGTACCATTGTTTCTATTTTAAGCGTGGTGTGCGAATGGAATACTCAAGTTAGAGTCGGTTTGTTGTATTCTTAATGTTATGCTCGATGCGTGTAAATGATAATTATGTGATATTGTTCACATTTTGGTACACCCTCAATGTACGCTTATGGTGTGTAATATTAATAATTTAATATTGAAATATTTTTTACATAATAATGACAGGTTTGGTTCCAAACCCGTTTTATTTTATATAAAATCTGATGTTACATAAAAATACCATTAATATCTTGGCAACGGATGTAACTAGCGAAAAAAAAACGTATAAATACCCATCTACTAACAATAAACAGAATCGATATTTTTTTGCTTAAATAACTTAAAAAAAGAACATTATCAGTAATAATTTATTTTCTTGTAATTAAACATGTATTAAATATTTAGTTTATCTTCTTAATAGCTTTTAAGACCCCATAACAAGTTTAAATTGAGCCATATAATGAATTAACGTCCAAATATCACAGGACGCCGCTTTTAAATTATAATAACAAAAAAATACTAACACAATCTATTTCTGTATTCATTCCATAATCAGTGAGTTGTCATTTCTCATCTCCGGAAGAAATAAAAATGCCTAAAATAATGAACTAATAATATACCAGGTGCGTACGACCTTAAGCCACCGAAAGCAAAATATATTAGTAGGTAAGTAACACATCGTTCCATCGGTATAATGAACATGGCTCCCTCTAGCGGGGGCCATTAATCACCCCCCCTCTCCCGCGCCCCTCACCCTTCCCTTTCCGAACAAAACTCCCTTCAAAAAAGGCCCCCTCGCCTCCCGCTTAGAATGTTTCCAATTCATCACGAAACCCCGCCCTTAACAACTCTATGTAAGTCGGTCTAAGCCGCTCTGAAGAAACTGACTTGTTTCTTTTATACACCCTCGCTTGAAATCTTACCAGCTAAGAAAAGAGTCGTAATAACAAAAAGATATCACGGCGGCCATTACAAATAGATATTTATTATTGTTTCTTAATATTTAATAAATTTACAATGTTTCTAAGAGTTAGATACATCTGTTAAGTACGAGAACTCTACTGAGTTTCAGTTGTAGTTTAATTGCTTGGCACATTTAGTGAATAGCAATTGGTATTCATTACTATGCATTGAGTCTGCACAGACATTCTATTTAATATATCTTCTAATTTGCATGTACTTATTTTATTATTTTTGGGCTTTTTTTATTATTTAAAAACATAAAATCAAAGTAAAGGTTTGTAATAATATTTAGATACTTAAAAATGCGTTTACCAGTGTATTTTAGAACTCCAAATTAATCAAAATTATAAGTATGTTTTAGGAATAAAATACCAATAACAAATAATAAAATTTCGTTCAAACAAAACAAAGAATTGGAAAAGAAAATAGAAAGGGGAGAGAACTGAGGCAATTATTCAGTCTACTGCCGACGGAGCGGCCACTGTTTTGCTTTCGAATAAAAATATCGGTTGTTTGCCAAAATATGTTGACAAAACATACATACATGATAATTAAATATAGTAGTTTATTTATTCATTATTGAAAGATTATTTTAATTTAAGATTGAGGTTTATTAGCTGAAAAGATAATCTTAGTTGGAAATAATTTATCGTTATTCATCTATCGTGTCTAGTAAACATTTATAAAGAGAAATTTAATAATTATTATATTTATGAAGTCTGATAATATTAATAAAACCGTAATCTAATGAAAATTATTTTATAGATATCTTATAATAAAAAATCTTTATAATTATTGAAAAAGAAATATTTATAGAGAGAGAGAAAAAATGCTTTAACATACTTTAAATAAAGAAATATTTGTTATATTTAGTTGGTTTTAAACATCAATTAAGTATCAAATATTTATATATATTATATAGAAATTCTCTAACACGGGCAGGACCTGAACTCGTGACATCTGGGAAACAGTACCGACGCTCTGAAGATTGAGCTTTCTTGTAACAATACTAATTTAGTATTCTACACAAATTTATCTATATTCATCTTTTTATATTTATGAATTTTATCTTTAATTTAATGATATCTTTTCTAAATGTTTTCTTGTTGTGGAAATAGAAAACAAATTAGAAATCGTTTTCAAACACTTTTAGTAATGAGCACGATCTTAAGTTCAAACAGTAAATTCGATAAATGCTGATTTCAATCTTTCTATTTTAAGTTATAAGACACTGGCTTATTATATTATTTATGTTCACTGGACTTCAGTTTGGTATTGTGGTTTTGTTAAAAAAAACAACATAGTGTATAGATTTTTAGTGAATTTTTACATGATGTTACGTTTGGTCGTAAATTTATAGGATATATATTTCAGTATAATTTACAATACATTTGAAATTGTTTTACCTATACTTGTAAAAAACAGTATACTTACGTTATAATCATAGTGTTTTCTATTCCGTTAAATTCTTTAACTCGTACCAGATACACAATAATAGCACCAGTGCGGGACTAATTTATTTGCAATAAAGAAAGTGGAATCCCGGGTTGCGCTCCAATTACCGGGATATACGCGGCAATCCCGGTGACGTGTGGCCAGGTCCAGGGCAACGGCAATTATACGTAGCTCAGCAAAAACTATTGCCGCAATTGAATTCTATGTAAAGTAAACATTCGTAACTTACATATGTACCTGAAAACATATTTTTAAACAAGAAAATGTATCTGTGACATCTTATCCTCATAAACCTAATCACAAGTAATACGAAATACCTAATTATTTTAAATACATAACATACCTCTTTTATAACAAATGCTTCACAAGCCATTTCTTTTTATTATAAAGCCTTCTTGAAGTGAATATTTCTTTTACCTTCAGTATTTATCGAAGCGAATCGTGGAAAACACATTTTCTTGATCCCGGATAGGCGATACTGGCGCAGGCGGGGCTATCCCGGGGGACTCACACACTAGTTTTTCCCAGCATATCTTATTGCTCTTTTGTTGATACCCTGGGTCGTTACTTTCATCGCCCCGGGTCAGACAAGATTCCGCGCCGAGGGATTGCCAAAAGCCTCGCAAGATATTAACATCCCTATTTGATTTAAATATATTTAAAGTTATTTGTTTTGATTTGTGTATTACAATAAATAATTCATTTCCATTGTATAGCAGGAAATATTAATTTAGATACTTTTAACGGAATATATTACAGAGTATTGAACAATTGGTAATCAAGTAATATATAATATTAGTAATCTAACAAGCTTCTCAACTGCCAATTAACTATTACCAGGCGTTGTAGCAATTACAGAACATCGCCAGCTGAGACCTCATCAGAAGGGATTAAAACATTCAAATCAAACAGTTTTACAAGTAGGGATGGGACACCCTTATCTTATTTATTCATCCGAGGAAAAACTTGTTTGTTTCCTTTGTAGGGAGAATACGCTACAACGGCACTTTGAAGATTTACTATAACCTTAGCAAGTATTTTCAGTTGTTTTGTTTTTGTAAAATTATAGGATGTTTGTTTGTTGTTGTATGTATATAATCTTTTAAATATATTTTTTGTACAAGTAGAATCTTATGTTAAGGTAGTTAATTATTATAAATGTATAAATCATCGTATTAATAATTAAGCATTTTAAATTAAACAAAAACAGTTATGCCATCTCTATATTAAGACAAATATAAATGTACACTTTTATAAGTTTTGGATGTTAAAATCTAAAGTTTTTGCTAATTTAATTTTGTAGGCGCAATCTTTTTTAATTAGTATCCATAGACTAATATCGTATATTATTATATTACAAAAATATATTTAAAATAATTTATTTTTTTAGATTATATTTCGAAATATTTTCTTTTACATATATAATTATATATAAACAATTAATATGAATATATAAATTTATAAACCAAATACCTATCTCAAATTCAGGTTATCTGAAGACATACCTAATGAAACAAAATTCCAACCTTAGTCCCGTCTCGTCGGAGTTTGTCTAAGGCGCTGAAAGTTTCAGAGTTATTATAATACTGTCTAGGTTGTTTTAAGAGTAAATGACTTCTTAATTGTTATAATATTCAAGCCGTAAATTAGAAACTCATTATGAAACTATTATTTTTACTATATTTTAAACTATTTTCATATTAAACATAAATATAATTCAGTATACTACGTCTTTATTCTATTCTTTATTAATTTAAATACCGAAGTGTGTATAACGATCTTATTAAATTGAAAATACTATTTTCAAACTAAAAATCATATAATCAAATAAAAATAAAATAATTTAATACAAAAGTACGTACACAAGTTTAAGTATTAAGAAATATCCAATACAATATCCAAACTTTGAGAATCACTGCCCCACCCTGGAGACTAAGGGTACCCTTTTTAAGGGGTTTTCTTTATGCTGTGAGAGCTCATTGATGGGGTCCATCAAGACGATTCTGAGCGTCGTTACGGTCTTACCAAATGTACCGAAATCAACGCTTCGATGATCTTGTACTATTGAGGGCATATTGTACCTATATATCTACTTTTAATTCAATTTGTACTTCCGATCAAGACTATTCTCTGATATTTCTTTATCTTTTATTCACATTTTGTACAAAATTTGTTGACGAAATAAATAATGTTGCAAAGTTTTGGAGAGAGTTTATTATTGAGTATGTTAAATAATATCAGTTGAAATTCTAATATAACTTGCGGGAATTTTGTGGCAAGAAATTCACTTTTAATAAAGGTCGCAATAGACCACCAGCCGTCGCTACGATATTACACGAACACCCACTAATGCTCTCTTCTGGTATTACATTTAAGAATTATTATATTCTTCGAGTTGACAATCTTTGTCTCCAGTACCGAAGTGCTTTAGGAAAACTGCACACTGTAATTATATTTCAAACGAGTCCTTGTCAGAAATAATGTTTATATACATATGTATTCAATTTATATTTTAACATTTATTTGTGAATTTAATAGCTACCGCATGTTCTTGGCCAACCCTCCTAAATCGCACTAACAAAATAATATAGTGCAGCACTGGCCGTAATGACCACGCGTTTCTCTCTAAGTCTCCCTCAATTAAGATGGCCGACTTCCTATGTAGTTAATCCGAAAATACGTGCCCTGTGTGATTATTGGCTGTAAATGACATTTAGTAGACCATTTATTTAGGTACGTGGATCTAATATAAAATAAGGTAATATGTTTATATGTTACTTATTTAAATAAGGAATTAATTGAAATAATACACTTGTTGAAAAACTTAACAAGTACCATTTGCTGGATATTGTGAGTACCTAATAAGGGGTATGGAAGACTTCAATCCACGTCGGTTTTATAGACCGTTAGTGCTACTGAAATCAATAAAAGTACTGGAATGTACCGCACATGCGCAATAGATGCTAACCCGTACTGAGTCAGCTACATTCATTTTATAGCCACTTGTATTTGTGTCTATGGCCACTTTGTACTCTTTACTGTTGACGGAGTAAAAAGAGGGAAAAAATTAATTGGCGCGGGTCGTAAATACCGTCAGCGGTATTAGAGGGTTTGATATTTAATATCTCTAGTATAATTTGATGGTTTTATGATTGAATTTTATTTATAGAAAAATTAAAATTATTTTATTTTTCTGACCAAAAAGTTTGTAGGCAGTAATAAAAATAAAATAGGTAATAATATATTATTCATAGGACTTATGTTTGTAACTGAATAAAACATGACTCCATGCTGTGACTAATGTTCTCCTTAGTGGTGACTTCAGAATTAATTTATAATAGTATTAAGACATACTTAGCTTCGCTCAGAACCGGACTGTTTCAATATACCTAAGTATGGTAAGCCATTTGCCGATTAAGCAATTTATTCAATCCATTAGCATATCAAGGAATTCTAATTGACTTGGAAGATTAAACACTAAATCTTCAGAATATATTACAAACAAATATTTGTGTACAATAAACATTTAAAAGCAATCATAATATAATCGACATTATTTAATTTTATGAACTGTCAAGCCATCAAACCTGTTAAATAAATCACAAAACCAATTCCAAGCATCATCACAAAATATAGTCTTTTACGACAATACAATTAATTAAAAACACGTAAAACCAGCGATTATATACGCCAAGATCATAAAGACTAAGTTTTATATGTCGTAAACGGTCTGTTATGGACCGCGGATGCTGGAGGGAAGCTTCAGGCATTTTAAGTTGATAAATAATCTATTGTAACCATTGGAATAAGTGTTGTTGTGCTTAACATTAAAATTCCGTTTAATATAGATATATATCAATCGTCAATACATTCAAAAGCCTTCACAAAATAATAAATGTTTGTATTCGAACTTCATAATAGATTATTATATATTGTTATAAGACGTATAAATAAAATTGGGCAAAACATGTCAGTAAATCAAGAAACAGCAACGCAAACAAACATAAAAGCAATTCAGATCAAAGCTAGATGTCTCGGAATAAAAAAGATTTATCTGATTGTAAAGGAAACTTTGAACGAAAAATCAGATTTTTAAATAAACCATTAAAGAAAAAGTTCCGGACCATTTGAGGGGTTATTGTACTATCCCGCCTTTGTTGACTGCATTTTAACATTGATCTACAATTATAGATACGACATTATTATGTATTTATAATAATATAATATCAGAACAAATTACACAAAAGTAATTCCTAAGTAAGCAAATTATTTGCTTGTGTTAAGGGTGTTAGACAAAGATACAAATACATTGACATACACATTATAAGTTGAGAATAAATTTAATAAAGAGCAAACCCAGGAACACAGACATCCATGTTCATCACATTCCATGTCGGGAATCGAACCCGAGCCCCATTGCGTCGCTAAACGTTAGGCGTCTGCGCTAAACACTCGACCAACGGGACTTTTGATATAATGTTGACGTATTTAGCAAGGTTTAATAATCAAAAGTATAATTAACGATTTGAAGCTAATTATTATAAATAATAATGATATTATTTATAATAGTTATCTAGTATTTATATTTCATTGGTAAAGCCGTAGAGGTACCGGAGTTATGTTCTTCCAAATGGAGTGTTTGTATTCATTAATTTTTATGAGCGGTCTCTCCTTTGATTATGTATGAATCAAAGAGATAAAATTATAATATATTTTTATTATCAAACTATTTTAAACAACTCTATTTTTTTTTAATCATCAGTTCTATCTAAGTAGGTACATGATTATATTAATACAATAAATTAGTATTGGGGTATTTAAAATACCTCAATAATTGTTATTTTTAATCAACGACTTTTATTCAACGTCTTAGAAAATAAGATGAAAAATCAACACAGAATATACAACAAAATAGAATTTAAATTTCCTAAGTAATTGATTTTGTTTTAAACAAAGGATGGATTTTTGTTCAGCTCATTTGAAAGAAACATGAAAAATAAACACAAAATATAAGTTAAAATTTAGAACCATTGTTTAGTTAACTTACTCAACTAGGGAGGGATAGTTGAGTCATACAGCACCCACTGGTGAGGGGATGAACCCGGAAACGGGACAATTTTCCCAAAAAGGAAATGGTTAATCGTTGTAGTTTATATGTAAACAACACATTTATTATTTATTTACCATTGTCATATATCAACAAATTATAATGTTTTGTATATTTAATATATTTAAATCTTACATATTAAGTTGTCGAGAACACATGAAACTTATTGTGACCATAAATCTGCTTTAACACAATAATTCTTGTACTTCTTCTCGGATATTTCTAAAATTATGGTCACCATTCTGATATGTTTATCGTTAAGGCCGGTTTATAGTTCGAGATAAATATAAATCAGGGAACGGTATATACATCTTTTTTATTATTACTTGATTTCTTTACACAATATCGTCATGTAATTTGGAAGTAAGTTTGAATTTATTTGTGTTTGTTTTATTTTATTAAATGGCATTTAATAAACATATAAGATATTCGTTTATTTACGCAAAATATATATTAATTCACCTTTAGGTACGTAAAATATATTAGATACAAACAGCCAAGCAAGCTACGCAATAAAGTTAATACAGCAAGCACTAAAACCTATAAAACACATGCTTGCTGGGTTTTTTAAAACATTTATTGATATAAGAAAAGCAATTTTGATGGTAAAATGTACACAGAATTTCGGTATTTACATAACTTTATGCGCTCGCACGGAATGTTGCTCTATTCGACATCTCTATTTGATGCCTACATTTTAATAGAGTAGTACAAATACAAATAAAGTGTTAAATAATCTCATGTGTAGTGAAAAAATAAAATAATATTATATTATATTTTTAAAAACAACATATTAAAAAAATTATGATTTAATAAGTAATAGATATATAAATATGTTTTCTAAACTATTCTTTTATTTTTTTCAGAAGAAGAGCAACCTGCCTTTCGTATTTTCCTTATATCGAAAGAATCAAAAGGGAGAAATAGAAATAAAATATGAATCCAGTACGTCTCGGCAGTTTCGCGCACACGTTACTTGTTTACCTAAGGGTGAGTTCTCATTTCAGACAACTGCCATGATTGTTGTGTAATAGCCTAAGACGTTCCCCCCAGCCAATTACAAAGACTCCTAACAATGCGGAAATTGAAGGAATTCCGGGGTCAAATTAAAATGGTTGTCATTAACCGATTTCTGTATACCCGCAAATGTTTTAGTAATTTCTTGAAGCTTTTTGTTATTAGTATTTTAATTCAGTTATCTATTAAAGGTAATTAATCATTTTAATTAGATTTCTTTGTTCTGAAATTTTCAATTATCAATGTGTTGAGACTTATATAGTATATTATATGTATGTATGAGTGTATGCTTTATTGTCGTTTTGTGTGTTTTGGCACAGTTTCAAAGTATTTTTGGCTCGCAATGCACTTCATGAATGCAGTTGCTTTTCCCATTTTAAATATATTACGATAACGACCTACATGTTTACTAACGGAATATTATTTTTGATACTTTATTATCAAGATAAATATCAAGGAAGTAATGATTAAAATTTTCTAAATCTCCACAACGAAATATACTAAATGATATTATTTCAGATCCTACAATGAATATCGGATGTCGTCTGAAACGAAAACGTATATGCATTATCTAAAGAAAAGGCAAAACAAAATTGAAAACAAGCAATTGTTATGTTATACGAAGGTTCCAAAGAAGAGGCAATCGTGGAGGGGTTTGTACCGGACGCCTGGCGATGAGGAAATAAGAATTCATCCTTCCTCGCTAGGGGGCGAGGAGGTGGGGGGGTGGGGGCAAGACAGACGACGCCATTCCAAAATCCCATTATACGAACTCTAGAGCTGTTTTCTATCTCAGAAAGGAACCCGCACCCCTCCCTCCCCGCTCACCCCGGATTCCCCTCACTTTGTTTATGAAAATTACCCATTAAAATAGCTATGAAAGTAATGGTTTTCCCACACCTAAATTAATAATGGAATGGTTATTTACACTTTTTATTTAAGTTATATTTTTAAGGGTTATTATAAGTTTTAATTAAAAGGTTTTTTATTCATACACTTTTTCTTTGACTAGATTTATTTTCCTTTTTACATATATTAAATATAAACTTTAATAAAATTTTTATATTAAAATAGTTTTAAATGTGAATGTTTTTCTTTATAATAAGCTAATGTACTAAAAAATATAATAATATAATATAATATATATAAATTTCATCGAGGTCTTAAGGACCCTCTCCCTTGACACGAGATTTACTACGCTATTACAAATTAAATTAAAAAATATAAATATAACACTTGAACCCGAATTTAAATACACATTACTATTCTCCCCTCTTATTGAGAAGAGAAACATTTTCTTAAGAATGTATATCCCTTCCTTGTTCCTCATGCTATGTTACAATGAGTGCAAGTGCGAGAGAATACCTTCGTAGTTGTCGCTTGTACTTCGATATAAAGAAAGATTATCCGAAGCCCCTAAGGAAGTTTGAAATTGCTATTGTAGCGAAAAGGATTATATGTTAGTGCTACGTCGTAGCCGGTCTACGCCGCGGCGGGGGATTCAAGGGATTGTGTGAGAAAGTTTTGCGCAGATGTTGATATACTTAATTTGTAATATTTAACTCTTATTGAATATTCGGTGAATGCATTTTTTGATATTTAATATACATATATAAATAATAGATAAATATTTATTAAATGAACACAAAATAACTTCATACAAACACTGTTAATTGACAAAATAACGAAAGCCGGCCATTAAAACATTAAATAAACAATCCGATATCGCGACAAAGCACACTGTGTCTGCATTAATCCGGTCAAATCCGGTTGGATCCGGTGAAATCCGACCGGGCCGGGTGTGGAGAGGCGATACGGGCCTAGCAGTGCGGTGCTAATCCCTATTTTAAATTCGGATAAAAGCACCTGTATTAACTCGGACCCTAATATCTCTGAAATATTAGAGTGTCTCTGAATATTTTAGAGATGGCCCCTGCATTAATATTACTTAAATTAGAAATGAACATATTTATTGATTATGTGTTTTTCTTTAAAAAATGTTGGATTTTTTGTTTGAAATACTTACAGTATGTATTATAGTCTTTTAAAAGGCAATAACAATATAAATAATACTTACTTAATAAAATATATACACATTTAGTATTACACCTAATCAAGAGTACATAAAATACTCTACACATGCATATAATATAATTTATACATCTACACTCAAAAGCCATAAAGCACTTTGGGGATCAAAAACGGGCATGATCCCGTAGTAATGAGATCGAAAATGAAACATAAATCGCTTAGACGTAGTACGACTATTAAACACATTAACGAGCTGGAGCCACCGAGGCCCAGGAGTGTCCCTGTCCAATCAACAACCCTTCCAAAGCCACCAGGTTGGAAGAGCCTCGAATATCCATCACGATGGTATTGTTATTGCGACATTAGACACGATGCGTGGGTCGTATTCGAATGGTGGCGTATCAGGATTCATGATACCTCCCCTAACCCCCTCAGATATATGGTAATGGTCGCACCACAATACCATAGACAATAAATATGGTTCCTACGCTACATATGCCGGCGTACAGCCTACCAGTATTTGTATTGTTTATGCCATATTAAATTGTTAGAATGTTGCTCGGTTATTACTAAGCGTATTCTGTTCGTATCGTGGGTGTAAATTGTTTTGTTTCGATATTATTGATAGTTTAATGTACCTAACAAGATTATTAGTATATCTACATTGTTCTACAAATTTGTTATTTAAACCATAAAATGGAAGTCAATTCATTAACTGAATGTACCTAATGGCGTGACCACTCTCAATCGCGGTGAACAATTTTATTACCAATTTAAACTACGTTGAATTTAATTAATTTTATATTATGGTTATTGGTAATATTAAAATTATATTGTATGTAATAAATAATAGGTACATATTTAGTATTTAATATAACAAATAAATAACTGGTTACTTCATATACTAAAATTATTACTATTCAGTAAATATTGTTTTTTGTTTGATATACATTTTCATACACATTTTGTTATTTAGTAATAAATGTTAAGTACTTCTTTTTATTAAAAAATACATCGGTTTAAAACAATAATAGGTATTACATTAATATGTATATTATTCAGTTTCCGTTAAAACATGAGTCGAAGTATTTGCAATGTGCCGATGTAACGGAAGACTATGAAAATAAATCATTATTCAACAAGCAGATAAACATCAAAGGCGTTCCTTTGAATAATTTTCGTCCCAAATCTCAAAGTACTTGAATAAGTACTTTGAGATTGCATGAATATGCAAGTTCAGAAGAATATGGAATTTATGATAACTTCATTTGAAAACAAGTGAAAATATCGGAAACACAGAAATAAAAACAAAAAACATCTTTTGCTTTACTTTAGATCAACTGTTTATTTTATCTAACTCCTAGCGCCATCTATGAAGATGTGTCTAGAAACTATATTTATACTGAAGATGATTTTACATAAGATATAGGTTTTATATAGATCTATGTCAAATATTATAGTCAAATTCACCGATGGTAGTATCCCTCCGCGACCGACCGTGTAACGAGCGGACGCTACATTTAACATCAGCATTCCAGTCTTTGATGCACTACTATTGGGCAATACGACTATATACTACATATGTATTTACATAAAATACAATGTGTATAAGATTACCTGGAATTATTAAGGAAATAACTAATATATGATAGTATTTTCGGTGATGTTATTGCAATGAAAAATCCCCATGTAAGTGGTCCAACCTAAAAGTTATAGCTTCATATAAGTGGGTGGTCACTGGGGAAATTTAACAGCTTTCTATATTTGCATGGATGCTGACCCTAGGCGTTAACTGCGCCCTTCTCGAATATTTGCATGTAATTGTTATCTATTGTTGTTTCATGGGAATGGTCAGTGGGGTGAGATGAATTTGATTATACCTATTATATAGACACAGTAGATATACAATGATGTATTGTAATATTATCACTATGTGAAGAGATCAAATGATAATCAAATCATATCGGACAGACAGACAAAAGAAGCTGGATACTAATTCATTGGAAGAATTACAAAACTGAATGCGAGCAAAATTATAATTTCCCGTAAAAGCCATGTCGACGATCTCGATGCTATGGGAGCATGAAATGTGTAACTTCCGTTTTCCGCGACATTGGGCACAATTTGAAATATTTTACCGCCGTTGTAACGACTTGATGGCACAGCCGAGGGCCACTTATATATCTCTTTTATCTTTTGTTGGCTCGCCCCTTGCCCTCGGATAAAAGTTCCGAGAGCTTTTTTACCGAATTATAGTTGCTATTTGTTTGGATGAAATTGTTTTTTTTAATCGCTTAAGGAAATTAAGCTGTAATATTAAAATTCGTTTCAGCTATTAGACGCTTATTCAAGTTTTGATTAAATTATTTTATAATATGTATAAATTTAATTATAAGCATGTCAACAATAACAGCATTATTCAACAAAGAACAAAGCAATATTTATATCATGATTAACATCGCCGAACGAGATCATTGCATGAAGCGGCTCAGACAAAGAGCTATATCAAAGCCTGTTTCCAACTTAATAAAACGACAAACCGATAATAAGTCGAGATTGTAACTTAGATAGTGACTTGATTTAAGTATTCCGCCAATAAGATTTGTGCTTGTGTTGGTTGCGAGAGTAAACTTAAATTAAGATGCCAACTCTAGAATCTCTGGAGATATTTTCTGCGAAGCTAGCTCATTTGTTTAAGAACCACTACTATTTATTATGATAAAAGGTCAAAATAGTGTTATCGTATAATAAGACATTTATATTCTTCTATTTATTAAGCTTCTATATATAAACAGCTGATAATTAAATGTTTTTTAATTATTAGTTGCTTTTTTAAAGTTTCACTTAGTTACTTGTAATAAGCAAATCTTTTCATATCTAAAATACTTAAAACAATGATTTTATATTTAAAATACAGACTCTTCTATCGATAATATTAACATTATCGAATAACTAATATATTCACTTACGTTGACCTTTCCCTTCTATAGCGGGATTTCTAAATAATAAACTTTGGCCCTCATATTAAAATGTCAAGAAGGTTATTTTATTATGTACAACTGGTTTCAAGCAGATATAACTAGTTTATTTCTGATATATTCATTAGTTATACGTCTTTCCCATCGCATTATAATGTTATATAAATAACAAAACAAAGCCAACCCTGGTTCATAATTTATAACCAACAGAACTATAAGTCAGCCAAAAATGTGAGGTAACGTTTTTTTATTTTTCGTAACGTCTTGATTAAGTAGGGACCACCTGCTTTAGTCCGTTCTTTCGGGACTCTATAAATAAAATTGGAAAAAAATATAATGACCACATAAAGAATACACTACTCTCAAGATGGGATATGTTTAAGTAAAGGGGTTTAAGTGCTTGTACTTTGCCGACATGTGATTAGTCAATATTATTTAATAATATTAACTAGAGTTTTTAATTTTGTGATTAAGTTCACAGATTCATGCATCGAACTTTTTTATTTTCTTTTTAATTACCGAGAACTTAATGCATCTAATTTTTTTTTGTCGGCTTCAACAAAAAGAGATACAAATGTATTATTTTTTGCACCTGCATTGTGGTCGAATTTAAACGACTTGAAATTCTTTTGTGTCGCAGGTAAATAATAAGGGAAGCATTCAAAATGGCTTCCCCTTGCCAATACATCAAACTAGACACGTTTCTGCTTTATACCTAATCGCAAATTTATTATTTCGAGGCTCGCAGTGTACGAATTAACAATGAACAATATTATATATTAAGATATATCTGTATTTTAAATCACCGGGGTCATTGTCCTCAGATATACGAGTGCTTTTATAGTTATCGTAAGTGATAATGAAGCAGTTTCCCTACCACATAATGGCTGAATGCGGCTGTAAATTCATTTTTATACTTTGTTTGACGTAAATGATTGACATGGGAGAATATTTAGGAAGGGAATTCCAGTGACTACGTGAAGCATTTACGAGCTAAGCGACGTTTGGTTAAATTTATTTCTTGTGCTCTATTTAGGTTCGCAATTTTATGACTCATTTGGTTTAAACTAAATTGTAGTAAGGGAATTGTTGGATTTTTTTTATTTAAACATATTTTAAATTATATATATTTATAGATAGGTACTGTAAATTTCTTCTAATATAAGTTTTTCAGACTTAAGCTTTCATTAATGTGTAAGCATATTTCGCTAGGAGAGATACTTTTTTTAGTATAAGTCTAAAATAGTACGAATTATAATTTGAATAAATGACTTAGGTAGTTCTAGTCCGTGACACATTTTCATGTTAAGCAAAATTAAACACATACCTATATAGAATCTCCGGATTTATGAAGTAGGTACTTAATCCCGTGAATAATGTTACAGATATGTCGGCAAATATAGTGGGTACTAAGCCTTATATATTGTTCAATAGTTGTAAATTTTAATGAGTAGGTATTTACTAAAATACAGATTATTGCTTTCGATATAAATAAGTGCTTAGTTAGGTACTTGTAATACTTTAAGTAGACCTTAATGTCTTAATATTTTTTTTTTGATTTGACTCTACATTTCTAAGCATATTAGTATGTAAATAATTATTAAGAATATGCCTCATTCGTACATCTGTGTGTCTGCTGTTAAAACTGAATAATATTATAGATACATTTTTATAGTGAAAATATTTTTGAATAAGTTTGAATGTTTGTAAGTAATTTGTAAGTAATATTTTGGTAAAAAATAGATAACCATTTAATATATTATAAATATTTAAGTATAGTTAATAAAAGTCTTATCATTATATAATTTCCGTTATTTCTTTCGTTACTTATATCAGATTGTTTTTCATACGATATAGCTTCAAAGAACGCATCTTTGTTTCAGTGAAGGCTGTGACTCCGGCAAAGGCTTCGCAGGTACAACATTAGTCTCTTAGCGAGCGCCGCCCATAGAGCCTGCTGGCTCCTGATTGGTTGAAATAATCCGCCCACAACCACCTACAATTATATTTATAATGCACACGTTCAAATAATTTAGATTCATGCTGAATTTGCGACCAGTATGGGTAATTGAAAATTTGTTGTATTGACCTCCCCGCGGCCTACGGTATTGAAATTAATTTAATTAACTACAAATGGTTTTTCGATTGTTATTTTAATGTTATGTTTCTGTGTTGTATACAATAGAATATTTAAAATAAATAATGTTTTATTTACTGAACAGTATCACTACTTTGACTTTAGTTTTTAACAAGTCTTCTATTTTTATTGACAAATAATACTTATATTTGTTATTATATATGTTAAGGATACTTCTAGTATACTATTAAGAAAAAAAAAATTATATTTATTTTCCTACTTATTACAAATAATTTGTACTTATTACAAATTTTACGAAGTCGTGAGTTAGTCTCTATGGGTTTTAAAGCAATCTTTTAATCTAATCAGTGATGGCATACCTATGCTTCTAGAATATTGTTACCTAAAGTTAAATTAAATTTACTAACTTAACTTACATATGTACCCACTATACTATATGTCCCTAGAGAAAAAGGTTTTTTTTTATTTAATAATCAGCAAAAGATTTCGATTTGGAGATTGATTTAAGCTTATATTTAAATCTGCGAGAGTTACTTGAATGTAGAGATGAAAGTCAAATATTTATTAAAAATATTTTTATTTGATATGCATTAAGTAACTAATTAAGTTAGGTAGACACATTATTACCTACTGCATTAAAAACAGTGTACCTAACTAAATCCAGTAAGATTATGTTGAAATATAAAATATTACTTCTATGAGAATTTAAAACTTATAAGAAATAATCCAATTAGAATATTCTATATATATATATTTATAATGAATGTTAATTAAACTTTAAAATCGTTGCTAAACAGAAATAAATAAGTAGTATCTGAAAAAAATATTAATTCGAAAAGTCATATAACAATATTATCTTATAAAAAGAAGCCTCATCGTTTGACTTCTTTTTACTAAAACAAGTAGTAATTTTAAAGAACCTACCTAGTTTTGATAAGGTTCAAAATACAGTCATCTTATTTCCCAGCATCTTGTAACAGCGGTCCAATACCCATCTAAGGATGATAAAATCGGTTTCAATACTAATAAACTAACAGAGCTTTAATTGCCTCCACGATATAGATTTTAATTGGTCGTTACTCCTGAAAAGCCTCTTAATAGCCTTGTTCGTTAAAAATACAAAACTTCTTGTTAAATTAAGATTTTCTCAATAAATTGGCTTCGTTTTTTGATTTCTTAATCATTAGTTGAGGTGCTTTTAGATAAAGTGGATGGGATTGATTTCACTTAGTATTTAATACTTTGGTATTAAATATTAATTGGAGTGTAAAACTATGTAGGTTGTATTAACATTATACGATTGTTGATTTAATTAAAAAAAATCAATTTTTTATATGATAAGTTATATAGTTATAATTTTAGTTATAACTATATAACTTATCATATAATAGATAGTTATAATTTTTTATTAATTATACAATTAATAAAAAATTATAACTATGCAAAAAATATTTTATTATTTTATCTTTTTAGTAGGTATCTTCATTACATGAGCTACTGTGGCTATTTGATATAAAAAACTGTAACTTTGACTTTACCCTGTATATCATAGAATATATATATATATTTTTTGGATTCTAGACTTAGGAATAAGTAATACCTACCATTCAATCTTTTAAATATCATAGAGCTTGGAATATAAACATTTCAAGGTGTCTAGAATCAACAAGAAAAAATATTTCACAATAAAAACATAAACTAAAATTTATGTTAGGTATTATGATAAAAAAATTGGAGTCAAAAACAAACAGTACCTACTCTGTAAAGGGGTAGCTGATTTATTCAGCTGATAAATATCTCCCCTTGGTCCCAGGAGTTGATATTAGCTACAGTAAATACATCTATATATTTGGCAATGTTTTTTATTAACACACAGGTAATAAATAAATTAAACATGAAGATCTATTTATTCATTTCGATAACATTGGAACAGTGCCAGAGATATAAAGGTATATACGGATGTAAACTCAAAGCCTTATCTATATCTATATAGCTAACTTTCTAGTCTTATTTTACAAAGATAATAGATCAAATAAGAAATGATAAAATTGCTATTTGATTGATAGATAATATCAGCTGTCTTAGACATAATTGGATATATATTGGGTATATATTTACCGTAGAAAGTCAGTGGCAGCGAAATAAAAAAAAAGCTGTAAAACTAATTAAAATTACACAGTATCCATTCGTCCATCCTCCACCACATTAATATTCTCTTAGTCTGTTTTAAAACCATTTCTTAATTTGCTACCTGGTTAAGATAAAACCTAAAATAAGTAATAACCAAATAATGAATCATATACCTACCTGTCTTCTAATTATTTTGTGTCAGCCCAATGTGTCTATTTCTTCTAGGTTTCATTATACGTCATCTTAGTGGAGACTTGCATCGATAAATATTTATTTATTCTACGATGATTTTTACCCTTGCCTACCAGAAACATTATTCTCATCTTTTCTCTCACCAGTGATGCTATGAGACTAACTCTTATCACATCTATCTAACCTTTGCATTTCAGTAGCTTGAACTTGCCTTTCGTATATGTCCTTCATAGTCCAGCATTCTAAACCATACATACCTACAACACGACTGCTTGTTTAACTGTTTTATATATATATTCACCTTTAGTCTAAAATAAGTAAGAAGGTAGGAAAATTAATTAAGTAAATTTTGATTTTTTTAAATAATACCTATGACTAAATTTAAAAACATATAATTAGGTTAGACTGGAACATACTCAAAACCTTACAATTATCACTAACGAAAATTTAAAAACCAATTACTTAGTATTTGTTTCGATAATATATTTCTATTACTGTTGTACATTTGATAACATATACTTTTATCCATAGATGTAATCAGAAACAGTTTATTACCATTACAGTTTATAGAACCTTAATTATGAAAAATACAGTAAAGTTAGGTCAAATAATAAATATGTAATTATTACAAAAGAAGAAATGAAAATAATAAATTTGATTAAGAAACAATGAAGAGAAAAATATGTTTTGTATTTGCCTGGAAAGTTGCCTAATATTAATACGAATTAAAGCCAAAGTCATTGTGAAACTTTCTACATAATAAGGATTATTCTAAAAATCCTTAAATCTTAATAACTTAAAAGATATTCGGTTAATCTCAATTGCTCAGGATATATAAATGAAAGATGCAAAATAGGATGCTGATCACTTAACTTGCTTTCCTCATTTTAATTCGTTTCGTTTCACTTTAGCTTAGTTAGTTTAGTTTTAGTTATAATATTAATATCTAAATAAATCTATTTCTTGTTCATTATTTGATGTAAGTACAATACCCGACGGATTATTTTTTTTGTGACGTGAAAAAAGTAAATCTATCCTACGCTGACACTTAGATCACGATCACCGGTATACCTATAAACAGTCTGTCTATCCTTCGTTTTGGTTCACTAATGGTAGAAAATATCTCTCATTTTGATTTTTCGGTTCCAATAAAGTTACTAGTAGCCAACAAACTTGCTCGATCTAGAGTATCTACCGTTGAAAGGCGCTATAGGCAACATTTACCTACTATTTCTATGAAAATTATAGTCACATTAGAAAAAAAAATACTGTCAGATAAATGTCAACGTAGAATTGACGCCTTTTTAAATACTAGATATTTTATTGAGTATTTAGCTTATTTAAGAAAGTAAGTTTAGAAAATAGCGTCGGAAGTAAGTAAGGTAGAAAATAAAATCTTTATATAGGTCTTTCAAAACATATAAATGACCACTTGACATACCTAATCATTATAGTTTGTCTATCGTTAATTCGAGATTGTCTTATCTCCTTAACTAAACGTAGTTGAAATTTTGCCTGTATAGGTATAGGCAGGCTGTTTGAAGGAAAAACAATTATTGAATACCGACGGACCTTCTCATATACATAAGTGATATGTAAATAAATATATATACAATGCCTTCATATAGAAAAGTAAATAAGATATGGAGAACGACACTGGTAATGAAAGATAATACTTACTAAATGTTCAAGTTTTTACTTATGTACAAATCCAATATAAACCATATATATATACGTACATAGATTACCTACTTATGTTTGGTTTTGATAAGATTTATTCCTCTTCCAATAACCGTTAAGGTGTTTTTAAGTTGAGGATATGGAATAGATTTATTAAATAGTATTATTTAAATACTAATCAGTACTGGTACAATACAATAAAGCTAGAATTATTTTTTTGTTATATACGTAACATCACACTAAGACCCACACACAAAATAAATAAAAAAGCAAAGTATTAGAAGAACAATTCACAAAAATATGATAAATATTTTATTATGTATTATGTTTTGAACTAATATTCCCAATGTTTTAAGTTAGTACAGACCGAGTCACTAGGACATTCTTAGTACTAAATATAGGTACCTAATACTAGACATAGTATTAGACTGTAGGTTTCATTCAAATAAGCTCCAGTAAATCTAACACCTACTCACGATAAAACTTAGGTAGGTACTTGCAAAATAACTGTGATAAGAGGAATGATTGAGTCATAAATCTGAATTTATAGGTAAGAAAAAATATATGACCTATCTATATTATACTAAATAATTACCGCCTACATTCTTTGAGAAAGTTGGATCTAAGTTCACTTAATATATTTGTGTGCGTGAGATTTTAACGTGACTATAAGCAGATTTAAGGGCCTATTTATTATTCAATTTACAGAGCACTATTTGACCTTGAAAAAAAGCTTAAATAGCACGCTAGTCATTTAGGTCATGAAATAGCTGCTTAATATATTGTAGGGGAGTACCTACTATTTAAATGATAATTATTTCAATACAATGTTAAGCCCGGGAATATAGTATTGTTTTATTATAGAATACATACATATACATAAAACTAGATACCTTATCTTTTAAAAATATTTTGCTTTTATGTTCCTATAGCACTATTTTTTATGAAAAGTGCTGAATATCAATATAAAGTATTCATTAATATGTTTAAATAGATATATAACTCTGTCCTGTACCTACTTGGTGTACCTACCTAAGTAGGTATAAATATTAATATAACAATGTCTCATTCACTCAAATTCACTCTCTTATTGATATACCTATCTCTCTCTCTTATCATTAATATGAAATGCTCCACAAAATATTTTCTATCTCTTTCTTTCAATATTAATTACCTAGTTATTTTCGAACTTTCTTATTTAAATATTAAAGAAAGTGATTAGGTAATACTAAATACTTACGTAGGTACCAGTCTTATCTCTCACACTTTAAAGATTATTTAAGATAAAACAAGGATACTAATATGATTTGCTACATCTGAAAGATAAAGTTTGTTTTCTTTGACATAGTTCTTAAGTATCATTTTTAATTTAGCACTTTAGAAAACTCTTCCTAATTATCTCAGTACTTTAGTACAATCTAGAAACACTTATCTATATCTACATCACGAGAGCTTTGACCAAGTAATGTATTATAATAACAATAGCTTAGTTTAGATAAAAAATGTAGGTAGTGTTTTTCATACCTGAAACATACAAAATAAAAATACAATAGAAATAATATTACTGTAGTTTTATGGTTTAACTTTATTATTGAGAAGCGGCGTCCTTTGAAGTAAATAGCCTAATTGCGTAAAATAAACCCTTCGAAATATGCATTTACAGTTGTTTTAGTACAGAATTTAAATTTAAACAGTTTGAATTGAAGTCTGTGTAAGTGAACATTTGGTATATTGAGTTAGTTAGTATTTATAGTAGTGCAGCTTAGGTTAAATATTAAAATGATGAAAGTTGTAATAAAATTTTTTTTTTTTTTTTTACAATGTGGGTGTCTTCAAGAGAAGAGTGTGAATAGGGCTGTGAAGAGTGAAGAGTGAATAGAGTTGGCTAGGGCAATGCGCCTTACCACCTAAGACTACATTCCACTTACCATCAGGTGGAATGTAGTCAAGCATTGCCCTAAATCACATAAAAAAAAAAGCTAAAATTGTAGTTATTTCTTTGGTTTCCAATATGGTAAGTATATATTATTATTTTTATTTTCTGGTTTCTACTTGTTTTTTAGCTTTCATATATACACTAAACATTTATTTAGTAGGTATATTAAGGTGAAAATGTACTATGAAACCTAACCTATGATTTTGAAACCAAAACACAAAATAACATAAGCAATTCTATTAATATGTAAAATATTTGATAAATTCAGTCGAGAATAAAATAAAGAGAACTTTTAATTTATTAAATTATTTACATTTCCATATATTTCATACAACTTGTATAAGCGCAATAATAACATTAAAAATATTTTAAAAAGCACCATCTGTTGACAATATTTAAATTTACTAAGCCAACTCGTTAGCATTCCACTGCAGTTATAATGGTGTCCTCTACTGCCATCTATGAACATGCGCGCGAAACTATAATGTATGTAGTTTGGTTGTGCTCTTGATAGTATAGTAATTTTAGTTATGTTCACTAGATGCTTATAAGCTGTTAATTATTGGGAAGTTTTATTTTAGGTTATATAATTAAGATCGTGGGCATTCGTGGCTCTGTAAAAACTTAATATTATTATTGCAAATGGCCGTATCGTATATATTTATTAATTACATTTTCAAAATATTCTTCTGTATTCATCAACGTTGGTACTAAATTTAACTCCTCCGTCTCAAACACTGAGTGGTTCTTACAGTAAGGCTTCATTTAGGTATATAAATAAATATATTCTTTTTAAAAAAGATAATGTTATCAAATATATATAAGATTTTGATATTTTTTAGAGATAATTAATTATAAATATATTTTTAATAGAATCTTGGCTGTTTGTTGATCAAATTTGACGTTTTAAGTTTTAACCTTACATGTAAGACTATTGGCAAATAAATGTTAAGTACCTACTTGATTTGTTGCCAAAGATGGTTTGGATGGGTCTTGGCAGGGAGCCTAGATAATCTTACCTAGGCAAAACCAATCTAGGAGCTTTTTGCTAAGCCTGTGTATATTGCAGATCAACATTTAGAAAAATTGATATAGGTACATACTATTTAAAATGTTGATTTATTAACCAATATTTTAAATTGGAGATATTCGATAAAATATATTTTTAGCTACAGCCGGACCCCTAGTTTAAATAGGTATATAATTAAAAAACAAACATAAGTACCTAATAATTTAAAAGATGTTTGTCGCTTTCAAGTCGTAAAAGAAGACAAACTCGTATATTAGAAGCAAATTTGCATAATTATATAGAGTACCATAAAAACTATGGGTGGTAAACTTTAGTATTATAAAAACATTATATTTACGATTCTTAGATTTTTTGTAGCTCGTAAATCTTTCGTATTTAGTATTAAATTAAACCTATACATATTTTACACAAAAATTTTGAAATATTTTTATCTAATATTAGCAACATCAAATTATCAGTTTTGAATTATTAAATGTCCTGAATATTCATTAATATATTCATATCTTATATTATATCTGCGTCACTATTATTGATTAGTTTAAAAGTGAAACAGATAAAATAATAGGTACAGAAGGAACATTGAAATCATCAGTTTCATTGAAATCATAATACATATATGTAAATATGTATTTAACATATTATGTAGAAGGCATATACCTTTTTCGTGACAAGTCTTCCAGGTTTTAGTAATCATGAAACATTATTTATATTGAAAATTTTCATTTTTTTTTTAGTTAGAGGTAGGGCACCCTTCCCCTTCCTATACATATATGTAAATAGATAGTATACTATCAACTATATACAGTTGATCTACCTAGTTACTTAGGAACCTACCTACTGCTAAGATAGGTTAGTAGGTAGTTCCTGTTTGTGTGTGTTCCTTATATGAATACAGACTAACTACTACATGCCTAACTTCTTTTAAATTAAATTAATAACCCTGTTAAGAGATACGTAAGATAATTAAAATGTTGATATTATTTGATGATTATCAGTATCAGATAGCTAAAACTAATAAACTTCTGTTATCACGTGATTATCAAAAAATGTTATCTAATCATTATTATATAAGTAGTATAAATAGATACTTAAATGAATAAAACTTACAAAAGTATTTTATGAATCAATTAACGGTGACCCCCCGTGTATTTTATTATCAGTGGAACCACAATCATGATAATAGGAACTTGTCTGATAGATGTCCCGTTCCGTTGTTTATATTGGAGCAATAAAATAGTTACGACGTGTTGAATAATCGTTTTCACTCAGAGTGACCATAAATTTGTATATTTTTAAAGTCACACCGTTTGGAGCCAATAAAAATTTAACGATTCTGAGGGTGCTTGAATTAAATTGTTATGTATTTTACGGTACTTCTTAGTTGTTCCGTTCTGAAATTTAACTTTCCGGTCTTTAAGATTTAGGGATACAGTTCGGAAATGTCAATAATAATAACAATATATAAGCCAATTTAACATCGATAATATATAATTTGATACCCTCCCTTTAGTAGTTTTATAAGATGTGAGTATTAATTTTACTTAATGTCTATCAAAATATATTTAAAAGATTATATTAAATCTGTCCAATTATTGTATTAGTTGATATATGTGATTATTTTTTTTATGTTATTCGATAGAAGATCTCGATATAGCTGTCGAGGTGGTAGGTACCTAAAGATTACTGTTACCACATAAATACTCACGCAATTCGGTTTTGCCCATAAACAGACAAATGTCGAGAAGTTATTCCTAACGTTTCTCAAAGCAATCTATCTGGAGGCCTCGCAATATCGGTTTCTGAACGATTAACAGAGGGCGTGCGTGCCCTTCGGTTTTATGGCATACTTTTACGACGTCGTAAAACCGGCTATAGGCCATAATCTTTTTCTACCTAAGCCTCCGCCTACCGCTCATAGATGGCGCTTATAACAAAACTAGAATCACTGTCACCGAACTAAATGTTAAAGTTTTATTATATGTTTCGCTAATGTGGTGTGAAATTAATAGGTAATAATGCTTTTATGGGTGCTTGTGATGGTTTATTGCCCCATAAAGCTCTGCAGGTGAATATAGAGCCATATTTGTTTTAAATTGACCACATATTGTCATCATTTTATAATTCGTCACTAAAGCTGTATAATTTATGCGTTGAATATTAAGTTATTTGTGACATTTACCTACGTTTTATATATCATTAAAGTTTATTGACATTATTTAATATTCTGTAATAATAATGCTAGACTTTCGAGGCAAGAATTTACGAAACACGAATTATATTAAAATTCCTAGCAAGATACGTTTAATACCTAGAATGAAAGCCTAAGTGAATTTAGAATCATCCAAATGGGCGTTCAATTTGAAAATAACGAGATATTTCTTTATATTCGTAGGATGGTCAGGACATGTTCAAGAATGCTTGAAGTTAAATTCCCCACACTGTTCCGAGCCTCGTAAATTAAACAAAGCGTGAGCTAAAGTGCTATTACAATATACTTTAAGCAGCTCGGTATCATGGCAGTAATTTGCAACTTACAACTTTACCCGTCTAGACTAAAACTATTCTGATATTGCCCACAATTACATTAACTTTGCAATGCCTCTCTTTCTCGCTTACCATTAAGCTTCAAGAGGAAGAAAGAAGAATGCCTAATGTCAGAGTACGCTGCTGAAATCCCGACGATTTTCCATGCAATTGATTAGAATACGTTATGGTGTGATGACGTCACAATAGACCTTTATGGCTGTTCGATATAATTTTATGTCAATATTTAAAACTTATTATTCCAGTAATAATTTAATCTTTCAATAGTACGAAACAAAATAAATTTAAAACACAACCACCTCAATATAATAAATAGTAAAATTAATTTTAGGTACCCTAAACGCCTGTCATAAGAACTGATTTAAAACTTTTTATCTTGATCATTATTCCAGTAATAAATAAGTATTTAATTACTGGAATAATGTTTAAGCTAAAAAGTAAAAAAAAAGTTAAGTATAAAAATAAAAAATGATTTCTACACACAAAACCAAAAACACTTCAATGAAATATTTAAGCTAATTTTAGGCACCCTAAAAGTCTCTGTTAGCACCCTAAGTATATGAAGTAAGCTGTTTTAATACCATTTACAAACACAGTAAACATTTATCAATATTAAGAAGGCACTTGATAACGTAGCGAAAATACATGAAAAGCTCTCGAGAGTGGAAACCTTGCCGAATTTTCGGTAATGGCGTCAGAAACGAGGTCTGGGGCCGTAAACCCAGGGAATTTGCATTATAGCGATATTAATACTAGCGCTACACAAAAACTCTAGAGGCTTTGTTACTGCCAAATGTAGACGGCTTCCTTTGGAAAAGCTTTAGAAAAATTACCTGACTGCTACGCCGTAGTACGTAAGACGAATACAAATTATTATTTTTATTTTTATTTTTTCTCGTAATAAAGATCACGTCTACGATAATGTTTTTGGTTGTGATATAATATTTTTGTAAATTAATATTTAAAATATTGTACTGTATAAAATAGATGTATTTATTAATACCAAAATCATAACAGTTATAACACACATTTAATTAAATTAATAATTAGCATTCAAAATGTAGGCTCACGTAGATTTAAATAACACCTTTGTAAATACATTCCATAGCTCCAACGAGTCCAAATACACCTTTATTTTAATATCCTTATCAAAAAACAAGGCACATTACAAAATGGCGCGTTTTCATGAGTTTGCGCGGGAAAATGCCCGTGAGCCTGAAAATTATAACAAAAGGCATCTAACGCTATCTTTGTAATTATAGTAAATCACCTCGCTACAGGCGAGATAAGGCTGTTTCCATTCTACCTCCAAAAGTCGTATAAGTCCATCTCACAAAGCGACTTATTACCTTCCGGTTTCGTATATTCACATATTTTATTATTATAACGTCTTTAATGCAAGATGATAGCAAGGCAATATCTATTCTATTTTCATGCTCATAAAGTTAGTTTTTATTTATTTAAAATTATTCCTTGGAACATTTAGGTCTACGGTCAAAAACTCGTTCGATGAACGGACCCTCGTCTGTACAATCGTTTTGAAAAGTCGTTTTTATATAGTTTTTAGATATTGTAGAATTGAATTTAAGAATTTTATTAAATATTTCAGCATTTGAATATTTAGAAGTTAGATGGACGTTTATATTCTTATAAGAGATTATTATATATTTTAACCATGTTTAAAAAATGCTATTTAATGAATGTATATATACATTCAACAGTAATATTTTAATGTTTATTTCTAAGTCTTTCTGATAAATAATATTTATTATTACTTTTTTAAACTATTATAATTTTTCCTATTAATTATTTTCTAATACCAATTCAGGAAAGCAATTCCTTTCCGACTGTCCAAATCCTATTTAATATAAAGGGTATATTTCGGTGCACAAAACTAACACATCCAAACACACCTGTAATACACACGCAACCCACTCACACATTTGTATGATACCCGCCACTGTAATATGACCCATCCATTCCCTTATACTCTATAGATTTACAGACAAATAAAGGGAAGTGTGGTATCTAATTGGAGATCTAGCTAATTTGGCAGCTAAGCAGGTAGGTACAGTAACGTTTTCTGCTACGTTTACATGATTTTCCTCAACTAGCTTATAGCGATTATAATAATCTTTATAATATATTATATACTAATATATAATAAAAAATATATACTAGTTTAAAATAATATTATTATTTAATATTATTAGTTATTAGTTATGAGTACGACTGTACTGCCGACTCAACCGACTCTACCACATAGAAATCATTGATTAATTTAATTAAAATAACATATAATAATTTATCATTATAATTTAATGCCATACATTAATATAAATTTATTATCAGCAAAAATACAACTACAATTTGGAATTAATTATTATTTAATAATTATAATATAATTATTAAAACAGAATTCTCTATATCAGTTAAGACGTAAATTTAACTAAACTATTCTCGGTATACTAATACTGAGGTTAATTATTATCAAAATTAAATTCAAGTCTCAAAAGTAACATGACACGGTTAATAAAATAAAGTTAAAATCTTTACTAATTAGTAGTTATACTTATAATATATATTAAATGAGAAATATTTTAATCGTGAGATAAGATTTAACCAAGGAATAAGTTTGATGATGTTTTGTTATAATATCAGAGAATTAAAAAGTTATTCTACAGTTAAAACTTATCTGAGTTCAAAAAATCATATAAAAGACATTCCACTATCCATGCCAGTACTTGCCAGTCAAGTTTCCAGTCGTAATCCGAGGATTAACAGAACAATAGAACGCAACTAACAGCGGATAGTTAACTGTACAAATAACACCCGGTATAGCGACTCCCGGCTACGATCTGTTACCATTGGATTAAATTGGACGAATTTACGTTACGTTATTAGTATTGTTTATTTCTTTAATATCTATTAAATTTTTTAATAATAAGAGCTTTGTTTTTCGTTGTTTAAATGCTTTTTTAACATTTCAGCTGGTTTTGGAAAGATGTTTTTGTATACCTAATTCTCGAGGTGTCCTAGGTAGAGAGGTAGATTATCGGCTACATGATAAAACACTACGACTATTGCAATCCTTAGTAATATATTTATTTTTCAATCTTTACTTTTGAACTCCTTTCTGTATATCTACGGACGGAGTCGAGAGGAAAAACTAGTTCTAGATATAATCAGGGTATTATAGTTACCACTTAGATTAATAAATATGTAATTATAAGTATATACATAAATATTAAAATATTTTATTATATTAGATTTATTTCCTGTGCTGTTTGTCATTTGCAAAATGAGTGTCTATGTGTAGAGTTTGTTTTAGGGAGTATTTATTTTTGATAAGATTTTTTTTAGAGTATTGTTTATGAGGCTATATAATTTGTTTGCAATAATAAAATTGATATAATGTTTTCTAAAATGTTGTATTTTTGAAATAAAACCATTATGTTTAATATTCAACAGGTTTCATCACGATTTCTTTACCTTTAAAATTAAACGAAAGCTCACAAGGCAGCAACATAGGTAGTAATAATATTATATCTGACGCGGTATTTAGCCTGTACCAAGTGAAACAGTTACAATTTCATTGCTGGTTTTACGACGATATACTGGTTGGGTGGGAAAGAAATCTTTCGATGGATATCGTTAGTATGAATACAGTGAATTCAGTGACTAAATAGTGGTAGTGGGGTTTCGTTCACCAAGCCAGGGTCTATCTGCAAAATCAATGTGGCTATTAGTAACTTTTCGCGCAGTCGCAAGACGGAAAGACCGCAAGTTAGAAGTCGCTTTATACAATGTTACAGCGATTTACATATTATATATTTTTTATATATAAAATATCTTTTATATATTTAGATTAAAATAGCGTATCCTCAAGTTTTATAGATTAAAAATCTATCACGCAATATATGTTTGTATATTTTTATATAATATTTATGTTAATATTTAGAATTAATACATTTATTAAGTTTATATTATAATAAAGATATAAATAAACATAATTTTATTTTTTGTTTAATTTAAATTTAATCATATTCTTAGGACACAAAAATATTAAGCTTCAGTATTGATTTATAATATTAGTAAGTCTGTAGATTTAATTTGCAATGTACTGAATGTCATCGAGAATAAATTTATAGCTTAAGAGAAAATGATGTGTATATCTGACTAATCTTTAAATTACTTTACCATTCACTTTTGCAATGCCCTTGAAGGTATCCGCGGAAATCAATACTGCAATCGCTAAGAAATATACTCGTAAAGTATATAACTAACGTTATATATAACTATTCGAATAACTAAATTAAAAAAATAATATATCTACTAACTGATGTACAAGGAAAAATGTGTTTTATCTACTTATATTTAATTTTACGAGCTTTTTTCTATTCCAACAACCAATCAGTAGAGCTTAACAGAATGCTTTATTTAATACTTATGGCTTTAGTTGCGATTTTAACGATACTAAATTATAGGGAACATACTAGAATTTGTTTAGTTCAAGCTTTTTAAAACCAAGTATTATCTTAAAATCGTTAAACTTTAGAACTGTTAAGTTATTCATACATCGGCAACATTTTTTTCAACTCTTACCTATGTTCTGATCGTAACCTTTTATGTTAACAATTAACTTCAACATGCGAATACATTTTTTGTTTATTTTTAGTATTTGAATTGTTAGTAGAGAAGGAAATGTTTTCTTCTTTTTTGTTTAATATTATTTAACTAATTCGAAGTTGTTATTATCTTGAGCTTTATTTAAAGAATGTCCATAGCTTTAATATTGTTTTATAAAACCATAAAATGTGAAGACCATTTCTTGTTTCTATGTTTCAAACTCATGTTTATCAACGCATTTGTTTAAATTGTGTCCATTTGGATTGTTAATTTATTTTTCTTATCTATTGTAATATTATATTCGTAAAAACGCCCGGAATAATGCTCAACTTTAGTATATTTTTCAGTCTTTTTTTTCAGAATTGCATGTATATTCTTGATTCGTAATACCATCGAAACTTTATATGAAACGAAACAATTTTCCCGATCGAATAGAAACAAAACCGAAATAAAATAAAAGAATTGAGTTTTCTCTCGTATCCGGTACAGTTTGCAAGCGGATCCCAGTCGCCATGTTCCATCCAGTCTGGCTTCTATTACGTATACAGATACATATTACTAATGGAAATTCATAGCAATTGAAAGATCTACCAAGAACACAAATAATATTAAAAAACAAAATAACAATAAGTTATGGATAGATCATTCTGATAAAGTTTACGTAATGTGATTGGTGACATGGTGTGGTTAGTTCACTGACTGCTGATCGAAAAGGCAGTGGGTTTGATTTCCACAAGGGACAATTCTTAATATGATTAACAGATTATTGTTCTGAGTCTAGGTGTACTTTGTTGTTTGTTTTTGTGAAGTTCCCCGAAACACACATATATATATAGGTATATATATATTTGTATATGTAATTGGGTAGCTCGGTGCAGAATGAGCGTCAAAGCACGAAATTGGCCCCGTCTATGTCGTTCCAACGCACTGCAGCTTAATCGCAAATAGGATTAAGGGCTGTCTGTTCATAAATTAACAGACTCTACCTATCTCTATATCTCTATGTCTATTATTGCAATTTATATATCGAAGCAATTTAGTTCAATTTGACCAAAATATGATGTTATCTTTTGAATTACGCTAATTATGTATGTATTATATAATCTTTAATATCTAATATAATTTCGTAATGTTTAATAATTTATTTGTTGGATTAACATGTATTTATTCGCCTAATTGGTAGAAGTGATAAGGAGAAGATAAGATCAAGTTTTAATTAAATAATGTATTATTTATTATATAATAAATTAGAAATAACAGAAATGTATCAGTGGTATCAATTTAAAATATCATAGGGGCGACTAATATCTTGATGTATTCAATTTGTTTTGGTTTTGAAGCTTATTTTAACATTACGATTTGCCATGATCACACCATAAGGTACCAGGCGCCATGAAGGTACTCCAAAAAAATATAACCAAAAAAAATTAACTAAACTATAAGACGAGAGGTCCCTAAAAAAAAGGTTATAAATCTAAGATCAAAATCGCTTGGGACCCACGCTTATTTCGTATACCTTAAACACCAGAAGGGAAGTATATTGCCAAGCAATTTTGCGTTCAACGGTGCACGATCCCACCTATTGTGAATTCTGTAGGTTTGAAATTTATTTGACAGCGCTAGTATCTAGAGAATGGAAAATGGCGGAATGGCCGAATACATTAGATATAAGTCATGGTTTGTTTTTGGCGGGACTCCGACAAACGGTATTGGTATTTAGGGGTTTTAAACTATTAGGGGCAATGACTTCTTTTTTATTGTGAAATATGAGACAGTGATGTGTTAAAGAATAAGTCGCCGACAGTTAATATTAGTTACGGTGGGAATTGATAATGTTTTATATCTTAGAATCGTTTAAAATCACTTTTCTAATCTGAAAAAAAACTGCAAGAAATAGTATAAAGATGAATAGAATATGATTAGAATATTTAGGGTTGTTTTCGTGTGTTCATAACAAATAGGTATTGAATGTTATTCATAGTAGTTTGAATTTTATATACTCTTGCTATGAAATATGAAAGTTCAGAAACGGGCGTTTGTTGTTCGATCTTTCGCTCGAATACTTTAAGTGGTATTTTTGAAAGGATTTTTTTTGGGTATAACTTTTTTTTTTTTTTTATTCATAGATATTAAATAATCGATAGAAACTAGTTTTACTACTAAGTTGCTTTTTGCCCTCAACTTTCTAAAGTCTTACATAGTACCAATATATCTAGGAAATTAAGTCTTTGGTCATTTTAGACCTTCGCTTATAAGCGAAATGTATAAAGTTAAATTTGAATTAAATTTGCAATGAAAAAAAAATCAGGAAATTCAATTATTTTCAGATATAGAGGAGGGTTATAAATATCATTAAAGATACATTGTTTTATTAACTCTTTATTCTCTTGAATTTTCAAAATTAATATTACAATATTGAATGTGGGTGTCATATACAATACCCAGCTATTTCTTAGATAAAGACGACACAGTCAAGTCGTTACGCATTTTTGATTTCACTCGACCATTTACTATGAAAAAGCTATAGAAAATAATAATAAAATATCCGTACTTCATAAGTATCATGTTTTTTGATATAAATAAATTCTTGTTATTTATTTAACTCGACCAAGGCCCAGTGAAATCGCCATGAAACGTCACATTACATAAATACATAACATAAACATAAAAACATAAAATAATTCGTCACATAAACTTTCACAACTATTTACAGTTACTTAATTATGACAATTAATTACTATCGAAAATATAGATATAGTTACATACATACATCTACAGTTAGATAGTTTAGATTAAATTAAACTTCGTTATAAAACTAAGAACGGAAGTCTTATTAAAAATATAATAAATGGAGTAATAGGTTTTCAACTTAACAATAGTTTAACTTAATATGTTTAACTTACATTTTTATTTAATTGAACAACGTTTAATTTGGAGTTAAAAACAAAAATGGAAAATCTTATAAATATTGTTAGGTATTACAATACCTAGGTATAGTCTAAGTCTAGCAGTATGGCAAGCAGAAGATATGGAGGTCGTATATAACATATTTAACAAATTGCTCATTGTTTCACGTGAATTATCTACAGTTCTTTACGAGGCAGAAACAATAAAGAAAACCTGACATAAATCAATGGACGAACACACACACATATTACTCATATACTACTGCTTCACCTATTGTTATTCGCGAAACTTAATTAGGAATCGCTTAACAGTTATATAGAGACGCTAATTTGCACAGACCCATAAAATTAACCAAACAAACTGAAATATAATAATGTTTTTATAACAATTTATATCGTATACACACATACATAATCCTCGTGTGTACGTCCTTGTGTCCGGAGAAACACATATATAAGAGATATTAAATAATTAAGCGTTTATATTTAAATACTTCGCAGATTCATCTCTTACATTCACCAGTTCCTAAGTTATCTATAATTTATAAAGCCTACATATACCAGTTACTTAAGTACATTTTGTTCAATTTTATTCTTGATTCGCGTAAAGTAAATGATCTAGTTTATCTAATGACAATCTTATATATAATCGAAGTGTTACTCGAATCGGCTCTTGAAAAGAAATCAATCATTCGCCGTTTGACGAAATAGTAATTTGAAACTACATTGAAGATCTTAAAACAATATGTAAATTATAACTATTATAAGAAATATATCAATATTTCCTTTGACTGAATATTGCTTTAGTTTATTTAGACAAACATATAAGATTTTGATTTCGTACTCCTTAAATCTAAGAGGACTTTGTCGAACTAACGATATTGGGTTATATGATGATAAATATACCTACTGATAAGTATATGTAATATTACAGTGGACAGATTGAGTGATTATCAAAATGAGAAAAAAATCCATTAAATACACATAATTATTATTAATTTTCTTTAATTCTACCCTGACATTAATTTACGTATAACGGTGACTAAATTTAGAATCCTAATTTATTATTTCTTCTGAGTTACGTATGAGTTATGGTGTGCTATGTTTCATGCCAAAACTAAGTAAGTGAGTGAGTAATTTTATAAAGCTAATTAATTTATATTTTGGCACAAAATGGACTGAAAGCGAAATAATAAGTTCCTGTAAATTATTACATAATAAAATCAGTAGTCAATAAAATATTATTATAAACATTTGTTCATATTTAAGCATATTATTAGCAAATGAAGTTATAATTACATCGGTATATTCTTAGCATTACTTGAACCTATGTATATTACACTTATTCTAATCAATTTAAAAGTACATGTAAAATTTATTTTATTCACGTGTTTGTGTCATTGTTACGTATTTAGTTTTGAACATCCGATGATTGAAGTAGACGCTGTTTCAATATTTACTGGACTTGGTAATTTTGGTAGATTTTCCATCAAAAATACTGCATCTATGAAACATTGAGTAAACAATCGATGAAACCCTACTTTTCTTGTACTTCGATACGTATTTTGTTATACGTCTAACATCTTATGGAATATGCAAGCGATTATAATATATGTGAATTGGAAAATTATTTCAATAATGTTTAAATCAAACAACAATATGGTATTAACGATTAAGAATCACAATATGGAAAAAATAATAAAAGTATCTTTTTTGAAATCAACTTATAAAATACAACAAATTTTACAATCATAAAAATGTGATCCTCAAAACATAACCAGACCACTGATAGTGGGCAAATAATAAAATATACATCAAAATGTACATAATATAATATCTATTATAAAAATAATATATAACACAATGAATTAAAGTAAGTGGTAGCAATAAATACTATGAGATTCACAGATTTTAAATCTTAACTAACAATACCGAAACGCGCACGGACTTGTAAATCTTCGAGCGGTGCTAACGCTTTGTAAAATTTAGTAAAATATTATTGCAATACATGGTGTGGTTATGGCAACGAAATAAATGCTTAGAGCACTTCACCAGTCTGTCCACCAGCAAACGACACCGAGGCAAGTCCTTCGCACTAAAGGAACATCATTACAATTAAAGTCAGAAAACCTCCACAACGAGGTGACACTCCTAATAAACCGCAAAACAAAAAACTAGTGGATACCAGATGACGCAACCCGCAAGTCCATTTGGACGTAACACTTGCATTTTTGTATTCACTATATGATACATCAGTCAGGATTTACTATGCGGTGCGCAGGGGACTTACGTCGGCACTTTATTCACTTTGAGAATATCGCTGGAGCCCTTGTCGATGGGCATTTTCATGGGGTCGTGATGGTGGGTGACGTGGTGGCCATGGTGCTGGCTCTCCAGCTTGGCCTGTTTCTCCTGTTGCTGCTGTTTCATTCGATCCTGTTCCTCTCTTTCTCGGCGAGCCTGCTCGTTTATTTCCTTCACAGCGCGTAACTCTTTCTTTAACTTCATGCGTCGATTTTGGAACCATATCTTTATTTGTCTCTCCGTGAGGCACAATGCGTGTGCGATTTCTATCCTGCGTCGGCGTGTCAAATAGTGGTTGAAGTGGAATTCCTTCTCTAGTTCTAGTGTTTGGAACCTGGTGTATGTTTGTCTGCCTCGTCGTCGCGGGCAGCCATTAGGTCCTGAAGAGAAAATAACAATGATTAATGATACATTTTATGTAACATATTTATGTGAAATTGTGGTAAAGACAATAGTATTTTAGGATCATTAAAATCAATTTATTGTTGTCATATATCACGGAGACTTGGTTCATTTCGCATCGCAAAGGCTTCGAGCAAGTCATTAAATTTCACTTTTATAGCATTTTAGATTTTAATGGAACATTAATATTTTATTGCTGTTGTAAAGTTAATTTTAGAGTTATCCGCTACTGGGACCAACCTCAAAGTAGATCAAATACCTATGTTAATAGATTTACAATGGAATATATTTTAGATGTAACACTTAAAAAACTGTAGCTACAAAGGGTACAAAGTATTCAACGGTTTATACTGTGGGATATTTTGAGGACGGTTAACTTTTTTCTAAAGGGTTGTGCAACTTTTTTTAAAAGGGTTAAGGGCCGTAAATGGACCAAAAGTTTACAACATGGAGCTTTCTAAAAGAAATCGTTACAAAAAACTCAGGAGCGGCAAGGGTTGCGCAACTTTCTAATTTATTGTAAGGTGGCGCTTTGTTAGAACATTAAAGAGGTTTTCTAAGAAACCGGGAAAGTCACAAGAACTATAAATAGAAACTTATACAATTAACATTTATTTTAAATATTAAAAGATTTGTTCATTTACAAGCTATTATATATAAAGAATTTAAATAAATAAAGATTATTCTTAATCAATCTAGAGGTTTAAATACCGATTTACATTTAACCTACAATAAAGCATTCACACATTGAAGCTATACCTGTCTGATACATAGTTCGAACTTGGGTTACACGGGGCGGCCGAGCCCAGACTGGTTTTGAGTCAGACAATAAATAAGACAAGATAAATAGTCTTCTCTACATATAATTGATAGCGGGCTTGGAATGTGTAATCAGATTTCAATTTTAGTTCTTATCCAGTTCTAATTTAAGGTGAAAATACAATAAAATAAATAATCAGCTTAAATTGCATTATTAAATTATTAATACATTTTATTAAAAAAAATGAAAAAAAATCAAGCAATTATTATACTTTTTAAATAATATAGAATGCATACAATTCAATGAACTTGTGACCTCTAAGGTATCGTTCCCGTCGCTTTACTAAATGATCTATCATGTCGCTATCTGTCTTGATTAATTTTACATTATTGCCATAATCAGGATGTGAATATTTTTTCTTCTATATTAAAGCCAACAAATATACTTAACTTGGTTTACATGTTTTAATTTCGAATAATAATGTTTTTGATGAATAAATCGAAAATGTTTTTACTGATTCATTTAAGATAAACAATGTTGTCCTTAAAACACTCGCTGGTTTGAATTTATTGCATACAATGTGTTCTGAGTTTCAATAAATTTAACTTAAATTTATTGTTATCTTAAAATTTTGTACAATTTAATTAAAGAATAAATTAATTTAAATTGTTGTTTAGCGTCTTACAATATAATGCATCCGTTTTTTTAGTAATAAATCTTAATATATTCGTTAATATTATGCATTTAAAAAATATATTCGTACTCATCAATTATCATAAAATCTGAGCAAGATGAAACGTTGAAGACAGAGATAGCGATATCTCTAATTTTAAAAACCAAAGATGGAACCCAAAATACAATACATACGTCCCGATTATCCCAATTAAAGTAAAACGTAATAACGCCTTTATTAGTTGTCTGAAAATGATCTCTCGCTCATGTATCACAGAGTTGAAATCTCTTTGTTATGATCTTTTTTTGTTGTCTGTGTATTGGGCAGGTTGGCCACCCTTCGTTTGGTTGCTATGACAACGGACGAGGCACCTCCTCAGCTGGGTCCTATTATTCTTTCGGCCATTGTAACCGCGGGGAGAAAATTCTGCCATAATGGTATTGCGTACCTGTTCCTACACTAACTTCGAGATAGAATAAAAAAACAATATTCCTGATATCAAATATCGCTTACTTAAAATTATCCTGGAGCAGTTTGTGTCTTTTATATGTCAAAATAATTATTATATAAAAGTTATTAAAAATAAAATAGTTACACAGTTTCCACCATGTTTTGGAATAGGGTAGCTTAGTGTATAGATATAAAAAGTTTTCTTGAGGTGACTAATAAATGAGTTTTGGGTTGGGTTTTAATGTTTCTCAGTATTTTCGTAAATAGTTCCAAAGGTTTTACAAGGTATAAGGAAAAACATGAAACGCGTTCAAATCCAAAGCGTTTTACTTAATTTTAAAACTAAGGTATAACATTTAAATATTAAAAATAATGACTCCATATTGAGATATTATAAAGATGTGTGTGTATTTAAAAGTTTCTGTTGTTTTCGAGATAACAACGATAAAATGCACCAATCACTTATTTCTAATCTCGGAATTCAAAATAAATAAGTTAAAAGAGGCCGCGAACACAATATATCTGTAGCTTTAATTAGAGATATACCGGCTCCGGACGGCGATAAACAACCACGACAGAACCTGGCTCTTACCTCGCTTTTTTCTCCGAAATAAATCTCACAGAATGTTGCTTCTTATTTATTATTTTATTTAACTTTGTATAAATGCCTTTTATAGAAAACCAGTTTTATATAGCGTTTGATAAATGCCCCGACCGAATGGAGAATTAAGGGTCCGATTGTGAATTACAACGTGGCCTGTAAGAGTGTTATTTATGGAACGGGTCAGCTTCTGAAATGGTGTCTAGATAGTCGAAGACAAGAAATTATGTGACTGGTCGGAGAAGAGTTATTATTACTTTCAATTATCAAATTGTAATATATTAATGCAATCCGTTAAATTGTTTATTTATTGCAATTACATATTATTATTAATAATGCAATTGATTAAATATACTAAGGATATCAATTGTTTATAGGCGTGTCAATAGGTGAGGAACTTCGTATATTTAATTATTTAGTAGTATATGATTGTATTCAAACTAATTTACGGAATTAATATTCATTTAAGGTTAATTATTGAATTAATTATTACGGAAATAAGAATTGGAAATTTATGAATTGAATGATTTTATAATAATATTTATTAAGTAAATTGTAGATTTAAATTAATATTGTATACTATGACTATTTGGTTAATTTATTACTGGGCTTGTATTAATTTAATTGTCTTTTAAGGTCTGAGTTATGAAGGGCTGAAGGCGTAAGCGACGGATAATGGCGCGTAATTTGACAGTCATCTTGATACAATACAGCGCCATTTTGAATAGTACTCATGTCAGTAAATAACTATTAAAAAAATCATTGTTGATTCATTTTAATTTTAAATAAGTCTTTATGTAACATTTACTTCAAAGATATAAAGCAAATTTTACGTTTAGTAACATAATAAAAAACATGCAACGACCGTAAAACTTGCTTGGTTATTATCTTTTTAAAAACAATGATTTTATGACTTATATTGCGAATTAAAAGTTGATAATTATAATTCTAGTAATGAAAATTCGTATTACCCATTAGTTCATTATAACGTGAAGTGGTTTTTTGTGGAAATATAATGAATATGTTTCACATGGGAGAATTAAATGGTATTTTACCCGGGTTTGAAATTGTTTCGCTCGGTAAATCTAATTTAATGCTATGAAACACGCGTACTATAATAGGTAGATATTCAGAACCACAAATTCAGAGGTTTTAGTGCCTATTATTTTAATAGTTACGGTTATACCACATCATAATACATTATAAAAAATAATTTTACTCAAATTCATGTAATACAATAAGGATGGAAATTGTGTTATAGGACCAATATTTGATATTATTTATTTGATGTAATATTGAGTATGTTTGATGTTATATATTTCTTCAGTAAATTACAGGAAGATGTGATTTTATGGCAGTACTCATATTTCATTTGTGCGCTCGGAAGGGACTATTTTTGCTCGTTGTGTAGTCAGTTAAATCATCACAATGTTCTCTGGCGAAAGGACATTGCCTTGAATATAGGGTTGTCGATTTATACATAAAAAAAACGTTTCAAAACAATATAATTCATATTTTTATTATATTGTCTTTAAAATAATACTTTCTTGCAGGGATTTAAACCCGTGACCTCTGGAAACCCGCCCCGTAGCTCTTCCAATCGAGCTACCGTATCGCTAGCTAGCCCGTATTTACTTTTCATTGCATATGTATTTAAAATGTTAATTAGTTTACCATACATGTTTATAGATATTTTCAAACATATCATAATAAAGAAGTAACTAGTCAAATAAAAAATGTTATTTAAGGTTTAACGAAGGTAAGTATTGTAACCAAGTATTTAATATTAAGATTGTAACGAATATAATGCAGTTGAGAGCAAAGGGAACTGTCCTGATTTACTGCAGTCAGGGTCAATGACTTATATTTTGATGTCTAGTACCATATTGCCATGATTATTTAAAAAATGCAATTAATAATTAAGCAATTTAATTTAAGATTTATAAAACTTGCAGATTATATAGTTATTTTAAAAATGTAGTTAACAACGAACTTTCGCAATATCAATGAACATTTCTCTGATATATATTATAAAGTAATATGATAATTTAGGAATAAAAATCATTTTCTTTTGTACAATACAATAAATATAAAATTGGCAAAGAATTCAACTAAATATTACAGTATTTTATTACACTACTTAAGAAACTTTTTGACTAATATATATCATTTGAATAAGATTAAGACTTATGACTTTTAATACACTTAGTACGTGACTAGAAATAGAATCATTTTTAAATTCCCGAGTCAGCGCTAAAATAAAATTTACAGGCGCTGAAGCGCTTTATTTATTTTAAAATAAAACCAACTTGGGGTTATGTTTGTTTTAACTGCGTTTAGTGTTAGTTTAATTATTCAACGTCTATATTTAATATTTATTATTTATAACATGTGTGTATCACACACATACATGGCTTTGAAGGTGTTTGTTAATAAATATATGTAGAACTTATTTTTGTATGTATTTATGTATAAATGTTCATTAAATGGTAAGATATTATTAATTGAATAGTGAATAACGGAAACAATATTATAGCAGATAAGTAATTAATATTGAAATTGATTGAATTATATATAAAACATAATAATCTTGTATTTATCTTCTGAATATCATATTATTAAATTAAATAGAATCGACATGTATGTAACATGAAATTAATGTAACATTTAATTTGAAAAAAATACACATATAGAGTATAGAACTTATAATGATCTCTACATGTACAAACTCTACAATTTAAAATATATTATTAACCTAAACTGAACAACATTATTAAAAGCTTATCTCTACGCTGATAAGAAAAGTTATTACTCTATAAAAGAGTCAATTATACATAAATATCTAGAGACAGTGGTCACCTCACAGATTGCTCATATATTGTGATCATATAATGTTCTTTATATTCTATGTGCATTATATATGAAGCTACGATTATTGAAAATGATGACTCTATTTGAGATAAAGAGGTCACCTGGTCACACATAATATTCGATTTAATGTTTAATGTGTGTCTGTTTGTGTTATGAGTTATAAAATTAAATTCTATGGACTTCTTTGGTTTTATTGGTAAATAATGTTTGAAAATATGTATGAAGATGTATATGTTAAGCTTATTGATTATTAAAAATATATAGTATGAATAATAAATTGATATGCGCAGGGATTCGAATCTGCGACCTATGGAAAACCGTCCCGTGGCTCTACCAATTAAGAGAGTGACAATGTCAATATTTTAAAATAATTATTCGAATTTTCAGATTAGTTTTTTTATTGATCGTGAAAATATGCTAAACTACTCTTTTATCTTATAAAACTTACAGCATCCGTTTATGAACTAAGATCATCATCACAATTATATTTAAAGATGAATCTATTTACATTTTATTTATGTATTTGGTGTTTGATAATTATATGGTAGTTGTGAATTTTTAATTAACAATATATTTCTTAGTTTATCTGTTTCCATATGCATGCAAGGTGCGCACGCGCAAAGTTATGTCCGCTGTCGCTATGTTTGCCTATTAATGAAAATTTCTGGTTTTATATGTCTTTATGTTTCGTAATTGACGACAACTTAGCGCTTTAAAAGTATGAACATTTAATTTTATTTCCTACTGAGATAAAGGGTAGCTACTATTTTTATGGCGGACAGTTTTCAAATTATTAGCTCTACAAGAAATTATATTAATAAAGTAATTGTGTATCTAAATATTCTTTTAAAAAATCCTTCTCCTTTATATATATAATAAATGTGTATATTTCATTTCACGTAGGTACTCAAAATGCAAGCGCAGGCGCATGCAGAATGCGAGATATTCGTATCTCTCAAAGAAGCTGTAGATCACTGTCAGGCGCAGTAAAAGCTCTCGGTAGCAAACTGGTTTAGCGTCTCATGGCAGCACATAATACACGTAATGTTCCATTGATGCACACATACATACATATATACATACAAATATACATAAATATATACATATTTCTTATTCAGATACCCTTAAATTATTTAGCTGATTAATAATTCTTTCATAATTTTTATAACACTATGTACCTATTGACAGCCATTCCGACTGTTCAACGCAAATTCAATGATTTCATTCGTACGTTTTGTGAATTTTGTTTTTCGGTGATTATTCCTCAAGTACATTACCGATTATTCATTTTTGATCGCTAAAACATTAATGATAAAACTGATATACAATAAAAAACCCAATGACAATCGGTTCAGTAGTTTAGGAGAGACAGAACGGAGATCGCACTGAAGCAAACATGAGGTTTGTTCAACAATATGTTCATTTTAAAATTATATTTACAAAATAACATTTTCAAATTTAACAAAATAAATAAGACAATGTTCGTTCAAAATATAAATACATGAACACGATCATACGTTGTATTAGCGCTTGTTTTTGTTAAACGAAAATGAATTCTGTATTCCGGTGATAAGGATGATATTAGAATGTATATTTTTTAATAGAGATCTTCTTTTCACGCTCCGCCTGAAACAAACGCCCTGAAATAAAACAACTCCAGCGACTGCCGAGAAAATAATTAACTCCTACCGTCTGATGTTTCAGGAGACAGTTTATTTTAATTACTAGCATTTTATTTATTTCATGAAATACATGAAAACAGAATATAAACAAGCCTTACACACACATACGTTACATATACGTAACATAATATTTTCCCACACATATAGGTACCATCTTAATTTTTTGGTTCTAAGAATCCTTATCAAGTAGAAGTTGAAAATTTGCTATACCTACATATCAGTTGAAGTCGTCAATATTTACACTAGAGCCCCACGTGTTAAAACAGGATGTTTGGAACCGAATTACAGTTCTAAGTGTACTTATACTATTCATGTTAGGAGATAAGCTACACCTTCAAACATACGCTTAAGATTATTTTGATAATATATTAATGTCAGATCGTAACTTTGCTTGACAAGGGAGACGTTTTATTTTTGAAAACGACGCCATTATTTACCGATAATGCTCTTAGATCTAAAAAAAACAGTTAAGAGCAGTCATTATGTGTCGCGTAGTATTTCTTATAAACTAAATATTCTCCAAGTGACGTTGATTAATACTTTAAGTCTGTTATTGCGTGTTAGAAGTGAAGGTTATTCTTGATTTACGTGATTTGTATAGAAAATTACATTTTCATAAAATAAATCCTGAACAGGCAGCTTTATTTTATAATAAAAGTTTAACAATTTATTTTAATAAATAATTACAATAAATAAAATTAAAATTTGTTCAATTTTTATGATAAATAATTATAAGTATTAAATATTAAAAATAATATATTATCGTGTTTAACGTCAACATTAACATGACCTACCCAAATATAATTAATTAAAAACTATTTAACCATATTATAGTAATTTAATCTTTATTATTTGACACGACTTATCGTGTTAAAACTCATTAAGCAATAACATTAACTTAAAAAAAAATAATGTTTCTATAAAGAACTTAGCTTATTTATATCCAATGGGATAGTTTACAACCTTTATCTTTATGAATTTTTGTGTTGCGATAACTAAGACAGTTTACCAAATCATAAAATTATTATACACTCCATGAATCAAAATCTAATGATAAAAAAAATGGTAAAAATTATATATATATTTCTTAGTTATTTAGGATCATCTTATAAAGCATCCAAAAAAAAAATTTTTTTTTAATATTCAGGCTTCATAGAGTGTATGTAATAATGTAATTTTTAGATTTTTCCGATTTTATAAAATATCAAAACTTTTCTTATCTCTTAATTATCAAATAACTATTCCATATTGTTATTGTAACATAATAATAGTTGATAGTCAAAAAGAGCCGGTATAAACCAGTACAATAAGAGCTTTTAAAAACATCTCAGCTGTCATTCAAATGCTCAAGTTTCGCGTTGTTTTGAAAGCGCGAGGCGATTACGATTACGTTTCAACGAAGTGTAGACTTCGGGTTGCGTTTTATTCTGTCATATGAATATCACGGTCGGATGTTTGGTCCGAAACACTCGTTCATTAGCATTTTATGACTGATACGACCGATAAAAGTGGAGTAAGACGCTTTCAACGGGTCATATGACTTGATAGACGTTCGCCCCGCTGGCATACAGTGCAGGAAGTCGGCGTTTCGTTATTGGGCTATATTCATTCAAATCATCGCATTCTGATTCACTGAATATTACTGTTCGTTTCAGATGTTCCGATTGTCGTTATTGTTTATTTTCTTCGTAGGTAATGTCTGTTATATGGAGTGTCATCGAGATGATGGCTTTTAAGGTGTTTTAGACGTACACCTGAATTTAATCATCAGTTTTCGTTCCTTTGGCAGTTATAAAAGATTTATGTGGATCTTATTTAAGATAACAAAATTAAGGAATGAAATATGTCAAACTATATTTAAATAAAACTGTCCGTAAGTTCATAAAGAGCTTTCATTTTTACTTCAATGAACCGCTTTCTTTTGTATTTAACATTTCATCAAGTGCGTATATATTTTTGGGTATGACAGATTTATTTAAAGGTCAATATCATTTGTTTTAAGGAAGGATTTTAAAAATCTCACATATTAATAAAACCCTTAAGAATAAAAGGAAGCGAACAAATAAACTCATATCTAACATATGAGATATTGAACTTTAGTAAAGAATTTATATAAATTCTAAAAGATAGAGCAGCTATGAACGATACTGTAGACTTAGGCTCGTAATACACAGACAGGTGAATGCTGGCCGTGTAGCATCTGCCTTAAAGAGTAATTGTCCACGCCTTAGCCCAACTGCAGGGCATAAAATCAAACAGATGGGGGGGCTTGATCGTAAATTTTTTCAGTGCGACTTTCAACAAAACGCGAATCATAAAAGTAATTGGAACCCATTCATATTAATAGACATTTACGAGGCCTTCATAAAACTGAGATTGTCGCTTACGTAATATTAGTTTGTCAGCAATCGAATTGGGATTAATTCATTTGAGTTTGTCAAATTCATAAATCATAAAATAGGCCGGACATGTTGTAAATTTCAATTTAATAAACAACTCCGTGATACGAGGCCCATTTATAAGCTTCAAAATATATTTTCAGATATTAAAATATTATTAATTGGTCGCATCTGTCTGTGAGATTTGCAGCATCCAGGGGCGGCGTAATGTGTATGTTATGACATATCTATCTACCCACGTTTCCTCGATTGGAGATAAATAGGAAGGACATTAGGCTCCAGATGTCGCTCGCCCCGCACCTCCTCAGGGACTCTCGCAATTTTCCTACCCTTAGCTTGATTCGATCCCCAAAAGGTTTTCCCGATATATTTATTATTACTGCTTTATTAACATTCTCGTTTTGTTTCAAATCGTCTGATGTTAATAAGATTTAACACTGAATCTTGATGCATTTTATCTTTTAATCGTTTAATATATGACTATAAATTTCGATTTCGTAAGTGGTACAGCGATGTCGTTAAAACATTTTTAAATATTGTAATCGTAAATAAATCTTTTCTATTAGGTCAAAACCACAGGGGTCTCAAGAACTAGATGTTTTATTTGCTTTCTAATTCTTTTAATTTAAAACTCTTTCAGAGTGTTAAATATAATAGGTTGTTATATACAAGCTATCAAACGTATATAACGCAAAGCAATTAAATGAACCTGGCTAATATTTTATTCGAACCCTCTTGTTTTCGTCAGCAATATTTCAACTCCCAATGTAATATCGTAAGGTAATTTAAAACGAATTAGCTTCCCCTGCAGACTCCCAAATTTGAATACCGCAACTCACGCCCCATTTCAAAAATATCAGATACCTTTTTAAAAACAAAGGGAGGTTTTTATAACACCCCACCTTCGCAAAATGTTTTGAACAAACTATAATTTAAAAATAACTGAAAGAGGTTTGAGCAAAAAATATCGAATTTTATCTCTGGTAAAGCTTTTAAATTTTTATGAATGTTACTTAAAATATTAAATCAAGAGTATAAATATTTAAAGCTAGATCTTTTCAATGTAATATTTGATCAAAACCAGGATCTCTACACACATATATCTAATAATCGTAACAGCTGTATTCGAGAGATAAGTCGGCCCCTGATGTTGACCAAAAATGGCCGCTTCAACCAATGGACAAGAGACGGGGTGTAATAGGGTTGCAAATATGCAAATTTAATACACCACTGGCAAGCATGGCGTCAAACTGTGCTCGTTAGTTCTCCTATTGTGCACTTATTAATTCAATGATGTTATTTATGGATTATGTATCGCCTTGCATAAATTCCCTTAATTGGTTTTAATGCGGGCGCAGACTTCACTGTTTGTCGATTGGTTTGTGTCAACCGTTTTCAGATTGGATTATTTTAAGCACATTTACTATTGAAGATTTTTTTATTTTTTATTATTAAATGTAGAATGAAAAAAATTCGAACCCACGACCTCTGGGAAACCGTCTCGTCGCTCTACCATTTGAGCTACCGTATCGCTATAGTCCGGTACAGCGGCAATAGCTTAACATGTATATACTTGTTTCATCCCTTTTTAAATGTTAAATGTACCAGTGGATGGTATTTACCAGCACTATAACATATTCAGCCTCACAATCCTTCTCAAGAGACACCATTCACTCTACATTATAGTCCGTTTAGAGCGTTTTAATTACTACTGCTCTATTTCAAGGGTGTTATGTGCCCTTAAGTGTCAAACGACGAAAGCATGCGCCCTAATGCGCTTGTAAACTATGTTACTACTAAATTATACGTTATAGTGGCACACGTTAATTATTTACTGCTCTGATGCTTAGCTGAAATAAACTGCTTGATACTAATAATAAAATACCTACTATTTTCTATACCAATTTTAATGAAGAAAATAAATGGGTACCCTTATAATTTAAGAATGTTTTAACATCCCCCTCTAGCATCCCTCGTTAAGTACGATAAAATCGCGCCTCTCATGCAGGGCGCGTCTTCACTGAGCGCCATTTGCAATTATAATTAAAAATTAATCCGACTTAAAGCAGAAAATATTACATTGTTTTGTGGTTAAATATTAGAAAATAAACTCGAGTAAACAGAACGAATTAATTTTGTTATATCTCGATATCAAATCGATTTTATTAGAATCGATACAAATTACTATTTTATATAATATCACTTCGAGATTTCTGTTTTATATAACTTTAAAAGTCAGAATTGGGTAGCACACTGTTATGTTAATGTTAGAGCTCCGGGGGTGAGAGGATAGGATTGCAAATTTGCGGGCAAAAATTTATGGTTGTTGTACCTATACTGTTCCCTGAGGGCGTGGGGGTGAAATAGGGTATCGGCATTTGGAAGACCTTCAGTCGGTGTCGGCCAAAATGATCCTAAACATTTTATTTGGAAGCATTCCTATTTACTTTATGTGTATAAGATTAATCTGATCATATAAAAAGTTTTATTATATGAAAAATAATTGAAAATAGGTTTGTATTTTACAACACAATTACGTAAATATGTGTAGTATTTATTGTATATAATAGTGTTGTTGTTCAATGTCTGTTAGTACGTAAACATTATGTTATCTACAAAATACGTAAAAACCAATATCTACAGATCAGATAAACCGCCATAAACGTGTACTATGGGGTGAATAAAATTAGGTGAATAGGTAAGTCGAAGTAAATTTATTGGCAATCGATTAGCGCCCTCACGTATACAAATAAGCTTCTAGTAATTGGAGTGCTTCCGATCTAACCTTATTTAATATATTATGTACTGAAAGTGAACGAATCGAATCTTATTTTCTTTCAGTATTTCAGACTAAGTGCTCTTTAATCTTTAATCTTGTTTATTTTTCATAGCAAAGAAATTTATTATTTGAATCACTTACATTACTTAAACTAAAACAATGATACTTCAAAGGAATATAAATTGACGCCAATTAAATAAACATTATTTTTTTTCTCTCAGGATCGTGAAAGTTTCATTATAATTGATATGTAACCTTCTTAATAACATCATATGGTGTGAACTTTATACGTCATCATATAAAATAATAATACTATCACAGGACAAATTACACACATTGTTCTAACCCCTAAGTAAGCAAATTATTTGCTTGTGTTAAGGGTGATTGACAAAGATACAAATATATAAAAATACACATTATAAATACAGAGAATATATTTAATAAACGAACAAACCCCAAAATACAGACATCTGTGTTATCACATACATGCCAGTCCCTGTCGGAAATCGAACCCGAGCTTCTTTGTGTCGCTATACGTTAGGTGTCTGCGCTAACCGCTCGACCAACGGGGCTTCAAATAAATGTATGTTTGTAAGAGAGTATATTCTTCAGAGTCTGTTGTTTCTATAATAGACAAATATCTATAACTATTCCCACGTCGATATTACCCGAATGTAAATATGACACCCCATAAACTGAATGTTTTATTGGCTGCCACTACCATTCCAATTTATTCTGGTCATTTTTTACATCAAGGGTGTTCGAGTTTTGGGGAGAATTTATTGCTGTTATTACATATCTCTGTGTTAATATCACCTTTGTATAGTACAGTCTAAATATTTATTGCTTAACTCATTCTTTTGTCATTGCTGTTATATGCTATTGATTTCTGATCGTAAATTGATTTTATCTTTTAATGAGTAATACAGCGACGTCAGAAAAAATACGGTGACTCAGTTTCGAGTCATATGATTTTAATTTATATTTATTTAATGATTTTTAAATAAATAAAAAGTATATTTTTCTTAATTCTGAACAGAATATATATTACAATTAAATTATATTCACTTCAATAAACAATAAACAGAATATCTTCGAAGCTTTGTTTCTATCTCGATTGGATGTAAAGGTACAAATTTGCACAAATTTAAGTAATCATTAGTTCTAGCGAGGCTGTAAATTGTACCCAGTCTTCAATTGATCAAGTTTCCTGATCACATCGGCGGTCCTTCCCGCATTGTAATCTCTTGTTTAGGATGCGATATCAAACGAAGTAACAAAATATTCTGATCTCGTATCCACGTTACGCCCTTCTTGGCAGCGGCCCCTTCTATTTATACCTTCGTTATTGGCACTACTTCAACGTCAGGCGCACCCTGTCCTGTCCCTTGATACCCTAAGCCCTACGAGCCCCTTCGGATTCCTACATACATTACAGACTCGAATGATATATAAAATTATATCTAACGCATAGATTTTATTGTCGTACAGTTTCAGATTGACACCTTATTTGTTGTAATATTTTTATTCAAACTTCAACAAACAAAAAATAAAACTTTCCCATGAGCTTTAACAAACAAACAGAATTATATTTATTCTGTTACAAAGAAGTATGCAAATAAGTTGTATAGTTTTAATTACTCCAAGGTATTTATAATTTGCGTAACTAAACTAGGAGCGGTTTATGTAAACTAGTACACCTACAACTCCGTTATAGAAAATAGAATTAAGTTTGCAAGTTTCTAAAATAAAGGCAGGTTAAATTTTTAACCGACAGTTTAAATACTAAACTTCAGTTAAACATGCGCACGAATACAATATTAATTTGCACAATAATTTACCTTAGATATAAAATAAATAACGAATAAAGAAATAAATGTTTTCGAATAAGGCAACCGGCGAGTGCCTCAAAAGGAAGCACTTCAAGCTTACAAGCTTCTATGCAATAAAATCGGATTTTAATTACGTATTTACAATAATTAAAAACTTTAAAGTTACCGTAATTGGATAGAAGTATCATTACACATTTAATCTTTGCAGAGTTAGATAAAAACCTCTTCACATTGGTTTTACTATTCATAGTTTATTAATTTATTATATATATCCTTTTGTGTTGTTATAAAGAGGCAACATATTCCTACACACACACACACACATACCCGATAAACACACGCTTACTTGTGTGTGTGTGTGTGTGGTTTGAAGGTGAAAATGTTCCCCAATATTATGTACAAGATACTATCAGAGATTTACGCGTCGCCTTACGATTGTATCTCGAGATGAATGCCTGGAATAGACCCGGTCTTTGAGTGTAACATAACTCGGGTCCTTTATCTTGTAATTTATATATTTTTGTTTATTTTATTTACAAGAGCTCGGTGAAGTTAAATTATAATACACATTAATGTAACGTCGTGTTTTTTAACATTCTTACCCATTTCCATTTCACGGTAGTGATTTCAGTTACATTAGATTTAAAACAATGAGAATAAAAACATGTTAACAATGTAGCTAATAATATATTACATTTACTGTTCACTTCATTTGTAATTATTAATGTTACAATAGTGTAGAAGAAAGTATTTCTAAAATCATAATTTGCAACAATATTTCATAATAACTCAAAGCAAACTTAGTACTAATAAATCACCTTGGGGCATGTCGCTTGACTTCCTCGTACGTGAGTAAAGCTGACTCTGGTCAGAGTCCAAATTGTTTTTATTAAACTACTCTCTTGTAGAAAACACAGCGTGCTAAAACGAACTTTCGCGACCAGTCATCATTGACCTTCGAAAGGGAAATCGCTTTAAGCATAGTGATGTAAGATATGAGAACGGAGTTATGCCAGGTGGATCTGATTTAAGTGGCTGTTCGTTACCAGCTCTCCCTTTAATCTCGGACCGTATGTTTTCATAAGTCTGAAGTCGAGGCCTTGGTCCATCGCGAGTAAACAATACTCAACGTTAATACAGACATAACGTGTAAGCAAATAAATCCAATGGAATTATTTCATTTATTTGAGAACGATCAATGAATATTAAGCCGATATCGTTGGGTTCCAGGCGGGATATAATGGACCCTTGGGTTCCGTTATTTACGAAGCAAGTAACAAACTGTGTATCTTCGTAACTTTCCAGAATCCTAAGCCAACAATGTGTTCTAATACATAATACATACACATAAATTCTCTTGTTTATTCGCCAAAGTTAACTACTCCGTTAAATTTTATACAATAAACTGTCTTGAATGTTATATTAGAATTACTACGTATTGCTTATAACAGACAAATAAAATAAAGAAGGATTTACGTAATGGCAGACGATAGAGTATCAAAAATTAACATAAGCATATGAACTCTATATCGACTCTACATTGCTAAGACAAAGCTTTCGTTAGAACTCTATGCTCGTTATTATTGGGGTCATATTATAAGACAATTATTTATGATTCTAAGCACAGGTTAGAAGATATTTTAAGGTGCAGTGTACACTTGCACTTAGCTGATTCCAAGAAATGATTGAAATGACAAACATGTAAATTGTATTCAAGGAGGGAAACCACGCTGAACATATTAATACCATTTTCAATAACTACTTAGAAATTTAAAGAAACATTCACAAAAACAATATGTAAATGAATAATTCTGTAAAGATATTGTGGTAAAACTATTAAGTATTTTATGTTATAATATATTTTATAAATAAATAATATCGTTTTCCCAAAATTAATCACCTTCAAAATTAACTTACAAGAAAGTGTATTTAAATACCTTTATTTTACATTCGTCTATTGTTCATTACATCCGTCCAAGCCTGCAAATACATCTTTGAAATGTAAACTGGCTTCGAGTATAAAATTATAAATTTATGTCAACAGGATATGAATTCAAATTGCGAAATTTCTATTAAACGCTGCCAAGTATTACCGTAGCGTAACTATTCATTTAATTCTAATTATTAATGTAGAATAAATATGATTGCTTATATAATTAAATGATCGCAGTTTTATTATTTTTAAATTATTTCCTATAATCCTTGTTTAATATCTTACACTTAATTTTAATATATCTTTTTAATTTGGAATTATATTTTACTAATTTAACTTTATTTTAAATGATAACTATTTATCTGTGAATTTAATATTAAATTCAATACCCTTGGGTCTGTGATACCTTTAAAGTTACTGACCAAAACTCATATTTGATAGGGTCCGTTTGACCCTTACGAACACCAATCGAAGTAAATTGCACGGGAAATCGTATAGTATATGTTATTTTATATTTACTACTAATGCCTTCAGCTGAGCCAATTCTATCTATATATATACTGTGACTGATAGCTGAGAACCTAAAACAATATTTTATGCATTTTTTATGTTTGTTTGTATGTTTGTGCACGCTAATCTCAGAAACAACTAAGCCAATTTGGATGTTTTTTAGGAATATATTGTGGTAGGGTTTTCTTAATATACAATGTTCTTTTCATTTAAATCGGTTACCAAATAAAGAAGTTATGTCAAAATAAAAGTAAAATAGAGCTAACTAAAGAAGCAGAGGAAGTCACTGGCAACAACTAGTATATTTACAAATTTATAAATGTATTAATAAATAACCTTTTTCACCTGAATCTCTGTCTTTGTAACAAAACACGAATTGCGTATTGCAAGTTTATCTGTCATTAAAATCGAAATAAAACGCTTTTTATAATACATAGAACATTAAATACATATTAAAACCTTCCTATATACGAGATATATAAACTATTGCATGTCATCAATCTGCCTGTTTAATCGGAAATGAACTAAAATTTACCGATTTCAACACTCAACATAAAACAGAATACAGTCAAATGTCTTCCGATCGTAAAATATATACACGCAACTATACTCGTTAAATGAAGGCAACATTGTTTATATTGGCTTGATATTAAATCCATAATCCATCAACTTGCCGAATGTACTTCATGCAGCGCATAACTTATTTCGCTGAGGTCGACAACCTTTACATTTTTAATTCCAAAAACATTTACGTAATACAACCTTGACAATAGTAGATAAGTAATATGGGCCAATAGAAAGTTACCAAAACACCGACTCTACATGACATTGACATTAGTTTTTTAATGTTGGTAACATGTAGATTGACAATTCAAGATATTTTTTTATCTGTTATAAAATACAAAAATAGTTTGCGATAACCCATGGCCTTAAAACATTGGGTGTTGAATAATAAATTAATAATTATTCTACTAAAAAAACGTCTCTGGTAAGATGTGTCTGTCTATGACAGTCAAAATCTTGTATTTAAACTACACCACAGAGTTGAATCGTTAAATTTTTATTACCACAAGGTCGTTACTTTATGGTCAATTCTGAGATGTTATTGTTTTCGGACAACTTTTTTCACATCACTTATAGCCTATCTATTAAAGTTACGATTGACACATAATTGTAATGGCGATAAACATTTGTAAATGTTTTGTTTGTAATATATTCCTATTATGATCAATAGGTGATAGATAAGTAGTTTTAGAGTTAGGTAATAAATCATTAATTTATTATAATGTGAACGTTTTGACTGTGAATTCGGTGATATTAGTATTCGAAGAACAGGCGTACCTAATAAAGCAATTTGCGAGCGTGCCAACAAAACAATGGGGTCTGTTCTAAGCTTGTTTTAAAAGCTTTCGACACCGTGATTTAAAACCCTTTGACTTATACCATATTTGTAAACAACCCGCGGGTACAAAGCAGTATTTTAACAAAAAGAGAAATTGCACAACCCTATTGCCGTGAATCTTTTGTTAGTTTTAAAATTGCGAGAGTTGGAAGTAATTGTAAATATTAGGGTTCTCGGGTTTATTTATTATTTTATTTATATTAGTCATAATAATAAATAATAATTACTTTAACAGATTTAGTAAATTTTAAAACATAGGAAATGTTTTATTTTTATGATATAATATTGTGAATTATATCTATATTTAAGTGTTATTTTCTGTAAGTAATTTTTTTATAATTGATACTGAACCCATAATAGACAGGTAGCTCTCTCTACCTTTACTTAATATTCAGTCAATAAGCAGGTCTATCTATTGATGCATTGTCTTTGGAGAAAGTCGCAATTTTTTGCAACTTGTGTAAACCCTTTTATCTTTTGTTTAATAATAAAAACAGCAATTAGTTGCGCTTGTAAAGCCGATGCAATTTAAGTGTTACAATATCCGGCATTACAATTAACAATTATAGGTATTCGATTTGAATTTAAAAAATATATTGATATAAAATAAATTTTAAATATGTATTATAAAACACGCAATTTAATACTTATATTCAAATAACCTTAAAATAACCTCAAGACAAAAGTCTTCATAAAAATATTTAGCAAAAATATAATTGATCAATCGTTGATTCCATTTTAATACGAAACCAAGTAACTAATTGTTTACCAGAAAATAAGATTGTTATATAAAAAAATCGGTAGAATTATTATATGCATGTCAAATTAATAATTCAAGCTGAATTACGGAAGGCACGTTAAAGACTCTACACACGAGCGTAATACAAATTGTTTTTAGGCAAGTGTGAAGACTCTTTTATTCTTAAAAGTAAAAAAAAATAAAATTGAAACGATAAATACCATTGAACTCACCGCAGACCACTCGGTCGAAGGGACTCATCCAATCTGGAAATGGAAAATCTGTTATCAGTGGTAACGAATATTCTTATCAGGATATTACCAATATTAATATTGACAAATATTAAATATTGTTTCAAGGTCTAACTGCAAACAAAATGAAGGCACATGCAATTTAAATATGAGCTTTTATTTCAGTTGGTTTTTTGTTCCTACATATCTGAAATACTTTTTAATGATATATTATTTTTCAGGACAAATAATAAGATGTTCATATTTATTTACTTATAGTTTTATTATCAAATTATAATAATAATAAAAATAAACAGTTAGATATTATAAATTCTGAATTATAACAAAGTTGAAAATAACAAGTTTTTATTTAAAGAAAGTTGTAAAATAAAAACTATTAATATTAATGTTTATTGTTACTGAACTTTAACAGTAAAAGAAAATCATTATTACTAGAGTTTCAAAGAAAATGAATTTTAAAAATACACGCTATGTTAGTTGAATACTTCGGATATTAACAGAACAGAAAAACATAATGGCGGAATAAATAGTTAAGAAATTCACAGCATAATGATATCTAATTAAAAAACAATGACCAAGTCATAAGAAAGGTTTTTCACATAAAAGGAGTAAATTAATAATTAAATTAATGTAAAACATGTTATAATTAAAAACAGATAAATAATATTGTGATTCGTATTTTTTTTTCTTTAAAATAACCGCGAAAATGTATCCGACGCAGGCAGACAACTTTACAATAAATGTAATATGGCTGATAGCAATTTCAATTTATGCAAGTAATTACAACCGCATGTACTTGCATATCACTAATTAAGAACGACCTCCGGTTTTTAGTGTTTTTTTTAATGTCTTTAAATAAAGGAAACATAAAATTTAGCGGATAATCTAATTGCCTTTAAAAGAATTAAACTCTCTATTGTTCGATCCTTGCAAAAAGGATAAGTTTTTGTATTTAAATAATTTAAAAGTATAAATAAAACCAATATAACCAAACTAATTAACAGAGTGTTTGAAAGCAATCAATAGTATAAAAGCCGTCGGTATCTAAGAGAAGCCCTCTGATTGGTCAGTGACGTCGGCCATGTTTGTTGCGCATGCGCTGTACGCACACATGTGACTACCTCATCTACGATATATCACGGAGAGCGAACTAGGATGTACAGTCTTTGTAACTTTTAATTAGAATTTTGCTAGAAGTTTCGACTTCAGAATGGAATTTATTTTATAATATTAATTAAAATTACTGTTAAGTATGTAATAAATCTAATAATATATATTTTTTTTATAAATTTATTAGTTATTTAGCTAAAAATGTTGTGGATATTATTGTCAAAAGGACTGTCACTAGTATAACTCTACCAATACTGAGCACGTGTTATATTAGCTATTTTTAAATTTTAGATAGAGATAGAAGAGCCTTGTTTACCGCTCTGTCATTTTTATAATCAAGCATATAAATCACAAAAAATGTATTTCTTACAGCAAAAACAAGTCGGTTATAGACCATTTAGTATAATTTCAGTGAGCTATGGTGGAATTTACTTTGATGATGATTTTTTCAGTCTTTCATGATCTGAAAGGAACAGGCTGAAGTATATTATTCACACATTCTTTTGAAATATAAAAAAAACAAGCTAACCTAATCATAAAATATATATGATATTTTGATTTAGCAATTAATATGCTTAAATATTTGAATATCCAAAGTCACATTCGTTAGTCAACGATGTTTGTCGTTTTTTATAATTCTAGAATCTCAGAAGGTACCGAAATTCGAATTATTAAAATGTAGAGTCCAAATATGAAGATTCCAAAAGTGTTCAAATGTACCGAATTATATTAAAACTGTAAAATAATAGATTCCGAATACGAAAAAGTAAAAAAAATTGAAAGGTACGGAAATATAACAAAATAATAAAATGTAGAGTCCGAATATAAGGAAGCCAAAAGTTTTGCCAAATTAGCTGTGGCTATAAAAATAATCGTGCTATTGTATTCAAAACGTACGTCTGTTTGTGTGTAATGAACTGCTGAATGGAGTACAAAGTGGACCTCACATGTGCTAGACCTAAATAGGTATTTGATGATGACCTAGGTTAGTTCTGTTTAGGTTTTAAAACCCTATATAGGATTTGTTATAATTTATGAATTTACCTACATTTATAATTTAATTGTATTTGTATAAATAAAAGGAAATTTATTATTAACAATATATTATAATTTATTAAATACATACTGAGAGTTATTTTCCTTACTGATCTCTAGTTCTTGTTAATATATAATTTGTATAAAATCTTTGTATGTTAGTATATAAGTAATTTATTATATACACGGATATGGTAATATATAAGTGTGTTGCAGTACCTATTAAGAATCGCTCTATTTAAATATAAATATATAATATTGTATTTGTATGTATGTCTGAAGTCCCGTCGCCGGCGGTGTTGCTTAAATTATAACTATTATACTCAACATGTTTCTATCATTAAATATTTATGGTATGTATTTGAAATAAAATAATTACGTTGTATATAAATTATACATAATATAATAAACATGCAAATTATGTATGATAAGTATCTACAACTAAAAAATATATCTAACTTCTTATTGGATTAATTCCAAATGGACTCTATTGTAGAGTTTACGTAAAAAAACATAAAGAAGATAATTACTGTAAGTGCTAAACAACAGTTATGATAAAATTAAATAAAAATAACAAGCTATTAAAATTTAATGGTCATACTAACGTGAAGACATCTTGAATTGATTATAACTACTTCAAATGATAACAAAAATACACCTACATGTTACAAAATCATGCAAGAAGTAAATATTTACCAGTGATGGACATCCAGGGATAGCGAGGTATGTCTGGCAGGGGTTGTGCTGGTTGCTGGGAGCAGGCGGCTCCCATGGCGTCTACGGATGCCGCAGAGGCCGCGGAGGCAGCTGACGCCGCGGCCTGGTGGTAGAACTGAGCCGCTGCAGCCATGCTGGCCGAGGCCGCAGACACCGCCGACCCTCCATTATGCTGGCCCAGAGCGTAGTTTACCATCGGGTCTCCGCTCACTGCGGTCGGGTAGCGGCAACTCTTATCGTCCGCTGACAGGCCTCCACTTGTCGGGAACGGCACTGATCCACCGAACTGCTGGTGGTGCGACACGTACGGATACATCCTCGCCGGTGCCCCCGGAGAGGCCGACGAAGAGGATGAAGAACGCTGCGGGCTCCCGGCCCCGGGTGAGCCGGCCCCCAGTGCGGCGGCCCCCAGGCCCCCGGACAGTGACGAGGACAGCGAGGTTGAAAGCGACGACGACAACGACGAAGACAGCGAGGCCTCTATCGGCGATGCCCCAGCGCCCGCGAACAAGTTCTGGTGATGGAACTGCTGGTGGTACTTGGGGAGCATGCTATCGATGATGAACTTGGAAGTCATCGCTCGGCGACGCGGCGCGCGGGTCGCCTCGCGGGAGATGCGTTTATCGCCGGCGAGTGGGATCGATTCTCGCGCGTGCACCTCTACTATGGCCGCGGACCGTTTATGACCCGCGTATGACTCTACGACTCTGAATTCCCGTCGTGGCGAGCGTTACCGCTGCCGCGCGCCGCACGCGAGACGGGGAAATAAAGCACGTGCGTGCGAAAGGGACGCAATCATCGCGGAGGGCGATGCGTCGGAAATCTTTCCGTCTCATTAATTCGTACCTGCGCGGCTTATATTAGAAAGAGATAAAAGCTATTCGCTAACGACCATTCTGCCGGCCATTGTTGGCGATGGCGCCGGGCCCCGCGCACCCCCGCGATCTCTTCGTCTACGCCAATAGTGATCCGGTGCAGAACATTCACCGCCAATCACAAACCATTCCGGCACTTCTAGCTGTCAAAGTGAAGGGCTTTAAGCAATAAAGTGCCAACTATTTAGCAGCAATATAATTGTTCGGTATTGTTATACAATGTGATGTTAATAACAAAGTACATATAACATTATTATAACAATTACAAATAATTAAATGTTATTACACTTACATATCTATATTGTTTATATAAATAGGAAACAATAAAATTAACACTTCTTCGAATCTTAACTCTTAAAAGTATAAGAATATTTCATAAGTGCTGTATACACAATAACAAAATGTGAGGAAGATAACAATAATAAATAGTATTTTAAAATAATATTAGGTCTATATTTACATCTAAAAGCTATTATAAATAAAAATAACAGGTATCGAACTTCATGTATTTTACATAAGATATTGTGTAGAAAATGTAAAATAAGGATAAACATTCTTTATATCAGCTATAATTTTATATAAAAATGTTTTTTATAATTAATAATTCTTTAATACGTGTTTAATTATGCCCTAAAAAGCGTATACATAAGTACCTATTAACATATGACAAAATATCTAATAAGAAAAACCATCAAATAATATCAAAAAGAATTCGTTCGTAAATCCCAATAAGAATTGCACTGAATTGTGTTACGCGGGCCACGTGGTCGGGCTAGTATCTTCCATCCCCCTTTAACAAACACGCCATCCCCCTCCCACATTTCATTCATACCCACAAGTCGTAACCACTAAAACGTGGAATGCAATAACAAACTTTACGAGCATTTAAATAAAACCGTTTATTGGCTGAAGGGTTTATTTATTTGTAACCTTTTGTCAGTGGGGGGGTGTTTAGTGCATGGCTTTTATAGGCTGAAGTTGCCTTTTCAGCTTTATCAGGTTGGTTGGTGTGGCAGTGGAACATTGCATAAGTATGGCTTTTATGTTGTTATTGTGATGTCGTAAACATATAGCTTGATATGGCCAGTTTGGGTCATTTGTTTTACGATTTGGCTATTTATTTACCTTCAATTGGCTTTTTAGTTTTTTTTTGCAATTAATTAATTGGATTGTATTTAGAACTTAATAAGTTTTAAATACAATCCAATTAATTAATTCTAATTAACAGAGAATTTCTTAACAAAGCTGGTATTCTGAGTAAATTGATTTCCTGTATGTAGAGTTTGCTCTGTCATAACAAAAACAATGATTCTGGTTTTAATATTATTGCTCATATAATACATTATAATATAAATATTATTATTTTTTAAACATACTTGAAAATGTAATTATTTAAAATAAATATTTTTTAATTAAAAAAAATGTAGAGTCAAGTAGGTATAATTGTAAATATCTTAAAAAAATAATACAAAAGAATGAAAATGTTTCTATGTAATATATTATTATATTAATATGTTTTTACTTTAAAATTAATTTTAAATAGAATATAATACTTCGTGTAAGATTAAATTATTAAAATTTTCTTCAAAAACCCAAATTGGGAATCAACTGACAGATCAACATTCAGTTCATCCTTATTGGATTCCCAGCAGTGGGCAAGATCTTATTTGTTATTTTGTAAGACATCTAAAACTACGTTATTTGAAATCATCACATGTCCAATTATCTAATAGAATTTAGAGAATGTTTGTCTGTGTGTAAACTTCGAAATCATTGCCAATTATCTAATAGAATTTGGTTTGTGAAATGTTTTTAAGTACGTAAATAAATATATAATAAATAATATATTATGAAGTATAAAAACTTTTATTTATTGAGTATGAGGATATTTTTCTTAATTAAAGATCAACTACATAGAACATAGATATTTTTAGTATATTAAAAGAAAGACATTTTTATCTTCATAATTAGTAGTCTTTGTCATTTAAAAATGTATTAATTCCTATATACATTAGAACCAGTTTTGGGAAAATATATTTAAAAGCAGATCAAAATAGTCAGTTCAAGTTTATTCAGAATCTGATTCTTATAATATAAATAATGAGAATATTATTAGGATTGATAATTCAAACATTGGATTTTATTATTTAGTAGCAATTTTTAATTTCATTGTTAACATCTTATCAATACTGCTATACTTTAAAGATTTTTTTTTTAATTTTACTTTGTCATCACTTCTTCCAAAAGTAATTAAATCAAGGACAAATTAAAAAACAAATTAGATATGAAATACTTTTTAATTTCAGCACCAAGAAATTTTACCATCAACGTTTTTATAACATGAAAAAACTGAAATGTCCGGTAAAACATGCTGACTTCAGCATTTAAGATATGTACAAAAATAGAATTGTAACAATGATATTTAAATATATGAATCCTAATTCATTCATATTTATCATTATAAAATATCTAAACTATTTGTATGTTTCTTCGCATATCATTAAAAACGCTCTACAAATTTGGATAAAATTCGCGATACATGTATAGCGTTCGAATAAAAACATTTAAGTTTTGTATAGTTCTGTCAAATAGGAAAATGTAAAGTTTAAAAGACAGTTTTATTGAGGATCAATGTTGGCAACCAGGCCGCAAAGACCAGTGGGTGGAGCAGTCCTCGTAAACGAGAATTTACTACCTACGAGATTTAACGAGCAGTTTACAAGCACTTTTAAAATCTATATAACTTGTTTTGTCATTTACATCAAAGTGACAATTATTTGACATTTGACTATTGACAGTGACGTTTGAGGATTTATAGGATGGAGTATTTAAAGTAGTCAGTGTTTTTACATTTTTAGCATACTTTTAATGTTTATTTATATGTTTGTAAATGTGTTAATTTTGTCTAAACAAGACACATGGGAAGAATCAATTTCGTTATAGGATCATCTTTACAAACTTAATTATTGTTGAATTTTAACTTATTTCTAATAAGAATTCACTATAGCATAAGAGATAATTCGTTAGTTCTCTGTTACATAAATATATATAAGACCTCTTTTCTTCTTACAGTATCCACCACCACTAATAAAAAAATATCCAAATACCTGAGTCATCACAGTTGTCACCTGAAACAAAAAAAAACAATATTAATTAACATAAAAAATGTTTGCAATCAAATTATTTACCTAAATGCTGTATCTATAAACATCAGGTAGTAAGTAGGCAATATTTATTAAGCTATTCCTGTAGAGGGTAGGGGGTAGAAATTTTAATTTCACGTCTAGAAGCGGACGAGGGCGCAGAAATTTGTGTGGCATAATAAGTGAGATTGTTGCGAAATTTGTTACAAGAAAAGAAGGAGGGCTTACATCACACTAGACCGATAGGACTAACGTGGATCTAACTATATATTTATATATTTTTTTATTATCCCTGTGTGTTCGTTGCATCTTACAATACTTTTATCACTGGTATTTTCATGATTTATATGTTTATTATATATATTCATATTAGTATAAATATTTGTGGATTTAGCTGTATTTTATAAAAGTTTAAATAATCAAAATCTTGATTCCTACATTTAAAGTTTTTTGACTCTCATTAGAGTAGACTCTGTACTGTTGCTAAGATGCAACAGATTTGGGAATACTTACTTATAAATTCTATATTCCTAAAGTTTTTAGACTCTCATTAGTGTAGACTCTATGCTATTGCTAAGATTAAGACAACTGAATTGAGAATGTCTACTTATAAATTACTTTTATTTTAAGGATATCAAGCAAAACCATTCCAATTCCCTTAAAATCAAAGAGAAAATTACTGAGTGAAGTTTTGAAGATAAAAAACGTATAAGACGTTTGTATCAAATACTTTGGATTTCAACTTTTTAACTAAATAGTTACCTATTATAAGACTTACTAATAACTATAATCCCATATAAAACCGCTATGTAAACTGTTAGTTACAAATTAAAATAAATAAACATGAAATCAACAGAATAGGTTGAGTTTATCTATAAGAAAGTAATAGAAGGTATTGTTTTTTAAATTTTACGCAAATATAAAAAACTATCAATGGAGTCAGAAATCGAATCTCAGAGCTCTGGCGTTACAGTGCCGAATGAGACCGAGCTACCGTGTCAAGGACATTAATATGTTATTAAATTAATACACAAAAGATAGTAAGGGTAGTTCCACACTATTCTTTTCTGTAAAGCTGCGGGCGCACGTGTAAGTGGCAGCTTCAATATTTATGTTCAATTTTTCCAACCTCCCTCCGCCTGATAAAGGATGCTGCCTTACCAGGAATTACGTTCTCTTTATTATAAATATGTAAATAATTGTTAATAGATATATTTTAATTAAATTACCCTCCATATTAAAAATAACTAATAAAAAATAATTTCTTTCTGATAGTAAAAATTGCAGTCAAATCTAGCAAACATATTAAACGTCTTAAAATTCGATTATTTCGTATATATCTTTTTAATATTATACAATAGTAATACGATGAGGCTTAGGAACTATACTATATTTTTAAAATTTAAAGCCAACACACATCTTAATATAATATCTTAATAATAGTTTCAGACTCGAAATTCAATTATCTGTATCTTTATTAACAATCATTAATAAATTAATTAAAATAATAATCATTTAAGAAAGCCTCATACTCTATATTGGTAAAATAATATTGAATAACTCAAATATTTCAGTAACTTTTATATCGTGTACGTAAAGCTTAACACAAAATCAATTTTCTCTTCATCATTATAATAAAATAATTGAAAATATCATATCTCAATCCAAACCCACTATGGCAATATTATTCAAATAAAAACCATTTCAATTTGTTTCCAAATTGAAACACAGAGCGGGTGGTGTTATTACATTTGGGCGTAGGTTAGCTCCGGTAGAGCGTGTAAAGTGCCGATAGAACCTTCCCGCCCGCCCTCTCATTGCCTATAACACCAACTTCGGGCTTTCCTCAAAAGCCTACAAGAACGCCTCAAATTTAGCGACTTTTCGCTCTCAATACTCTAACGCATTTAGACTTGTTACTTGAACTATTATTGGCTTGTGGTTTTGCTTATATTAAATATATATCAATTATTTAATAAAATATAAGACCATTTTCCATTATAAACATTGTTATTAAGGTATTCTAAAGAATATTAGAAGCAAGGGTTTTTATATCTAACTATAATCTTCAATTTCCAGACAAACATATCTGCAAAATAAAATATTTGTGTGATAGTGTATTTATGTAACAAACCACAGACATATGCTACATATTTAACTTACATAAAAGTTCATCATTTTTCCGGGTCCTGCCTAAAATGTATAGTTTGATCCAACTATAAAAGTGAGGACTCAATGGATCGTCACCTCATCTACTACAAAGGGGTGATTGTCGAAATATTTCTTATTTAGCGATACATTGTCTGTATGTTTATGTCAATATATATAGACATATTGTCGATACATAGTAAGATATGTGTGTAGTGAGTAGATTTTTACCAAAATTATGGCTGTAATCAAAATAAATGTGTTTAATGTAAAAATATCTAAATGTAAAAGTGTGACAATCGATAGAAGCAAATTGATGGATTAAAGAATATTAATGGATTGAAGAATATTGATGGATTGAAGAATATTGATGGATTGAAGAATATTGATGGATGAAAGAATATTGTTGTATCAGTAACGGTGAGGTTGATGGTAATTCTTGAATGTACTTTATTGAAGCCAAACCCAATATGAAGATATTAAACCTTGTCTCGTGAATCAAATAAAGTCACACATGTAAAGTCGCTACTAAAGTCGATAACATGTTGCTTATACATACTATACCCATTTACCACAAGGTAGAGATAACTAAAAATGACGTTTCTGAGTTTAGTTTGAGTTTCAGTTTCAAAATCTTGTTTTTTAATCTCAATAAATAGAGACAAAGTATTAATTTGACATAGAGCAAGGAAGTGTAAAATATTAAAGAATTAACCATAGTTTACGACGCTGAAATCAAAGATGAACGTAACTGAGAACGTTATACGTTATCCAACTAGAATGTAGAGCGTAAACATACAAGTAAAAATAGAAAAGCTTCGGAGCTTTGACGTCGATATTATGTTTGAAGGCACTTGAATGATTTCAATGTATGTAACCAAACGATACATATATTAAATATATGATTTCATTAAGAGTTCGACTCTTTTTATATTCTTTTTCATTTGTTATTATTATGTTTTTATTTTCATGATATTAAAAAAATACTAGTTATTATCTGTAATAGGTCTTTACTTGAAAAATATGGTGTGAAAAATAAGTTTGACGTTTCCGATTTTATATATTTTTCGCGAACCAAATTTTAAACTTTAAAATTTCTCACTTAACGTAAAATAATAATTAGTTTCTGTAAGAACTGAAAATCTAATTATACAAATAAAGTTATTATGATCGTTAAATTTTAGCCTTATGTAATTTATTATGAATTTTATACTAAATTTCCTTATGAAATAAAAATAAAGTAAAATAGAGTACACAAGAACTGTACTAACGCCATCTATGATTTTAGTAACGAACTAAGAAAAGGTCAAGGTAAGTGCCATGACATTAATACAAATTTTTGTTTCTATTGTAAATATTTTTGAAAAAACTGTTTTAAAGGAAATAAACGTATTAAAAATATAAGATGTAAGTGTAATAAGTAAAAGTAAAGTAAATGTTTTGAGGAATTTGAAATAAATAGTAAATTAATAACGCCATCTTTCGGAGGGAGGGACAACTTCATACTTGGTTTCAGTGCTTTAGGGTTGATTACAGAATTATGAAATTGAATGTTACGCTCTTGTATCATAATTGTTATTTTTTCCAGTGTAAATGAATTATTTTAAATAAACTGTGTATCTTTGATGCTATGTATAACAAACTTTGTATATATTTTTAATTCTAATTTATACATGATTAAATTACATTTAAAATAACACAATATGAATTATCTTAATATGAAGAGCAATTATGCAAATGGTAATTTAAATAAATAACATGACGGAGTTACAGATAGGGTAATTCATACATAAAATGCTGGCACAGGCTTTGTTGAAACAGAGTAAGTAAGTACATACTAAGTGAGTACACAGTGAACCCATGCATATTCTAAAGCGTAAACTGTTTTAAGAACAAATATTTAAACGTCAATGAATAATATTATTTAAAACATCACGTATTTTCTTCAATAATTGGTATTATTTACCTAATTTTTAATAATAATGTGGATTTTAGATAACGATTATTAACTATGAAGTAAACAAAAAATCTTTAAAGTGAACTATTAAAATTATTCAGTATATTTAGACAAATTTATTTAAAAATAACATCAAAAAAAATATTAAGTACCGATTTTGTGTTTTAGTAAAATAAGTCTACTGGACACATTACTACTTTAATTTACACATTTTCTTTGAAGTTTACAAACTATAAAAAACATAAAAAATACGATAAAAATGTCTTTACTAGGCTCAGGCAAGTGTTAATAAACATAATAATAGCAAGTTGATATTAAAATAACACAACTTCCCCTATATTTTCAACTTCTAATTTTACCTCACTTCTAAACCTGTAATACGATAAAAAATTAAACCAAAATCACCCCTTTATTACCCTAATCATTAGTAATGTAAAAAAAAATGGTTTAATTTTTCAATTACGCACTGATTCTCGTTCTGACGCGTGCTACCTCGCCATTACACACCATGTGTGTCATGTAAACGTTCCGCTTAGATCGCACATTGTCTAAATAATGAATCCATTCTCACGTTCTTTGCTGATTTACAACCCCGCCATGAGACTCCATAATGCCACCTACCGCAGCCACTTTATTTTTTGGACCTTTATATTATTTTTTTCACACGCGACGATTTAGAATTTTTATCACGTAAATTTTCCGCTTGAAAGGGAAACCCCTATTGTCATTCGGTACGTACAGACCGTTTCCTCACAAACACGTGTTCGATGTTTATATACTTACATATATATTAGATTTATTTCAGTCACGCAATTCGTTTCGGTAACTTTTGAATTCTGGTTCTTATTTTTTGTTTTGGCTACAGTGGCTCAATTAAGACAATTTATTATATATTGTCATGAAAACCGCATAGGTAGGGTGATAGCCAAATAAGTTTTTCTTTTCCACCCAAAAATAAAAGAAAAGGTATACTAATATTCCAACCTATTCGGCATCAAGAAAGTGAAAATTATGTGTAATATAGGTAATCTTGTACCTATGAATCAAAGTTTTATGAAATTAGTTGTTTGTTTCGTAAAAGTATAAACTTTTAAAGTTCAAAATTATAATATTGTATCATAAATATCTCATCCACGCTATATTATTATAGTAATTTGCACCAAACCATATAATGTATGAAAGGTTCGTAATCAATCTGTCCTTGCGGAATTAATTCCTCAGACACCTACCGGATATGTAAGTAATTGAAAATAATGTGGGCGGGTAAAGTCACAGCAATAAGTATGTCAAGATGCCGTCGTTGCAATAAATTAATATAAACTCTGTACAGGACGTCTGTCCGTCCTACCCGTACTGCATTCTTACATTTGATTGATTTAGTTACTTAGGGACTCTTGCAAGCTTCCTTTTATTTAAACATCAGATAAAAGGTCAATGACATGTCTATATAAAAAGATATATATTTTGGGCCATTGCTCTATATATGGTACAAACATTTCAGTTATAAACTATGTTGATATTTGCTTCCTTTGACGTACATGAGTAAAATTTACTCTTAAAGTATGCGGCCACACTATGTCTGTTCGAGCAAACGTTGCGTCAAATGAATTAGGTATTTTTTAAACAAAACCAGAGACGATAAAATATTCAATGATTCACAAAACACTTGATGATTAAGTTCTATAAATAGTAAGTAACATTCTCAGTATTTGATAAATCAAGCCGATGTAAAACTATAACCTATTAGAATGTCATATATTTTAATCCTGAATTGATAATAAAAACTTAGGTGCATATCTTCGGAACTTTAACAGCTCTATAAAATAGAAAAATTAATTGATAATTATGACAAATAGATGAATAATAAAAAACATATACTACACTTCTATACATATTGATATGTTTTATATATAAAAAAAAAATTGTTGTACGTCAATGTTCGTTGGATGTTCGCGTTCTACACATTGATGGGATGGAGTCCTAAGGAGAGTACTGTCACCCCGTAATGCAAGGGGGTAAGGGTGGCGCATTGTTGCACAGTAGCGTCAGATGGGGCTACTGTATTTTGCCAATATTGCAGTAGTTCTTCTAGAGCTAGATAGATGGAGTATCTAGCCATTTTAGTCTAGACATAATAAAGGATGAATAAAAATATTTTTTGTAGTTTTTTTAAAATTTTATTTCATTTTCACTCTGTATTAGAAACAAATTTTCCTAAGCATTATTTTAGAATCGTTTTAGTTTGTTAGGTGATACCATCTAGGAAATTACCTTATCCTTTTTTCATCTTATCTTATCCTTATCCCTTATCTTATCTTGCAAAAAGACTTTACGTTAAGCCTGAAAAGACGATTCAATTATAAGCTAAGCATTTTTTTTTTCAGATTACCTACTAGGATACTGTGGCTGTTGTCAACGTAATCAACACCGAATCTTGAATAAGCTCAAGATACTTAGATTAAGTCCTCGTATATGAAGGCACAATAAGAACAAAATTAAGCAAATAGCTAACTTAGCTTGATAACTGCTAAATATTACCTAAATTATACTTGGGTTTAGTAAAATATAAAATACTGTCTAAAAATAATAAATAAAAGAAGGGTTAGACCACGATGTGTAAACTTGTATGAGGACACTTCGTCATGCATCAGACAGTTTTAACAAATTTGACAACAATCTATACAGCCTTCAGGTAATATCGGTAATACAGGTAATATAAAACACCGTGGCACAAACAATTGCTTAAACAATTGCACCGCTGTCATTACGGTCAGTTCCGTTAAAGGGTTGAGGTCCATCGGTATTGTCTTTGTTATAGCTAAAAGTGATTGTTAATTATTAGGCAAAATAAAATACTGCGACCATTGCTTTCTGATACTTGTTTTTAACATATTGCTATAAAAAAAATCTATTTGATCCTTGCTATGCTATTAAGTTTCTTAATAACAGTTAAATCATTGTTAATTTTGTTGATTTTATGTATAATATAGGTACATGTAATATTAAATGTAAGTAGAGATTATAGTGCGTGTGTTATAAAATAAATAAAATAAAACTTCAGTACCGTCAAAAGGATCAATATCGTAAAACATCGGTCGAACTACAAAACGATGGCGCACAATGCAAGAAAATTGCACAACGAAAAACCATAAAACCATCATACCATTGCCCAACCCTTTGAGGTGTAATAAATATTTCTGTCATAGAATATGTACCTTGTACAAATATATACAGAGTACAAATTGGTTTGTACTTTAAACAAGGTATGTACTTATTTTCTATTGTGAACATTAACTGTTTAGGTAATTACTGAACAAAGCGGCGTAGGGAAAGCAATAATCACAGGTATTAGGGCAAAAACGCGAATCTTCTCAGTTTATCTTTGAGTGCAAAACGTTGAAGTTTATTGTGTGTGTTTGAAAATAATGTGCAATGTGTGGTATAATATATTGCATTCCATTTTTGAAAATACATGTGAATGCAGATCCATCATAGAAGGTTTTACACGAAAAAGGTTATAGTTTTAATTAAAACAAAACAAAACTGTGATTTCAGCCAGTTTGCTTACAAAAGAGTTTTAAATTTAGAACTTAAGTGAGGTTATATATATTTGGATTTAGCCTACTTACCGGTTTAGTGATAATATGTAACCTAACTGTAAGATACCTAGGTCATATACCTGTTTAAAATATTGTTCTATAGAATATTGCCAAGTGATAACGGTAAAACAGGTTTGTAGCTGATACTCGCTAATATGTTTGTTGTATTTTTTTACATTACTCCAGAACTAGTTACATGTAACTTAAAATTTAAAGAGAGACAAAAAATTAAAAGTAGGTATATCAAAGATTTAGTTCAGGATCTGTTGTGATTTTAAATATTTTTCAGGAAATGAACAAACCTATGACAAAATTTAAAAAAAAAATATTTAAATAAAAAAAATTAAATTAAATTTAACGACAATGCGAATATGAAGTCAAAATATACACAGTGAAGACAAGTGACGCTACTTTAGTTAAGGGATATTCAGTAGTAACCATTCCATCCCAACACGACCTAGCATGAATATTTGTTGAAAAAATATATACAGTTTATGGAATTAAAATAGCTGTATAATAACAACATTAAATTTAAGAAGACCTTTTATCTCCCAGTAGAGCTTTTAGGTGCTTTTCAAAGCTTAATTGCATTAGGTACATATGGTAAAATATATAATTCATACGGAAATTGAATTGAATTAAATCAGTTTTGAATTCTGGTGTCTAAAATTCATCCCGGTTTAATATATTCAAGTAAACATAATTTCTAATAACTTTGATCCTTATTGAAACTTTACTAATAAAAACGTAATATTAATAGTAATAAATCCTAGAATCCCTAATATTTTCAATGTGATACATAGATTAATTTATATATTTCACTATTTTTCTTCCGAAATTAACATTTTAAAACATTTAAATTTAAATATTTTGCAATATACATATATATTCAAATACTACTACTACATTTATTCATTTGTAAAATTATAATAAATCCATGTACTATTCGATATAAATTAATTTTATTTGATATAAACTACAATAATATAATTTAGTGAGGCGCTTAGTTATCGATAAAAACATTTGAGAGGTCTCCTCGTTATAAAGTGTCCCATAAAATAATAAAATTCCAAAGACATTAAAAAGACTAACACACATAAATCATTATTAAATGTTATAAACAAGTGGTTAAGGTTTCTTGTATAAATAATTTTACGACATTTACGAGCTTCGACTCGCGAATTTATTAGCAAAGTTACATCACTCAAGTTTCCTTAATAATCGATCTTCTTACAATACTATTTATAATATATACATATTATATACCTTACGTTGGTCGAGTGGTTAGCGCAGACGCCTTATGTAAAGCGACGCAATGGGGATCGGGTTCGATTCCCAAAAGGGATAGATGATGAGCATAGATATCTGTATTTCTATGTTTGGTCGTATTAAATATATTCTCAGTGTTTATAATGTGTGTTATTATGTATTTGTATCGTTGTCCAACACTCTTAACACAAGCAAATAATTTGCTTACTTAGGGGTTAGATCAATGTGTGTAATTTGTACTCTAATATTATTATAAAATAGATATTTTACACACTATATCTGCAAGGTACAAAATAAAATCAATATATATTTTGTACTCGCCTGTACAGTACAGTCCTTATTCAGACTGCTTGAGAAAATTACGACTGTCGTACAAAGATAGTGTTCTCTTGTCGTTACTAGCTTATTTATGATTCAAGAAGGAAAATTACGGACGCATTCATTATAATTATATGTCGGATATCTTAAATACATTATTAAATGAGTAGGTTTATAATTTATTTGTTTATTTTATCTTTGTTCACCAAAAAAAGGTACAATAGCTTGAATTAATGATAAGAAATGGTAAACGAAAAATATCATTAAAATGTGAGTTTGTATAAAGTAAAAGTTAATAATTACAAAAAATATAAAAGAAAATACTAATACATGAATTATATAAACAATAAGAATGTAAAGAATGTTTTAATTTTAGGAAGTTGTTAATATTGTGTTACAAAGTTACAAAATTATTTAACAAGTCAATTCAACTCTGAATAACTAAAATATTGTTGTTTTGAAAATAGAATGGAATACTTTAACCGTAAACTTTTATATATTTAATATATAAATATATATAAATACGTATATAATCATCCTGTATACATAATAAAAGTAGTTTTCTCATTCCAACGAGGGTCCTGGTAAAAGTAATTTAAAGTTTGCGACCAACTGGTTAAAAACCAAAGTTTCATACAACTTTTCTCGTATCCCTTTTTTACTTATTTTATGACCCGTTCCTCAAAGGGTCGGCCATGATGTAAACTTACTACGCAATCATATATATTTTATTTTCTTTTACTGGTACTTCTTGAATACTAACCATTGTGTCTAAATGTTTATAGAAATTAGATTTTAAGTAAAATATACATTCTTAAGCTTAAACTATTCTTGTTAATACTCATTGTTTGAACTTTATTTCCAGTACTACAAGCTTTAGTAAAATTACAATAAAATAAATATATACTTTAGGTATATAAGAACTTAAACTTATACAAACCATTTAAAGTCAAGGTGATTTTAGAAAATTGGAAAAGTTCTAAGTCTGTTAACGGCGCTGCGCTGGGATGTTAATTAGCGGTCGCTCGTTAAATCGCCTATTAACAAACAGTCGCTATTTGACCCTATTTAATGAAAGACTTTCTTACGAGTATTACACGCTGTACTGAATTTTAATTGTGTTTGATTGTGTTCGGTCATCACGATCTGAATCAATGAACTCTTATCAGGTCAATAAAACTTTTAATTAAATTGAAAATCAATAACTTTTTTTATTGTTATTGTGTTTATAATGTTTATATTAAAGATAATAAAGTTATTATAGGTTTTATTTATTAAACTTGTTATTTTTCCCTCATTTCTATTTTAAAAGGTTGTTTCTTAATCAAGCTTAAAGTGACTATTTCAAGCCGAATAATAATATTTTGAAGGCATACTTATAGTAATAGATCAATTACAAGGATAATAGAAAATAATAACCCTTAAAATTGCATTATATATAGATTATATAATAATTTTACAATATGTGGGGTATATATATATATATAATAATATAATTAATGTACATAATATAAGATAGAAAATATATTGAAATAGTTCGTCGCAGAGCTCAAGTAAGTTTCAATTAGGGTGGGTGTAATTAAGTGTCGTCAAGACGATGAACTCAGTTTCTATTAAATTGCTTTACTTTTATCGTTTATGAGATCGACTTCATTTTTGTAGACGTGTTCTCGCGATTAATTCAAAGTATTACTTGATCTTTCCTTCAATTTTGTCTGGAATCTTAAAACACTTTACTTGCTGAAATTCAAATACATTAAAATAATTTTTAAGTTCATTGTCTTTGAAGAATTTTCTTTTTGTATATTATTTATTATTATTATTATACCGTATTGATTTTCACTAATAATTATTCAGTTCAATTCCATAATATTATATTACATAAAATATTGTTGTTTATCATCAAAAAGTAGCCTCCACAAGGCAATATTTTCAAAACAATATAGACACATTCACAGCAATCAAACGAGTTTCTCCGATAGGCAAGATTATATTACACACTAACAAGATACTCAATACACACATAGAACAACAATAAAATATGAATATTGAGAGGATGTTAACCATACGAGAAATCAGAAGTCGTTTTACTACTACATTGTATATTCACTTCAAGTTATTGCTTAATTACGTATAAAACTCATAAAATATGAAACAAATCTACCTATATCCGAATTCATATATATGACTGAAAACATTTATAATTTTAAGCATGTCAATAATCCATTACAATCGTTATGTGTAATAGAAGTGACATTTGACATAAGGAATGGCCTTGCGTCAGTCGTAATGGTAATTAATGGCAATTGTAATTTATAACGACATCTTTAATATGGCGTGTATTTTTGGAACAATAGTCTTAAAAACATGAAGTCATATCTAGAACCATAGCTAACGACTCCATAAAATTAAACATTTAATATTTCACACGTAAGTAATAGAGATATTGGTATCAATTTCCGATTCGTCAGAGATTTGAAGAGATCTAATTTTAATCATGGCAGTGAAGTAAATATAACTAGTGTAGGGTAAGTGAACCCTAATTTGGGCACACGACTAAGTTTGATATTATAAAGCGTTGAGTTTGTGTAGGGCGGCATATTGCCTTGACAGGTTTTAAAATATGCTCGCTATGTTCCCGTTTATTATTAATTATTAAAGCTTTTAGACACGTCTTCTATCATAACGACTAAGCATATAATGGTAAAAGCTAGCGGGGTTTTAATGGATTAAATAATCGTTTTTATATATAAATTATGATTCATCTATTTACTTTTAAGTTAATAATATACCTATATCATTAAAAAAATAAGAATATTTTAAAAATAATAATTTGTCTATAAACAGGTTTAGTCATGTTAAGTTTATTTGACTGTTAAATAAAAGGAGAGTTATATAGCGGGTAGCGATACGTTAGCTCAATCAGCGGAGGGACGGAATCGTTTCCCAGAAGTCGCAGGTTTGAATTCTCTAGATTAATCTGTATTTCAAAATGTATTTAGATTTTTTTGATAACCATTAACTATAAGGAAATACTATTAATTAAAATTAATTTAGTTAATGCTTACCTAAAGCTTTTGAACTTAACGTCTTTTCCAAACTCACTTAAAAATCACTACTAAAACTGACAACAAAAATTTTAGTCATAATACTTGTAAGATGTTAAAAACAAAAATAATAAAAAATATCATTGTCTAAGAATTTGTATGGCGCTTGGTAAATTTATGAAGCAATAAGGAAGTGTCATACAAAACGCATATTTGGACGAAAGTATTGTATGCGTCTTTGTAAATCTTTGTTGATTTTTTTTCTTTTGTCATAGCTATTGTATTGTGTATTGTTTCTGTATTAAAACAAACATAACCCTAAAAATATTCCCGCAAGTTTAATTTTCTTGACAATAATATATAGTTATATGAATTTATATTATATACCAGTGTATGTTCATTTGACTGACTGCATCCGCGTTGACACCCATGCAATGTTCATACATCAGCCTATTACCTCTAATTGTGAATGCACCCAGCATTGATAAGTATTCTCTACAATGTATGTATGTTTATTTTATCATATATTATCGTATAATAATATCCATATTTATTAAATAATTCAGTCAAATGACATTGATATTTCTTTCCTGTATTCATTATAAAATATTTTAGAGGCTCATTACTATTATATATATTATATATATTAATAAATAAAACTAGTTATGTGGTTTCATTAACTAATTTCCGTTATTAATAGATCCCACATATATTTGGTATCATTTGAAATCCATATTTTAATAATAATATGCCTCACAGATGATAATAATTCAGACGCAAATTTTATATAATTAATATTTTTTTACTAAAAGTTATAATTTTTAACCGCAAACCTAAACGCTACAAAGTTTCCCAGACAGATCGATGCCCTTACATACTATATATATAAAGGTCCATATGAATGCAGCTTATCCATTGAAAGCCCTTCACGAGATCCGGCATTGTGATGCAAATGTCACCGTTGTCTGCCTTCAAATTACCCCTTCGGTCAAGCGGACATCTGACCATTAGTACCCTCCTCTTTAAGACCCCACAAAACCCCTACCAACGAATATCACCTTTATGTTCAAACAGGACAAATATTCCCTCGCAGACATCATATTCCGGCAGTAATGGTCGTATTTTATAAGAATATTGTGTTATGAGTTCTCACTAATGTGATAAAGTAGAGAGGAATTGGCGAGATGTGGACAATAATTATGGGAAATGGAACGCCCTTACGAATTGTTAGGAAGAATAATTTATCTCGATTACATTTGTTTTTATATGTGTGGGAATGTTTTTTATATTTGTGTGTGTGTATTTTTTTTCAATTCTATTATCTATATTTTTTGGTTTTCCATTTCGAATGTATTTTTTATTATAAATTACAACTATAAGATAGTTGTTTTCTTCCAGTATTTTATTACTAATAAAATGTCACACAGTATGACTGGTTAGTCATGATGGTGATATGGCCATGCTGTAATTTTATTGGTGTCTGACCCAGTAGCTGATGAACAGTTTCTTTTGAATGTGATTTGCGTATAAATAAAACGCGTAATATAAGATCTTTGTCAAAACTAGTTTAAAACCAGTGACCTCACCACTAATATAAAAGAAGTGAACTTTTGTGTTATTTTGTGTCATAAATATAATGAAAAAAACACAAAGAAAACCATATTGTAAAAACCTTTAAAAACTTCGTAAAAAATAAACAATTTCCGTAAACAAATAGTGCATAAGTTTTCTAGACAAAGCATACGTTCTAGAACATAAATGTGGAATACAGATAAAATAGAAACAATACGAGGTGTTTAGTCCAGACGGTTATCCCCTGGGCATACCTCGCAATTTCATAAAACGGCCAAACATATACAAAACACGCTGTATACATACACACACACATACATACACTGTCCAATCTGCAATAAGGAATGTACTTGGGTAGAACTCTACAAAATTAAAACGATCTGCATCGTGTCAAATAATATATTTCTCAGCTTAAAAGCTAGGGTTCTCTCAGTTTTGTCAGATTATACTAGAGAAATAACTAGACGGTAGTGAGATAAATTAGAAACCAGACTCCAGAGATTATCAAATTAACTACAGTTAAATTAAAGTGTCTGAAAGTCATAGAAACTATTTCGGGTACTTTGTAAGAACATATTTAGTCTAAATAGAATTATAGGAAGGGTTTTATTAAATTATCATATTTAAAAATAATTTACAATATTATTAATGAAGTGTTAACATTTTAAAATATACACTTTTAAAAAATATGTTTACAATAGGTATATATTATAATAATTTTCAAAAAATCTTTTTGCTCAAAACGGTTTTTAAAACATTCGTTTACTTTTACTATATACTATTGTTCAAATATCCAACATAATACGTTTTTTAAATCCTCTTAAAAATATATGTTAAAATATTGAATGTTATTAAAAATTCAATTGGAATTTTGACAATATTTGTCAAAATCATCTCTGTGAGCTATTGATTAACAAATACGTGTACAAAACAATTAACATTTAGTTATACAAATAGGTAGTTAGGTTTTAGTATCTATTTTATATAACACTCTTACACTCAATAACTTCACATAACATCAGTATCTTTAAATAGGTTTTATAAACTATATATTATCTATAAAATATAATTAATTACTTTACTGGTTCTTGATTCCTAAGAGCAATATATCAAAAAGACCTCTCTAGAAAAACATTAATAATGGTCTTATATATTTTTTCAATAATATAATAAGCTATAACCAAATAAATTTGACCCTTCTCGCTATCAGTTTTTTCAAAACCAAAAAAACAAATCAACCCAAGTCTTGGAACATCGTAGATCAGCTTAGAGCGGTAGTCATTTTAAACGGACTGACTCCGGGCGGTATTATTTAAGAAGGCAATATCGATTTATTTTATACAAAACTACCGAAATTATGACATTAATTCAGATCATAAAAGCCATAGAATGTTCATATAACTTAGAATGGAATAACTATATTATATCGGATGCTGTGAACGAGAGCATTCACACACACATGGGTATTTTATTCTGACATTTTCGTAGGCATTAGGTGTGGGAAGAACGCCGAATACGACAATTATGTTCGGTTGATCAAACACCAATATATATGGAACATACAGACCGTCTGTATATACAATGGACCTCTGGGTCCATGGATTGATACCGGACCAGTTATGTAGATTGGAAATAAGTTTAGTATTTAAAGCGCTTTACATTTTATATTGAAGCGTAATTATTTTTGAAATTTAATTTGCAGTACCTAACCTAACGGGTGCCGACGGTAATATGTTTGGTATATCTATGATAAATATGAAATAAATTGAGATAATTATTTACTAATATTTGAAAAAAATATAAAAATAAAAATCATTACTATTTTTAGTATATATATTTTTTTTTTTATATTAATATAAGAACTTATTTAGAGAATCCATTGCATAATATAGAGGTATTGTTTCTTTATTGGCAATATTCCAGTTGTATCAAAGTCATTGACATTTTCCCGCCAGTATTAAGTCAGAAAAGTCAATTTACTTCTGATTATATTCTTATCATTTATTCTGAATAAAATTAAATCCAATACCCACTTAGTGATGACTCTTATCTATGCAATACATTTTTAATAAGTACTTTACAAATCTAATGTTACGATACGAAAATCATTATAAATTTTCGTATTTAGTACCGGTACCCGGTGGCCTGAATATATAAGAGCTTTTGGAAGGTACCAAGAAAGGGCTAAATTTGTGGCCAACTCGGGGTCATTAACTGACAATCTCTTTAAATCACTTGTAGATCCACCCTCCGGACCTGCTTTAGGGTGGGCTTAATATTTTGGGGGATATGAAGAAATTTTAGCTGGTACATAATAAAAATAGAGAATATTATTAATCTATATATTCAGAGTATTATTCAGTATGTATTTATTTATTTGTCATTCTAATATATTTTATATACTTGAATATCCTTGGTATTCTATAGAATGTGTAATAATTCAGCCTCCCTATAAGACAGTGTGTTCTTTATTCGCGTCGCACGTGAATACTAACTACCTAATTTAGATTTTTCAACAAAGGCAACGACTATCCGGGATCGATCCGAGCCCCTCAGTTCCGGTATGCAAAATGGGGACTCATTTAAAAAATCCCCATCTTAAAAGCATCCAATTTAGAATAAACTCAAGACATTTATATTTATCGGAATTTTGTATCGAAATTATGGGATATACGCAATTTTAGAGGTCAGATTAAACTGGCTATATCGTAGCAGGTAGAAGCGAGCTAATTGTGTATTCTTTCCTCGCTTTCAACGTCCTTAATCCGCCCTCCCGGTCTCCCCTCTTTTTAACCCCCACCCCAACTACGCGGAAAGTTTTAAACGCGATGCAAATCTTTGTGTATAACAATCATTAAAACTTGTTTATCTACAGTACAAGGTAAAGTAAACGAAACTGAATTAAATTATCCAATAAACATAGAATTTTGTACTTAAGTTCACAGTTAACGATTTTATCAACTGTTAATAAGATATTTTCATAATTAAGTTGGAAAAAAGTTAGTCTCGTAAATTGAATGTCATTACGACTTGCTTTTATGAAAAACATGCAAATGTTTTTATAAATATACATTTTATTTACATAGTAATTCTAAACTGCTCTTTACTTGTTTATTTTTTATATCTAAAAGTAATAATTATTAGTGAAAAGCGTTACAAATCTACAACTATTTATGAAGTAGGTACACTTTTGTTGTGTCTGCTTAATCTTTTATAAAAACCCAAAAAGTAAAATCTAATTTCAGATAAGATAGTCTTTATATATTTTGATAATCTTCTTATGTAATACGTGTTACCAACCTAAGCAAAATGCAGTAGAACCCAATAAACTGATGCTGCGGTGAGAAGAAAATTGCTTTACAAGATTTGCATTTTTATTGAAATTTCCACTCTTGGTCGCGGATAAAAAACTATGTCTCTAAATACGTATCTTAAGCTTTGTATAAGCGAATACTGGTTTATATGTGTGTGTGCAAAGTGTAGGTATTTACTGCTTAGTGTGCGAAAGTGTAAGGTAGACTGTAAGGGATGGAGCATACAGTTTAAAATATAGATAAATAATGTTTTGTTTTTATGAATTTAACTGTTTTAAGTTGATTTAATAAATAAAGACAGTTAAAAATGTAATAAATAAAATATTGTATATCTGGAGTTATCGAATTTGAATTTGCAATTATCAAGCAGAGAAATGTATCGTGGTGGATATAAAAAAAATATAGCATTGAATATAATCGATAAATTATGTATTAGCACATCCCTAGGGATAGCAGACGATTGCTATACAAATGTTGACCTATACAGTCGACTTTAGGGAAGGGATCATAATAGGAAATTTTCTCTGTCGAATATGCGCACGGTTTCCGATACCCTTTTTTACTTGTATTGTTTTTATTTTCCAAACTTAATGAAAGAACTTGTCTCACATTGCATTTTCAGTTCTACCTTTTACCTACACCTTAGAGAATACTCTTGTAGTTATATCTTCTGGAAAGATCTACAATATGAGTAAATGACTATAGTTTATTCATAATTTAGAAGATTATTTTATTTTACATTTAGTGACATTACAATTTCTGAACGGTGGTTTATGTCAAATTTATTTGACAAGACCTTCAAGAATTGTGATTGGCTAATTTTCGCGTCATCAACCAATCAGAAATATTAACAATGGATTTGACATTTTTTTTATAGTTATTAGAGTTTTTTTGTACCTATAGATATTATGACATAATTGATATCTATAAAAAAGTTTGTTGATTTCATAGCACTGTTTTGATACTAAATCATATCCTTAAAGATTTTGTTTTCCCTTTGTTATCTGCGTTTTCTATACTTCTAAGATATTACTAAAGTATTCTTAGTTATGACTTCTGAAGATAGGTACTTAAAGCATTTATATCTTGCTAAGAATTATATTTAAGTTGTTTTTTTATAATATAAATAGATTAATGTATAAAAATTATATTTATTTCGTTGTTTTGTAAGTGTCTCCGCAAATTGAGTGTAAATTTCTCGAATATTAAAACTTATTGACCTCAAGGTATATAATATTCGTAACCCTTCTCATAAAACAATGTAGTCATGCAAAAATAGTTCAATATACACAAAGAACATGACGTTAAAGATCATATTCCCTTATCAGGGCTATCTGATTTTACGACACTGGGACCTATGTTTTACGATCTCTTATCGAATCGAAAATTCGCCAGGAAAATAACTTTTAACATATACATATACTTGAGTACATATATTAATTAATCTTGTATAATGAAAACAATGTATCAAATAGAAAAATACTTATATATATTATTTAGGTACTTGTATGTTTGTCAATAAATATCAAGAATTATCATTCACAGGATTAATATCTTGCTTTTTATTCAGGATAAAGCAAATACCGCGAGAAAAAAGAACAAATCAACGCAACTATATAAAGGTTTCTGGCGATAAATATAACAAGTTTATTTGCGCGTCCTACACACATTTATTATTAGTGTACAACAGGCCTATATCCAAAAAGACTAACCCACGAAAATATATCTAAAGTACGAATAAATAAAATTTATTTTTAAATGACCCAAATGATTATAAAGGGTGCTTTTAAATAAACGTGTGTGAAATTTACTGATACCAGGGAATTTAAGTTGCCTGCTATCAGTAAATTTCGATCCCAATCACACTTTTCTTCTAAGAGTTTACGTTTTAAATTTTACATAGATGGTGAAAATTTTATATATTTGTATATATATATACTTATTATATATTATGAAATGAGAACTTTTAGAAATGGTTTATTATTTATATATTTATGTGATATTGTAATATCTTACAGTATTTTTTCAACTGTTTAGTTTAGTTAATTATTGGCACTATTTACTTAAACTAATACCGTATTATTTATCTTCATTTTAAATATCATATCAAGTTCGTATTATTGTCTTTAATATTTTTTAATATGAAGATACCATTCAGTTATAGAAATATGGATGAATCATAATATATTAAGTATAGATGTGTAATTTTTATATCTTATGTTCGTTTCACTGTTTAGGGGAGCGCAGGGTAACTTGTACCACTATCTTATATTTACTTATCGATAGTTTTTACATGGAGGCAATGTATATATTTCTTTTAGTTAATTAAATCAATGAATAAATAACAATTGATACCAATTGTATTGATTGGATATTACAGTCCTGTTAAAAAAACAATTTTTTTAAAAGTAGGTATTGATATAACACTATCTATGGAATATATGATTTCAATTAAAATTTGTTATTAGTTAATTTGAAATTCTTGTAGTTACACCACCGTTAAAAAAAGAATAAAGCATTTTTAATTTTGAAAGAAGTGTCACTCGAAAATTTTTTTTCAACTTTTCAAAACACAAACGACAGAACTTAGGAAGTTCATTTTAGACTTTTAACAATTTACGAAGCATAAATCAAAAATCATCCAAGAAATTTAAAAGAAAGTAATTGTAATTTAATTATTAGTAATAAAAATTAATTATTAATTATCTTCTAATATTCTTACCAAAGAACGTTCCAACAACACCGACTTCCCCCTATTTCTTAAAACATACCATAAAATAAAGACGCCATATTTTTAGCCATGTTATAAAATCAGTAAATAATTCATAGGCTGTATTACAATAATCAGAATACTTGAATTTTTCTATTAATTGGATATTTTATCGGCTCTTCAAAGGTTTTAACGTGTATTCGTGTCGGTATTGTCATGAACTTTTCTTTCGGAATATAATTTGACGTTTTTATTACACTAAAGGTGTATAAATCTTCACTTAGTTCATTATAATTTATTAAAATACTTATATACTAGCTATTTTTAGAGAATTAATTATCCTCATCCGTCCACTTAACGTATTAATATTCCATCATTTTCAAATATTTTTTGTGATATTATTACTATATATAATAAATATAATTAATATCTTATATTATATACCTGTTTATGTTTATACAAGACTAAAGAGTCTTATTTACTCGTTACTTTTTATTAGGGAAATAAAAGTAATTCCGAAGTTCATAACGCAACTTATGAATGTCAAATGTATGCTAATGTTACTCATAATTGGGGAAACTTCCTTGATAGAACTCGAACATAGACGTTAAGTACAAGTATCAAGCTCATAAGAAATTCCAATGGCGCATGAAAAATTCAATAGGTCCTTAGACAGCGAGACGAAAGTGAAAAAAAAAAAAACAATAACGCGAATTTAATCAGTATTCAGATAACGTGTCTTTGCAGCTGCGATTTTTGGCAAGTGAACCACAGACTAAGCCCTACATGCTACCAATAACACAGATTGCCGAGATAGATCTACGTGGAGATATTTCTGTTTTATTAACACTTACCATCTTCAAAGAGATCTGTAATAAATTAATTTCAATTGCTTGTACTATAAAATGTATATAAAACAGTTAAATTCAATGAAGTCTTTGTATAGAATTATAACATGATATTATGACCCGTTCTAGAATTACCACATAATAATAAGTCCCGTTCTCACCAATCACTACAATTCCTTCCAGTCACCTCTATTGAATTAACTTCATTACATTCAAGACGAGTCCTATTCGGTCAAAAACCTGAATTTACAATTGAATGACACGCATTTGGGAACGATTTGTTAGCACCAAAATCAGTACTATATTGAGCTAATAAATCTAGACTAATTTGGAAGCCAACAAACTACCAAAGAGTTACAAGCTACGTGACGGTTTTGCAATTCTAATAAATAAATGCACACTGATTTTAAATAAATATAGAATAAAAAATAAACCGATACGGGCAGGGAACGTGCGACCTCTGGGAAACCGTCCCGCCGCTCTACCAACTGAGCTACAATTTCGCTTCCCGTCTCGGTGATGTATATATAAATAAATGTTTTATTTCTCATTCTATATTTATGTAAAATTTAAATAAGTTAACATGTCTCTATACAGGTTTCAAGATATTTTCAAACAAAATACATACAAACAAAAACATGTTTGTTATAATTTAACTGTTAGTCCTGAAATTTCAATTACTGAAATGGTACAAGCAACAAAGAGGATTCCGACGATCCCAGCAGTCTCTTATTGAGCGGAAAAAACAAAACGCTAAAAGGAAATAAGGTTATAGATACAAACTAGGGTTTTCATTTTATATACGAGTTACCATTTTGATTAGTATTTATTTATATTAAATACGTAATATGTATCTAAATCATTTATCCTATTACAGCTATACAAGATATATTTATTTGTTTATTTATATTGGTATATTTATTTATATTACATAAAATGTAAAAACTATATCTATATGCTATAGTATATACTATGATCGTATATAGATAACATAATACTTAAGTTATATACAAACCCTGCTCTTAACTTATCAAGAAGATTCGAATTAGATGAAATGAAAATAAAATAGTTGTATTCATCTAATCTATTCTGATCTTTGCAAATAACAAAATATCTTAAACATATTACATTTAAAAGTCAAAACCCATTCAATTATATACAAAGTGTTTTTTACCATAATATTTGTTAAACAGACGTCAAACGAATGTTTTATACAGAACACATCTCACTCAGATGTAAAGAAACAATGTTGCTAGTTTTAGTTATTTATAATTTAATATTCTAACTGTAGTTATTAAATACAAGGTTATTTGTACATGGTAATACACACGTACAGTAAGTAATTATTAATAAATAATAATATAAAAACTTTTTGTGAAACCTTGTTTCGTAGAGACAACCTACATACTAGGTGAAGTCGTTGACCCCGCAAGGACAGAATCCGTCATTCGTAGGTCAAGGCCATGACATACGTCACGAATATCTGCATCTGTGATCGTACATAGATATACATACAAAAATAGTTCTTATCCCCTTGATTTAAGAGAGCGAGATGTAAAAATAACCGGTGCAATAACCTCGGAAATACATTTTAAGATGTTTCGTTCTTCGTTAGATATTTTAATGTTGATAAATTTCGAATTGCTTTAAAAAAATTTTTGAATGAATTTGTTTAGTTTTAACTATCGTAAATTTTAAAGTGTTATATATTTATTTTGATAACATTATTGTTTTTAAGCAGATTTAATAATATATTTGTTATTTGAATATATAAGCTACAAATAAATCACAGCGTGGTATCAACAAAAAACATGGTTTCTATAGACATTTTTGGGTTTTCAATATTTATAAGACTTGCCGACGGAATGTGAAAACGATTCATTAAAAATTCAAATAATAAATCTGTAAATAAACAAAAGCCTTCCAATTCTTAACCAGTGAGAAGGGAAGGTAATAAAAACCATAAATTTGCGATTTCAAATAAAAATTACAAATATATGGAACTAATCTGTAGACCAATCACATAAATAACAACAGATGTGCTCCGCCATCTTTATTCCAATTTTTATAACAATAAATTGTAGAAAAAAGAAAAATTAGAGTCGGCTTCACAAAGACACGGTGGTCTTAATTATTTAGGATAAAAATATGACAGGAGTTCATTAACCAGGCCCATGGCTTCATGTAATTTGGTTGCTATAAATAATTCTTCCTGACTTACAAAATTATAACATCAAAATTAGTTTTTTTACATGAACATTCTATTAACGTGATAATGTTCCATTTGCATATTCTCATTATCTATTAAGGCTTACGATTAGAATTAAAAGATAAGGTAAGAAATGAACCCCTTAACATTTTAGTAAAGATACAGACAGAAACGATAAGATGCCGATGTAGAGTTGATAAATAGATAAGAGATGTATAATAAATGATTAATTCCATCTTAATTGAGTTAAAAATTCAATTATTTCAATTATAAGAATCTCATGTATTATTTTAATTAAAATACTTTTAACCAATGTTATATTCAACATTTACATTTATTTATAATAAAAAGAAATAATTAAAAGAAACATGATAATAAGTAGGTACATAGATAGTTTTCTATTGTTTTTAAATTTAATTTCATCTACTCTGGCTTCGGGCAAGGTCTTTGTAAAATGAATTTCAAATTTCGCTAACATTTTCCTGACAGGGTGGTTTGGTACTCTATGATATAACAGGGTGGTTTACCCCTGTCACATCATAGAGTATACCAGCCGTAAAGATGTAGTTTATCTTAGCCTATTAAGAGGAAATAAGGGTTATTACTGATATCTAAGTTAATAGAAATTTTAATAACAAAACTGTGTGATTGTCTGATGTGACGTATGTCTTAAGTATTTAGAATTATTGAATATTACTTTTCAATCATTCTAAATATTTAAGACATACGTATTTCTTGTATATTTTTAGGCTATTTACAGCAGATAAAAACGGTTATAATCTTCTAGATATTGTACAGATATAATAAATAAGTTTTCAAAGAAGATAGAGGGAACTAAATACTATGATAACTTACAGTTCAAGGTTTAAAAGCCTAAAGTCAGCGGGCTATTAAAATCTTTTAACGCGTCGTCTATAACAACGGATAAATGTTTCCCTCACCCGATTAGGGTGCATCCTAAAAGGCTCCAAAACGATAATTTAAAGCTAAGAATGCCGGTCGAAGAGCATAGATGCATAAACTACGACACAATTTTAATTTTGCAATCAATATAATATTAAAGCGATGGAAATATAATACATTTCTCTGTGTTTAAATGCAAAGTTAAGTTTGTAAAATCTTAGCAATGGTGGGTCGGTATGGCGCTGGTGACGTCACTCGACCAATGAGAGCTCGCCCCGCGATAGCAGCGCCACAAAATGGCCGCCGCCGGTCGGTTGCCGCCGCCTTCTCTGTTTAGGCCTAAATGTCAAACAAGTTTTTATTCTCTTCTTATAGTTACGTGTTAGCTAGATATGTTAATAAATAAATAGATTCCATTTCAATAGTGGTGTTCATGTAATTATTAATTCTAATGAATGAGAAGGAGGAGAAGTAGAGTCAGTGCAATGTAAATATTGCCGTAAATGGTGAGTTACATGTATTTTGATTTTGAAAATTAAAATATTTATATATTAGTAAGTCAAGCTGAATATTATATTTAAATGCATACTATTTGAGTTAAACTTTACGTAGTTAACTTTAATCTACTCACAGAATCCAATAACTGATTATTTTGTGGGTAGGTGTAGATAGAAGCCCATACATAAGGTAGGAAATTTTGTAGATATAGGTATATTACTTACATATTTAGAAGTTATTTATTTCAAATATTATCGTCCTTTCTTACCTACTTAAACATTTAAGGAACACTTAGATATTCTCCTTAGATTAATTTCCCAATAAGAACCTATTATCTGTTCTACCTATATACCTACCCACCTACCTACCTGATCTCCTTTTGTTTTCGCTTATCTATAGGTATTATACTTCTTTATTATTTAAGCATTATTTATCTTATTAATATTTGGCTGTAAATATCATTTAAAAGGTCACTGAATCACAAGATAACTAAATTAAATTATGGTATGCAAGAATTATTCTAGATATTTCTTCAAATAGGTAGATAACATACGTACCTACATAGTTTAAATAAAACGTTAATAATAACTTTTTATTAAAATGGTTTGTTTTTTGTCAATGCTTCTTAATTTTCAGGTTCCGGCAGCGTACAGTTATATTTTTTCATAGATTGATAGTCTACAAATTATGAATTCATACCTTACTACGAAGATCACAATAATAAGTAAATACTCTATATTTATATTTATATCAATGTTAGATCTTAAAATTTCGTTTAAACATCTCTGTGATATAAATGGAACATTATTCTTAATTTTAGGTAGAAAAATAATGAAAATAACATCAATTGATCTACCCAAGGTTACCTAAGGTCTGATATATTATACATACCTACCTAAGGTAGGTGGTAGGTGCATTGAATACTTCCGTCGGTAAAGTAGATATAGATATAGACCTATTTGGATTTTATATCTAATGTAATAGAAGTAACTAAGTAACTACTTTATCATATTGTTTATATAAGAACATATAAGATTAACATTTAATAATTGGATAATATTTTAACTACATTTTAACTGTTGGTAAGAAACCCATGTACCTACTACTTATCTAGGTAATTCATATTAGTTATTACTATTATTCTTGAACAAATAAAAGGGCAAGATTTATATAAAAAATATAAGAGAAATTTTGTGAGTAGTACCCTAATAAACATATTTAGGGTTAATGACCTCTTAAAATAATGCTACTACATGTCAATGATATCGTAATTCTATATTTTTTCGATAAAGATATATAAAATATCGATATACCCGCCGCGTAAGTTACTGTTGGCAGAATTATTGATTCACTGTATGCAGTTAAATTGCTTAAATTTATCGACGCCTGCGCAACCGCCATAACAAAGTTGAGATCAAAGGATTCTCTTTGAATGTACAGAGAACATTCACATCGCATGCTAAAACTAACTCGTGTAGGACATCCTTTAACGATATTTATGACTGACGGTGTATGTGAAATACCTCTTTACAATATTTTGTTTAAGGTCTTCACATAGTAGGGGTGAATCGGGTGTATTGGACCAGTTATAAATTATGTATAAGTATTGTAAAATATCACATACCCATATGAAAATACCATAATACTGTTCTCATATTCTACATTTCTTTTTCATACTTCTTGATCAAGTCATTTTAGATTATATCCATGACTTCAATCTCTCTTCTGGAACCGTCCACATTCATACTCAAGACTCTATCATATCGAATATGTATTGAAATTAAATTTAAAATCAATAAATAGCAATCGTTTACATAAAAAAATATACACGAAAACAAATATGTAAAACATATCTACCGAATATCACTAGGTATTTACACCATGAGGCAAATACGAGTTATATATAATTATATATAACTTTCATTACTATTTGACTTTATAACATAAAATTATCTGATACTTTCATAAAACCATAGTCTATATGTAAATCAAAGTGTATCACCAGTTTTATAATTAAAAGTCATAATACATTTTCTATTTAAGTATCTACTATTAATTACACTTTGCCTGAGTAATATTCATAAATACTGGTTTATAGACTAACTTGATAAATACTAAATACATGAATGTTTATAATATAGGAAACTTTTCATACACCATTATTAATGCCATCTCCACACTACACACCCTGTTTATGAAACAGATTAGCAAATAAATCTTCATTTTTTGTTGCCAGTTCGCAGGGGGCCGTCTACGTGTGGTGCCACCCTAATTTTTTCATGTTTCGACCCCACCCCTTAAAAAGTATTTTATCTGTTTAATCGGTTTCCAACCTTAGATCAATGCGGTCGTGAAATATTTGGATACTGGATAAATATTAAAATTCTGCTGAATTTATCTCTATATTGAGAATATATTTTTCCATATTTATTTATAGGTATAATAAAATTAACATTGTTAGGATAGAAACTATGTTCTAATAAAATAAATATCAATTTATGAACTATTTATCTTAAGACAATGTGCGATATATTATCTTATACATACAGGAATGTTTAATAATAATCTATTTGTCTAGGGATTAATTGAATGGAAACTAAAAAATAATTAAATTCCTATATGATGAATTCAAATTGTTCTTAGTACAAAATAAAAATACATTTATTACTAGTTAAGATATATTTCTATTTATAATATTATTATTCGGTTATATCTTAGGTTTTCTCTTATCTATACATACATGTTGAGTTTATATATATAAGCTTTTATATAACAAAATAAGTAGAACCAATAAGGCACGTTTATATAAAACATTTAGGGTACGAAGGTATCTTAATTATAAATAAATTCTTATCAGCAGTATAAAGGAAGCGAGTATCGCATATTTACCGAAGGAAGCGGGACAGATACAATCTTCGCTTTTTAGCGAACGAAACAGGTGGCTCGAGGGCAGACTACTTTACAAAATTATCGACATTTTTCAGCATTACCAATATTCATATAACCAAACGTAATATATGTAAATATTATAAAAGTCAACAGTAGCCTAAGCAAACTATCAAAAAACATTACGGGGTGCAAATAACAACAATCATAGAACGTAATGAAATCTTGCATCGGGATTAGTGGCCCCGGTCGGCGCGCGCCGGGTTAGGGCGGTAATCGATGTTGGTACGGGACGCGCGCCCCGACGCCAGACCGATAGACCGACAGACGCCCGGAGACGCCGTACCAGGACACACGTCCCTCGCGACCAGCCTTCAACACACCAATGTTTATACGCGAACAGCTGACCGGTAAGTCACGTGTTTGATATCGAGGCTGTGTTTTAACCATGTGGGCATTTTATTTTATTTGTGGGCATTTTATCGGTATCATTTCGTGCACTGCCCGGTGCTTTTGAGTCCGGTCGTAAATTATGAATAATGCGTCAGTGTACGCGTTTTCTATTGAGTCCTTTTTGAACAAAATGTATAGAGCGACCAGTTCTTTAGTTGTGTAGAAATGGCCAAGTTTTTGTATTGAATCTTTTATGTCACACAATGATGTTGGACAAAAGAGTTCGTGCTATTGTAGTCCCACCTTGCTGGAGCTTTATAAAAAGCTAGCGTCGCTACCGGTTGAATGTTTGCAAAAATAATTTTCGCAAGCCAATCCCGTCTTTTCGCAATCTTCGGGCTCTGTGATTGGACTTCGTTCAAACAAAAGAGATATTGTTTCGCGAACCTTAAAGATATTTTGAAAACTTATATATAATAGCTAAATTTTATACATTATATTTTATATACAAACCCGATAACCCTTCTATTAAAAACCCTAGCGTGTTGTAAATCGGTTTCTTTATGTTATAGATGGTGATCCCAGCGGTGCAGTTACGACGCGGGGCTTTTAAGATATTGCGTGGGTTCCCGTGAAATCACTTAGAAGACAACTAAAAACAGATACAAAAATAAAATTATATTACAACTAATGCTCACCTAATTTACAGATGGCTGCTGAAGAGAAGAGAAGATAACGCGTCGCCTTCTGTACGTATACTGAATGTATCCTGAGTGTCCTATTCTTTCCGGTATACCTTCAGTATACGTAACAGAAGATGGCACTGGTCTGCGGACTTCTTGGTGACTTCATACTTCATTGGGATCTTCATTATTTATTCGTCTTCATATTTGTGGTTTTGTTCTTGTTCAAGTTATTTTATAATACTAAGAATAATGTAGTCGTATTATATTGTATTGTTTAAATCTTAAGAATTTGTAAGTTAATAATTGTATTTGTTAATGTATGTTTTTTACGAATAAAGAATATTTTGTAAACCATATTTTTATTGTGCATATACCTAAATCAATACACAAATCTAAATTTCAGTCCTATTTTTAAACTTGATGAAACTCAAATTTTTAACTCTATCTCATTTTAATAATATAACTTAATATACCTACTATATAATATATGTATATTTAATATATAGGTAAAGTAATTTTATTTTAAATTTCAAAATCCTAGCTCTGATATCTCATATCATAACATACATAACATAACATCTTTTAAGCTTTAATCTTACCGGTCGCAGGTTCGAGTCTTGCCCGTGTTTTTGATATAAATTTTTATTCTACATTTCAATTTATATTTACTTTCAAATTCTTCGTGAAACAAATCACTTGAAAGTTCTTGAAACATATTGCGTACTTATGAAAAACAAATTATGAATAGTTTTATATAAAATACAAGAATATACATGTATATAACTTAACAATAATAATGGTTGTAAGTACCTACTCTACTAATAGTTAAAATACTACCTATTAAATATTTATAAACATACAACACACAAATACTCAGTAGTTTGTAGTAGTGTATAACGTGTTTGTATTATTTTGATTTAATAAATATAAAAAATTAGGTATAGCATACAAAAGTAAGTACAGAAAATAGAGTTCTACTTATAAAACTTATATTTGGCCACAAATCATAAAACAATATTTAAACAACACAATATGACAGAGATGCATTCTAGACCTAGAGATAACACAATACACAGAAGGCAACCCAACGTCGGCGCCACGAACACTTCCTGAACTCTACCGATAACTTTTTACGATTATGATTGCCTGTCAGTGTAGAACAGGCCTTTCAATGACTCTACATATGTGATTACGCATTTACATCTTGTAATTGGGTTAGAAAACCACATTTTAATTATTCTGCTTAAAACTAAAATAATATTCAGTATATAAAGGTTTCATTTTCGTCAAATAAACTAAAACTCCGTGTAGAATTCATATTATCCTAGACAAAATTTATAACCCTTTAAGTAATGTAACGTTAATTGTGGGAATATATTTTAAGAAAATAAATATTAAATATATGAATAAAACATTTTATATTACCAAATCGTTTTATAACGTAACAAAACATACGATTTATTTATTTTTGAAAACAGCGCCATCTCTGTGATTGAGGCTGAACAACGTGATACTTTTCACAAAGATAAGAGCTGAAGGATATTCAAAAGTTCAAAATAGCATTTTTTACAACCTTATTTAGTTTTATTTTTAAAATGTAAAATTTCTTGCAAATTCTAATATTTATATATTCATGACGTGTAGATTATTGAATATTGATTCTATGCAATATATTATATTTTAGTATATAATTATCAGGTACTTTATACTAGGAAAAGCGGAATAAATAAACCTGTTTAATAAATTAGTAATGCATAAAATAAATATCAGAATAAGTATTAGTATTAGTCGTTAGATGCCTGAACATATGATCTTTGGACCTACAGAATTTAGGTTTTAATTTATTATATTATTAGTAACCACACAAATAATAAATAAAAAAAATATATATAATATTTTTTTAATAAAAATAAATTAATTGATAAATAAAAAGGGTTCAGTTTGTAAATAGTAAAATGCGGTTCAAATAATAAAGAATAGCTCTTTTGTTTTAGGAGAAAGTTTTACCATCACATAAGGGTTGTGGAGGTGAGACCAGGAAGTGAAGAAGAAGAAATATTTGTAACAAAAAAGAGAAAGTTTGTAAGGTAAATGGAACACATTTTGAACAAATAGCCAATGAGGGTGTCTGAAAAGTAACTTTCTAATTTAGGTTAGAAATTGTCACATCTACCCCATTTGCACGGGAGCTTTTGGTGTCGTTGGTGTAAGTGCAGTGTAGTGTTCATTTACATACCATTATCTGTGGTTTATTTTATATTGTAATGTGTGATAAAGATTATGTTATAGAGTCATAAAAATGGTGATAGTGTAAGGTCGGAAAATATAGTGTACCTACAAGACGTGTGCGTAAAAATTTATGGTAATTCTAGGATTCAACTAAATCCTAGGATTAACTGATTATTAAGAAGAAAAGAGCCTTTTAAAATTATTATTATTATTTTTTCTATAATAATATTACAATCAATATTTAATTCATGATTTATCGATACGAATACGTCATATCCAAAAATATTTTTAAGACTTTAATCTTATTCGTATTTTTCTAACAAGACAATTATTAACTTATTTGCTAACCGTACAATGTTGGCAATCAGCCATAGCAAGATTGAACCGACATCGGCCAAATCCGAACACAGCATCTGACTATCTAAAGAGTAAGCGAGACAAACGTATCTTCCATTGTGTGGCTTCCAAGACTCGGTATCGAGCGGGTTGTCATGGCAACAGACAATGGTTTTTGGGTGCATAATATTTTAGGCTGCGTTGGGGCGAGGCGCGGGAGGAGACCGGCGGCCATCTTTAAAATGATATTTCCAGTTTGGTCGAATTAGTTCGATCTCCTAGGGTTACTTGTGAAGCTGTGTACATATCTATTGGTGATTATGTATGCATTGTTCTATGATATTATATATAATATATAAAGATTGTAGAGTATATTAATTATTATCTAATTATATGTTTATATGTCCTTATTATATAATGTATGCACCCGTTTTACTACTTCATGTATGCTTCCTACTTGTTATTCTCAATGTAGAAGAAAATATACGGATTCCTTCACAATAACAAATGTGTAGGTATCCTACACACACTCAAGTGTCGATTATATTTATTTATTTACTAGCTTTTTTATGCGGCTTTGTTTGAGTGATTTTAAATGTTTTTCAGAGTGTGATTCAAACTAAATTGACAATCTAACTTTATTTCCTGGTATTCTAACTGTTATTCTTTTTTTTATATGTAAATATTCCAGTATATTTCAGAAAATTTCAATATAAAAATATTTTTCTAGCAATATTCAAATTTGTTAATGAAACTAATGTGTAATTAAAAATATTTATTTTTCAATCCATATATAAATAGGTTCAACAACTAAGCGATCACAAAAGATAATATTTAACCAATGATAAAATCGTTACACCAGGAGATAATAATAAAAAAGAAACATAATTACCAAATCTGAGATTGTGAGGTAAAGAATAATAACAATTTTTATCTGTAAGTTGTCTGAGGTCCCTCCGTCGTAAAGCTTCCAATTAATGTGGATCCTCCTTCAGGGTCTGCGATTAAGAGATTCACAACCTACCTATATTTCACATCTGATGACTTTGTCGGCGAATTTTTGCTGGTTTCGCAATAAAATACATAATTTTAATATATAAGGAATCCGTTAGTGGATTTAAATTGAAGATTAAAAAAAAATAATTGTAATGTTATATCCATTGTATTGACAATGTTATTTTTTTTTAATCTAGATAATTTACCGAAAATTCTCCCTTTTGCCTTCAAATAAATAAGAAATTCGGGTTTAAGTGGTGTGTTTTTAATATAAATAATGTGGGTATTTAAGCAACCAGTTATTTTTTGTTTCAAGAAATACATTTCGGCATATCATATAGATAGAGAGTCGTAAAATAAAAGACAAGTGCCGGGAAAACACTTGGATGCAATTCACTTGATAAGGCCGGTGATACACTGCATGCCTGGCATTGTTAGGGTAGGTACATAAGGTCAAATATAGAAGGATTTATTTTGATTATAGAAATAAGAAATATATTTTTCTTTGTGAATATTTTTAAATATAATTCAACTGTAAACACAAGTTAACTAAGAACTACACTACAAACATTTATATGTATATGAAATAAAATGGGCTTTTATAATATATTCTTAACATCTAATTAACTAATTATAGAATGATATATAAAATATGTGGGTAATTTAATATTAAGCGGCATATTTAATCGTAGGCGGAATTGATTAATATATTTATAAGATTGTCCGTCTGTAAGTCAAATGTTTTAAAAGTTGACTTTTCAACGTGTGTGCATTACGCTCGTCTAGACACCCCCTTTCACGCCCGGTCATAGCTCCGGGCGAAAGGTCGGCCGAAATTGAAAACAAAATACCGAAATACCAAGACAATTTTGTCATTTTTCCAAGAATTTCATCTACGCCCAAATATACCTAGATTTGATTTTATGATAATCTACATAACTTTGAATTTAGGACTTGTATTATTTACTTCGCAGATTTAACCATAAATTGGACTTCGATTTCAATAACAAATTATTATAATATTTAATTATATATAATAGCATTTTAATGTTGTTAATATTTATAGATTTTGTAGATAGGTATAATACCTATCTTCAGAATTTTATAATGAAACATGGTAAAATTATTCAGAGAATTATTTATTCTTACAAATACTTTTAAATATAAAAATATCAATAAACATCAAGTTAGTTATAACGATTATTATAACCACCTAGTCTACGATAGGCGGAATCAGTAATAAATAACAAAGAGAACACGTAAGAATATTAACTTCCAAATTTATTGAGTCCTCCACCCGCACGCAAGAGCAAGCTACCATACTTTATATGTATCATGACTTTTAAATGGTATCTAAGTACTAAAAATATAATTTTACTGCCATTTTTTGACTTATCAAACTCCTATTTCAATATGAACTGGAAATGAGAAAATCAATTTGGGAGAAGTAGGATAGGATAGGGCGAACGGCTTCTATGTATTCAGAAATCTATTCCACGATATCATTTCAAGAAACAGTTCGTGACACCTGATACCAACGTTTCTTTTCTCTTAGGGGATTTTAAATTTAGAGACTTACATTTGAGGGGATTTACGTACATTAAGAGGCGTTTGTTTTGGTTTAGAACATTGAAGTATAATCATTGTTTTAATTTTTTGGTTTAGAAATTCTAAATTAATATTTCTCATTATATTTTACAAGTAATGCTATATATAAAAGGTTTTTAATTTATTTCATATCTATTGAATACTTAGGATATACATTTTGAAGATAAAAAATAGTGAGAAGTGGAACAATCACTTTGGAATATGTATGATGTTTGAATATTTTTATTTTAAGTGATTTCTTTTGTTTAGTTAAATGTCTGTTTAAATGCAAATTTAATAATTATTATTATATAGTCTACTATTAATAGGTATATTATATATCTATAATCATATAATAAAAAAAAGGGACATCTCTACCATATAAAAGTGATAACCTCTATAAAAGGCAAATTTGTTATTTTATTATGACAGTTACAATCTTTAAGGAAACTATTTTCATTTAATAAATAGTTTTTTTTTTTGTAAAATATATTTTTTTATAAAAAAATATTCAAGATATCATATATTTATTAATTATTATACAAACTTACAGAATTTAAGAATATATATTGTTTTGTCATTGTTCTCAGTCCTTGGTAATATCATTACAGCGACCTTGTCTGTCATTTAGGGTCCTCCAGATGTCCTCAATTGACCTTAAAGACTGAAACTTAGCATAGATAAGCATTAACTTTGGATTCGTTTTCAAGATACGTTGAATATTTATAAATCCGGTTTGAATAACGAAAAAAATGCGTCAAATAAAAATTCTGTAGTTTTAAATCCAAATTTATATTATTAGCCATACAAATGATAAATAACAAATATAATAATTACAGTTATTCAAATAGCTATTTCTCCCTATTTACAATTGTATTGTGAGAGCAACAATGATTACATTACCCGGCTTCTGTTTTCAAGTAATTTCGTAATTAGTAATAACTTTAAGTTAGTGAACAAGCAGTTCTGTTTCCAAACCTTTTGGCAAATGGCCTGTAATTATGTTAATTCAGAAATAAAGTTATGCAACCTCACTTTCGAGGGTTGGACCCGACCCTACTTATGAAGGAACGTTTTCCACACTCACCCTTGTCTACAATATGGCAGCTAAGTATAATTCTCCTTACAAGCCTCGGAGCAATACATATTTATATATGGTAAACGGTTCTGTTTTTTAATATACTTTTCTTATGTTATGTATTTTGTATGAATTAACACCGGAAATTCTTACCTAATAAGCAAAATGTATATTTGTTTTACCAACTCTACAATACATTCTATCGTTACTAAAATAATTAAAAGTATTTTTTAATTGATTGTGAAGTTGTCTTTAGGTCATTACAACATAAATTATAATTTCCTTCAAGAACCCTTCCTGTTTGTTTGTGTGTTATCTATATCTATATCTTGTAACTGTTCCACGTAATGTATCTAATATGTAGATAGACGTAAGGTCTGGAGACTGTTTCATACAAAATATACCTATGGCGCGCGGTCCGAATATAAAACAATGTAGAGTCTGAAAATAAAACACCTTTGGAATGTTAATAATATTTTTTATTATTCAAGAGTTCCATTTCTTTATAATTTATATATTTAATTGAAGTTTTATCTTATTAATACACTTGTGGTTATATTTTAGTTTATACTTTCTCCTTTTCAAATGATTATTAAGTTAAAAGGTTATAGCCGGTTATTACTATGTTTGACATTTATGGGACATTATTATAAGCCAGAAATGAATAAAATCGTTGGTATTCAAGGAAAATGTCGTCGGTTTTTAATGAATATTTACCTTTTATGGGTTATTGTAATAATAAAGTTATTAATGTTTTGCAAACGGTGCTCTCGCGAATGTAGAGTCGATGTATGGTTTGTGTTAGTTCAATGTATATTGTATGTGTGTTCAGTGTATGTGTATGTTATCAGCCCACATGTGTGTTTATGATAGGTGAGTGGTTTTTAACCTCTGTTTAATACAAGTTATCATTTGTGATTTGTTTGTTGTTTGAACGTCATTTAAAATTAATTTATTGAACGAGCTAGTAATAACTAAAACATCTCTTATTATTTCTTAACATAAGAGTTCACTTTACAATAAATACCTAATAGTAAGGAAACTAAGAATAATATAATGAAAAAATATTAATACAAATGTACTCATTAAAAACATACATATTTAAATTATTCAGCATTAAAGTTATTAAATATTAAATATAACACCTTAATAGTAAAATATATATATTTTTAAATATGTTTTGTTGTCTGTACTTGTGTAGGGGGTCGGGTACACAGATACCATCCTCGCAAATTGTATCCTGTCCCATTCGGCAAATTGGGTGCAGTTTCACGCAAAATTCAAAAGCCTGAACATACCGTTTCAGCGCTGATATATTGTAGATGGCTTCATAATTTCATCTTACATATGTTTGTGTTACATGGGGTTATATAAAATAGAAGTGAATATTTTATTATATTTGAAAGTAAAGTATAGTTTTGCCATAACTTGACACAATATTACAAGTATATAACTATACAATAAGATAAACAAAATAATAATTTAGTTAAAACAGTTATATTTAATTAGTAGATGTAATTATTTATTAGTTTTTAGAATAAATATGTTTTACGATAATACTATTCTATGTCAAACATTAAGTAGCTTTTTCTCTATAATATATTTTACAATAGGTATAAAATATATCAGTAAATAATTAACATTCTTGTACATAATTATTACAAGGTCATTACATAATCTATGTACTTGAAGAAATAGATAATACGACCTCAATTAAGCATTAAGACTATAATTATTGCAAATAAAGGAAATTAAAAAACATATGACAAATACTAATAATTCAAAGTCAAAGTCAAGACTTATAAAGCATGAATACATCATCCTATGTTATCAAATTTAAATCTTATCCAAATAACAATAAGGTTTCATTTATATTACGTTATATAGATTTGTTCTAGTCAAAGATTTGAGTAGCTCGGCTGATGACAGACCACAAGAATCGCTACACGTTTTATTGGTCGTAATTGTTGTCATAAAATGGTAACAAAAGTTGTTTTTATCTTCCGCACGAGATGTGAGTACCTATATCATAGAGTAGCGTTGTAACGAGAGCGGCTTAAACGAATGATAATGTGGGAACAGCTTTTACGACTTTTTAATCGTTTGATTATTTTTGAATGCACGCAATCACAGTGAGTTAATATGAAAATTATTACCGTAGTATTATAGTATAGTCTGTGTTATTATTTATAAAGTCCGTGAAAAGTGTAACAAATATAAACAATTTTTATGTTATTTTGATGGTTTGATATCATTTTTTATCACAGTAAATGAATATGAACGAAATTACTATTAGGCAGTATTATAAACTGTGATATTAATCTAAAGTCCGTGAAAAACATAATAAAGGTATAGAAGTTTTATGTTTTTTTTAATCGTTTCTTAATATTTGTTATTTCAATGAATCAATACGAACGAAATTACTACGACATATTAATATAGTCTGTGATATTACTGACAATTTTAAATTCTCTGAAAACCAGAACAAACATATACAAATTCCTCATGGTTTTAATTACTAGAACCTGCTGTTTTAATCAAAGCTTAATAAATATTTATTAAGCTCTGTGAGAGCTTATATCGTCAGGTAGGAATTATATTTGCGTGGAGCGGATGAGGAGAATATATTAAAATACTTAATTATTGTTCGAGGGAATATATTTTGCGAGACCTGTCTAGTATAAGGGCTTACTTTGTTGCATTTCTGAGTAACAAGTAGCAGCTTGAATATAATTTTGCTAATCAAAATTCTATTCAGAGGATGGAGCTAGCGTTCAAGGAACGCCATATTGGTTTTTATCTATTAATCAAGAAACGTTGAACGATAATCTATAAGTGGTGGTACCATTGTATAACGTGTTTGTTTTTTAGTTTATGTCTCACATGCGTTTAATGGTTTCGTAGTCATTTGGTATCCGTTCTCGAGCCATCTTACGGTAGTTCATACTAATCTTTACAATCGGTGAATCGAATTTTATGTCACAGCGTTATTCAATTTAAGTACAAAATTAGATATATAACAATGATTTAGGTAACAATCTATACGATATTAATAAGTATTTATAATTATAGGTCTAGTTTAAATATAGATAAAATATATATTGTGGGTATCGAACCCACAATATTAGCTTTAACATTCAGAAGCATTAACCACTACACCAAAAATTTGTCAAATATCTACAGATATATATGGTTTTTTGATTTAGGACTTCTGGGAATAACTTTTTTTACTATAAACAATTCCGTGAATCGTTAAAAAGACAGATGATCTCTAACTGTCTTTTTTATGGACACTAAAGTTGTTGGCGCGTGTTATTTCTCACCTGATATATTTGTATTAAAACATTTAAATGTCATTAAATAATTTTAGAAAACAAATTATCATTATAGTCACGATTGTTGAATGACATTCATGTAGATTCATCAAATGGATGTGGTGCCTTAAATAGCAATGCTATCCATTATAATAACATCCGCTTTATAACTATATATATATATATATATATATTTAATTTCATTGAAACACAAACATAAAATAAATGTACTTACAGAAAATTCTAACAAGTTTGTATTTTGTTTGAAACAAGCTCCTCGCTTTTTCGTTCCCAACTTCCTACATTTGTGATGAGAATCTTGGCGCTTTCTAATAATAAAAATACCTACGTATAAAAGTGATATACATACCTACATATAGTAGATTGGAAGGACTGTCGGTGAGTGCAGGTAGGGAGTGAGATAGCGTGGGTTATAAATAGGTAAACAGCGTAAATAGAAGTTGAATTGACTCAGCTACTACTGATCGATACAAGATACGTCAGTTTCGAACCGATATAAAGGAGATTACATGTATTGAAAATTAAATCCTATTCCAAAGGAATACTAATGCTTTTCATTTAACTATGATTGTATTGGAATGTACACACACATGTAATTGTTCAATATTTGGGCTTGTGTGAGTGCAAGGTACAGCCCTGGGTTATTGGTTTCGAATATAATTTGACATACTCTTTTCATACCAGATGTTTCGTTATATAAATAAGTATAATTAAAGAAACTATTACAATCAAAATTATATTTCTATACTTAAATATATTACCAAAATATGTTTTCAATAACTAATAAATATTAGGATTTGGATCATTCTCAACCTTTAACGCCATTACAGTAAATTTAACTCGGATGAAATTTATTACGCCTAGATAACTTGAAATTATATCCACAATTTATTCTTATAACATAATAATTTTGAGATAATCTGGTTTGAGTGGGTATGGTAGGTATTATCTGAAATTGTTATTTAAAATTTTGGGGATTCGCTTGCTCTACGCAATGTTATTAGGAAAGTTTACATGAAAATTACTTCGTTCCACCAAATTCTGGAAGTTTTTGGAATTATTTAGAAATAAAAGTTCTTGCGGAAAAGAATACGTGTTTATTTTTTAAAAGTTTAATTAATTATATTTTAATTTCTTTTTAATAGCAATTTCATAATTTAATATATTTTAAGGTTACTTATAATTGTAAACATATCAGAAAAGCAAAAATACAAAAATACGTTCAGAAATTACAATTCTTTTACGATTGCGTTTTATAGTTTTTTATGTATTTTCAATTGCACTGTCTTGACAATCTGACTGTGTAAATTATAACAAAATATGTGTTTAAGCCTGAGAATATTAACATTCGTATTGAATATTAACTATTCATGGCTGCGAATACAGAAAATGCTGAATTCTTATAATCTAGATTTTATGAAAAAAAAATCATCTAAGCCAAAAAAATGTGAAGTTTTGTACCTAAGAACATTACTACGGATAAGCTATGAAAGAGGGGAAAAACAGATACAAATGGTTCATAAAATCAAGAGAAAAATGTTGATTAAGCAATCTGCAAATTCATTTAGGTATTCAAGAGCTAATATTACGCCGGGTGAGTGCGATGCAGCCAAAATTAAATCATTACCGCCACCTGCGCACCCAGCCTCTTCAATTACGAATCTGTGAATAACCACGATTTCTCATTTTTATATCACATTCATATTACATAAGACCCTATACATTCAACTCGAATGTAAATCAGCGTCTACATTCAACCATTCTCCTAACGGCGTTTAAATTTACGACTCTGTTCCTTGGTTATTCCCGGGCCTGATTTGATTCGAGGGGAACTAATTCATTACAAACATATAATATCGAACGATTAGTTACACGTGTCGGCGGAGATTTGACGTTATTTATTATAACCCCGAGTTTTTCCGACGTTTTTCTTTAAAATATTCATTCAACGCACAATCGGTACCGCCTCATCACTTATGAAAAATCGTTTCTTCAAATTCTCTATAAAAAGCTCATTTCAAATTAAAATTAAGGTCTAGCGTAACTAATGAAAATATTCTTATATTTTATTTGTGTGTATTACTTAAAAATATGTTCTATTTTCGGGGGTGAAGTTTCAAAATCGTGTGGACTGTGAAGTATTTACGCTTTACATCTAAAGATCGCTTGTCAAAATAACTGGTTGTTTTTCAAGATCCATTTTGTGAACCCGACACTAAATTATAAAATGGTAAAAGAATAACAAAATACCGATATTTTAGTCGCGTCAGATAAAGCGTGAACAGCCGTATAACATAAGTTTGTTACGTAATGGAACATTTTCTATACTTAATACGATTTGATAATCTATTATTAAAAATAGGGTATTATTGGTAAGGGTGAACAAATTCCAAGCCAGTCCCTACCGCATACTTAAGGTTACGTATTGATATTCTTGTTTCTTATGTGTTTTATATATGTAGATGTTTATGTATAAAAAGTAAACACATAATATTAAAGTGATATATTATTATATGTTTCTTTATGTTTCTTTCTCCTTTTAATTGTGATATTTTTTAGCTTTTATTTTGATTACTAACTTTTCTTTTTATTTCTTGTACTATTCATTTTAATTTCATAGGCATATAAGAATTAAAGTAATTCATTCGAATTACATATATTTCATTCGACACCACATATATTTTTCTTTTATTTCATCGAAAATAAAAGATCTGAATACGCCATACAAACTCACGGCTGAAATATTTTTTTATAAATATGGTTTAGGATATAATAGATAACACTTTTTATATGTTTATATCCATAGTAAAGTATATATTACATGTATGACATTTATGGAGAATATTATAAGGGTATATGTAAATTGGTACATACATGTACAGCCTCCATCCCAAGCCCATTAACATCAAGCATTATTGAGGCAATATCTCGAACCCCAAGCAATGCTGATAGCCCCTGCGTTCCATTAAAAGAAACCATAAAATTACATTATTATGTGTTAATAATTTCAAGAGAAACAACGACTTTCTGGTAACATTTGACAAATTAAAACAACGTTACTTACTTACTTAAATACATTCAGTTAATCTTTCTTTACTGTGAAGTAAGTTTATTGTTTAATGATGTTCGATAATTAAAGTTTACCTAGTAAGGTGTGAAAATACTTATTTTAGTGTCTTCATTTTCATGATATTAATTGGATATTAATTCTTATTAAGTATCTTAGTAGTATTTTTATAAAAATTCAAAACGACTAATAGTTTTATCTTCCGTTGTAAATATAACATCTGTTAACTCATAGGATGAGAGTTATAACTTTTTAAAACATCTAAGACGGGCCTAAACGATAAATACGTGTGTATTATAATATATAATATTAATAACTCAATTTACTATCAGTCTGTATGTATCTAAACTAACTCGGATAAAAACGGTATGTATGTTTAGTACGTATTTAATCTGCATAACTTTGTTCATACACGAATGGTAGAAGGCCAAAAAGCTGTTACTCTGAGATGCCTCATAAAATTAGTATCTAAGTGCTTGTGGATTATCAGACCTGTTCTGTTCTGAGCTGAACCTACACCAGACCTGTAGGTATGTTTTAAAATCACATAAAATTGCCGCTGACACCTTATTAACTTAGGTAGAAAAACAGGAATTCAAAGATTACGGAATATACTAAGTTATATGATAGTTATTAATTCGAGTTTTATACTATTAATTAATATTCTCCTTAAGTAAGTTATCCTGTTTTTTGTTCTATGTATTCTATTTTTATTTATATTAAACGTGTAATTTTATTTAAATGGATTAAACGATATAAAGAACGTAAGAAATGTATTAAGTTCGTTAACCTGTCAACTGTCACAATAATTAACGCATCTTACTGCTTGGCTTAATATTTAAAAGTACTTAATTCCACTGATAAAATAAAAAGCATATAAAATATATTTTGTTAATATACAATACATTATCCATATTATTGGCTATGGCGGAAAAGATATATAAGATACATTCAGGTATTAAAAAGGTAAATTAAAAAGAAAGTAGATTGAATCAAGTAGCGTAGGCACAAGCCACAATCGATCCTCACTTACGTGGCTGTTTGTGCCATCAAGTGGTTACTTTATGGCTTCACCCGACAGTAACTCACCACAATGCGCCCTCGCTCTCTTAATGAGACAACAAGGAACTCTAATGTACCACGGTACAATGAATATTTACTTCACTATATACTAACAAACAATAAAACATATTATATACATATATGTTTGTCATATAAATCATTTCAAGTATTTAATTTGTATGTAAATCTTACTTCTACATATCGTTATAATAATTTCTACTAACCTTGTAACTTTTTGATAATAAAATATTTATGAAAATGCCTACTTTTAAGTTTTTTGTTTCTTAAATTATATATGGAGACACTTTTACAGCCACTATAAATTTTATCAAGACGTTTAGCATCTAAAAAACTTGAATATATAAAAAAAATATTATTTACAAATATGTATATAATTATTTTTACGATATAATTTATTTAAATCATATTTTAATAATACCTACTAATATTATTAGCATAAATTAGCTTTATGTTTTATAAATATAAAAATAGTAAAATTAGTAGTTTCGCCGCCATTCTTGAACCTCATTGGTTTAAATACAAACAGTGTGTACTTGTCCTTAAATCAATTGAAATTCATTGTTATAGATCTATCGTGTATTGTTCTACCATCTTCAATAAAATACTTACATGTAATATAAGTATCCATTGATATGACATGAGTTGTCATGACAATTGGTTTGATGGCATTTAATAACTCTTCCTGATTATTATTTAGCGGTCATTCAACATTTAATAAACAGACGAACATAAAGGCAACGTTTACTTATAGAATAATATGTATAAAACTTTACAATAAGAATGTAAAATACTTTTCAAAAAGGAAATCATGATAAAATGAAATCCATTTTTTTTATCTTAAATGACGTCATGAAACACATTTTTAATAGATTTCAATCTTATAGAATATTACCGAATACTGTTACTTCTTTTTAAATATTCTAAACGAGATGCATAGAAAAATTCTTTCTTGTTATAGAAAAAGCGAGGGTCTGGGCCACACGGCGAGGAGAGCTACATATTTTATTGACCCTACCTGCTGCAGCTGGAAGCACGTTCCTGAGATAAATCTGAAGATACGACACTCAAAATTTTGATGTTAGAAAATATAATATTTTGTATTATAAAAATAAGTTGTTGTACAATAAGATATTTTAAGAATAAAATATATATTTAAGTGACATTCAATATAAAATATTTATCTGTAAAATGTATATATTTTAATAACGTTACGTATAATTAATTGTAAGTTTAAAAAGTTTTTTGGTTTATAATAATAATAGTTAAATTAGTAAAATGAGATAAAATGTACCAAAATATTTTTTTTAATCTCGAGATATATTTATTATTTCTCTATCTTGAGTCTCTGGTTACATTCTTTACGGCGTATCAGTCGGTGCGGTATTCCCAAACTGCACTTCAGAGCACCCGACATAATATATAGTGTACGATATATTCCGTATGTATTCCACGCATTGCATACAGAATACATTATTTATATATTTATTATTGTTATCAGTTTTAACATTAAAATCATAAGAGAAAGCCAAGGAATCATTCTAGCAACGAACAAAATTCGTTTATTTTAAGTATAAAGTTAACTATAATTTATATATATTTCCGTATTATTAAATTGTCTATTACTAGTTATATTTACGCACGGATTACACTTTAATTGTAATTTAGATTATAATCTTAATTTATAGAGTCATTTTAATTGAAATGTAGAGTGCGAAAAACTTATTATAACTTTTTAGGTAAAAAGACATGTTTCTATCAACAGTTTATTTTAATTAAAATTAAGTTTTATCTACTTTAATTTGAGCTACAGAGTGTTAATTTATTACTTTATAATTAAGTATATCGAACATCTACGTATTTTTTATAAGTTATACCGTAGGTAGGTATATATCTAAATTAATACATAATAAAATTTCTTAATCTTACTTATGTGTGCAAACTTAAATGATTATTTAAATACTTAATACAATATGTTTAAATAATAACATCTGTATAATTATTATTTAATTCTAAGTAAAAAATGTAACAAATAACTCTATAAATAAACCTTAATTATAAAAATAATAATATACTCTAGGTATTTAAGTATAAAAAATAAAGATACGTGAAATATGTTCAGTATTTTTATGATTGTTAAGGCATTTTTATTATTTTACAAGCTTTGCACGTGTTAAAGTGAAACTGAAATTCAGGATAAATATTTTAATACATTATATTATAATTATAGTGTAATGTATTTAAATATATAATAATTAAACCCTCAAGTTTTGAAAAGCCTGTTTCTTTCCGTCGGCACAATGATATTATATTTGTCGTAATATTCCATGTTGAGAATTATTTGGATGTAATAAAATAAATTATTGTAAAGATTTGTTTTATTTAACGCATTCACTATTTAATCATTTTTAATAATCTCCATGTTATTTAATGATTAATGACAAAACTTTTTACAGACATCTAAATACATATAGATTAATTCTAATGTGAATCTAAATATAAAAATTATTTAACATAAATATTATTAGTGTTATGAAATAACTAAGTTTAAATATATTTTGAAAACTAACACGTTATATTTTATTTTCATAAAATATATAGATATTGGTATATTTAAAATAGATATGAAGACCTTTTTTATATGGAGATGAAACATGAGCCGGTGTATTTTTTTTAACTAAATTAAAGTATATTAACATACTTAATAATCTCATTAACAATTTATGTACACTTACAAAATAATATTCCGATTTTTGTAAGATATTCATTAAAAGATAGAGATGTACATAGATAAGAGTAAATATGTATTTTCTTAAAAGTAAGATAAAATCGATATTTCTGGATATCGATATAACAATCAAGTAAAAAATATTAAAAAATAAAAAATACTACAATAAATTTAACAAACTTCGAATATCAAAACTTATGATTGTTCAGTATAAATTAAATAATTAAAAATATTTAATTAGGTACCTTAATTTTAATTATGAAGGTAAATATAGAATGAAAAATAAACTAATATGGGGAAAGATTCAAACCTCGAACTCTGAGAAATTGTACCGTCGCTTTAACATTAGTGCTAACTGCTAACGATATGGTAGTTCCATTAGTAGAGCGAATCCCATGTAGTGTCGGTTTATTTTTCAGTCTATATATATTTATAAGTTAAATAACATGGCTTTACATATATATAGATATTTTCAAACAATAATTACTTTTTTAATACTGCTCTAATTAATTTTAAAACCTATTTTTACGTGACCTCCTTACTCCGAATTAAACTGTTTCAGTTGAATGTTTGAAACTTACCAAAACTTCAAATCGTCTTTACGGTTATTGAGTACTTTGATGTTGGTATCTTTTGAATACGAATGCACAGAGAGAACACGCAGAACATATATTTAATTTAAACAAAAACAACCCTTATTTTGTAGGAAAAAAGGATCACGTTTGTATCAATAATAGTTAATAATTTATAACACTTGAATACAATATGAGCTTAAGTTATTCAACAAAGAATTTTTTGGTATTAACTTTGAAGAAAGATATACACATAAAAAAAATTTTGAAATATCAAATATTTTTTCGTTTTTTTAATATTTTTTATTTTAGTATCTACTGTACCGATTATTTTAATTTTGATAGATTAATTAATTAAAAATATATTATTAAATCGGTATTTAGTTGTTATTCTTTCTTATAAATTAAATATAAGTATCGAAATAATATTTTTTCTGAGCCAATTAAAATTATTACAAACCTCTGATTTTAACGCATGAATGGACGATGTAGTCAGAATTATTAATAGCCACTGAGTTATTTGACTTCGATCTAATAATTTATTTTTTTGCTGAGTATATTTTTATCTAGGTTGGTAGTTAAATACCAATTTAAATATTAATCTAGTAGGTATTTAAATACAACCAATTCTAATAAATATATGGATATATGTAGGTATTAAATTTAGTGCTTATACTTTACCTATAATTACTATGTATAAAAGTATTCAGGTATTTTAATGTATTAAATAAAAATGATAATAATTTCTGATATTTATGCGAAATAAGAGTTTTTTCTTTCAAATTAAAAAAAAAAACAATATAATTCTGCGAAGCAAAACTGAACAATTTCACATTATTATATTAAAAATAACAATAATTTTCGAATAATATGTTCGAAACAAAAACAAAAATTTGAAACATTTTATTCCTGAAAACTAAACTTAACTCACAATTTAATGCTGCCATCTATCCAAGTATAGAGGAACTACGTATTCAACAGCGCCATCTATCGGCCGCACTTTATACTATCAACACGACGCTTATCTACATTGGGACTCTATCTCCTTACTCTTTTCACGCAGGTCTAATACAAGAGAAAGGTATAGGTAAAAGTTTATCTGTGAGATGACATTATCAATACTTGCTGCACGCTGATTGGAGAATATACACACTAGTGTAGAGATATTTGCAGATTGCACCAATAGTTGGCAAGCAATTCCTACCTGGTAAGTCGGCCATGATATTTTAGGAGGGGCTCTGGTAAAGATACTCCTTTATATTCCTGACGTAGGCACTCATTTGAGTTATTGCTCATGGCGTCATGGGTTGGAGCTGCGTGTATTTTAGGAAAACTGCTGAGTTTCGTTCCCGTTCCAATATTTTTGGTGAAATATGTGCCAAGCTTTTATTTTGGCTGAGATAAGTAGGGTTATTCATCGTATTATTTATATTTCTTGTGTGCTCTATTTATCTGGTATTGGGAATCTGAGAGTATAATAATGTTGCCGTCCAATCTATACTCTACATAGAGTTTAGGTACACTTATAGGTAAGCAGAAATAGACGTAGGTTATCATAGATATAAATAGGTATGCCTCCTAAAATAAAAATTTTAACCCCAATATTCAATCTAGATAATTTGAATATAATAGCCCCAAAAAGTAGAGACATTAATTTACACATACTAAATGACACGTAATAAAACTATAGACCAATATAAAGACCATAAAACGACTCTACACTTGAACTCATAAACTTGGTCAATGGTCTAATAATGAATGGGTGCATTAAATTTTTTATTGATAGAGTCCTACCTCAACACAGGTATGTTACAAGGTGGCCAGTGGTTTACGACCGACGCGTGCCAACTCGTAAAATCACTTCTAGATCATTAAAACTCGTCAAATGCCGTTTATTTTATATGCGATTATAAAATACGATTTGACCTAATTTCGGTACCCATTTTTAAAAACGAGTAGAATTACTGTAATCTAATTTTGAGTACTGCAATTAGAATATATCTATTAATAAATATAAGTACCTACTATAAGGACATAAGTCAATTTACGTAATTTGAAGTTTGTTCAAATTGGTTGAAAATATTAAAGATTACCAATCGTCAAATTACCCACTAATCTGAAATAATCAGCTTCGCTAGTCAGTACTCAGTCAAGTACCTACATAGAAATTTACGCACTTACCTACCTACCAAAATTCATAAGTGCCTACATATATAAATAACATACATATTGCCAATTGTATAGGTATTTTCAAATCAGCGAACCCAAGAATTTCTTGGACACATTCAATAACTTACTCTTTTTAATGCGAACCTAAAAATACCGCCCGGGGATTAAAAAACTCCAACAGTTTTTATCTGAAATACAAGGTAAATAAAAGAATGTTGCCAAAATATACAAGGAATTTTGGTAGTGATAATTTTATAATTTTATTGGAATGTATTTCGATATACATATAAAGAATAAGTATTATATTTTCGTTACATCAACTATTTCTTATTATCCAAAGATGATGAAAGATACCGTCGCCTGCGGGCACTTCATCTTATTACATTTGCTGAGATAACAATCTGTGACACACGGACAATCCACTGTATATTTCCCAAAAAAAAGACTAAATTTGATGAACGTTATTGCTAAAAATTTATTAGAAATATGTTGAAATTGTCAATAAATAGTCATTTTGTTTATTTTACAATAACAATAGAATTATCTATTTTTTATTCTTGGGTATACAGAAATTAAATAAACTCTAGATAGGTACCTATTTTTCTTTATATATATTTAGATAATACCTAGGTAGAATGTTTTCTATACCTACCTAAATAAAATTTATTTCAAGGTGCAGTTAGCAATTAAAAACAGATAAATATGTATTTCACGCAATATATATATTCATTATATGATTTTCAATTCATTGACAAAAAAAATGGAAAAAAATGTATTCCATACAATTAATTTCTTTGGTCCACTAAATAATAAAACAAATGAATTGAATTAACAAAGACATTGATAAACTAATCTCTCCACAAGATGATGAGTATTTTTATATTATCGCAAGTAATATTTTGGAGGTTACAAATTCAACCACTTCAGTGGACGTATCGAAGTTTTTAATTATTATGACATATTTATGAACAATTATTTTTAATACAAGGTTGTATGAAAACATTACTAAAATTATAAACTTTACGAAATGTCAACATAAATATCTTATTTTATGGTAACATATTTCGGAAGCAAGTATTTTTATATTATTATGTTTTAGTGACAATTTGTAGGTACTTACTTTTGTTATGGAATTAATAATGTTTTATCTTTAAAGAATGTGAATAAACCTATTTCTAATAAAATGTTATATAAAACATACTATTAAATACATAAGTTGTAGTTGTTATGGAAAATGTATAAATTAATAGTTATGAATTTTTAAGGTCAATATACTTATAAAGATAAAAACTGGTAATAAAAATGTCACGTTTATATAATATATACAAGAAATGTGGCCAATTAGTAATTATATTAATATAAATATTGATATTCTTTCACTATTATATATTATGTTGCAGTGGGTAGAGAAAATCTTTTATATAAAATGCCCAGGTAGGTAATTTGTAATCAATATTTTATTTACAAGTATTTATAATTCTTAAGTGTCTGTCATTTTATTATATTTTCTCTTCTCATTCTCTTTGCTTTTGTCTTTTTAAATAAAGAATATTTAATTTCAAAACAGTTTGCATATTCTATTTTGCAGATGGAGCTAGCCGTCGTTATTTGGAATAGATGAAATAAGTTTTATTTATCATTTAGTAAAAGGAACTCTAATACTATAACCCTGTCAGATTATAACACAAAATAAAAGTTAATAAAGAAAAAATTAAACCTACGTAAATACTTACGTAAAAAGACTTTAAAATTCTTACCTCACTCTACATTATCCTTGAACCTGTAACAAAAACAAAAGAGTTATTCTTAGGAATACTAATGTACCTAAAAGTCTGAATTCAACACACACACACACACACACACACGTGACTGGTATAAAGATGCGGTCATCTAAGCTAAGGTCGTAGTTATCAATCTATCTTACCATCTCACCTGGTAAGATTCGTCACATGCACCGTAAAACCCGTCTGCCTCTAGTCTACTGCTTTTACGAGCCGATGTCTATAAAAGTAACAGTCATATAAAACTGCGTACACACGCTATTATAATAAACGAATATTTTTTATTTCAAGTGTTTATTGCCGGTTGTGCAACTTAATAGCAGACTTGAACTTGGTTTCTGACACCGTTTGATCTAAATCGCGTTTTATTGTCTCTTCAATGGACGGAGTTTTACGACCGTGACGTCATCTATGACGTTGTTAATATTATATGGTAACGTGTTTGGACTGACTCATGTCTTTGATGCGTTATAACTTTCAATTTTTAAATCGATCTTGCGTGTTTTAATTTCCTGTATATTTTTATTTTGTTCGAATTGAAAACGTAATAGATTTATCATTGGAACATCTGTCTTTTTTAAAGATAAAATTTTCAATTCCCTTAGGTATTTCAAAGGTAAGTAAATCGTGCCAACAAAAGGCTCTTTTTGTTCGGAAAAGTACGATTTGCATTTATATTTTCCTCGGAAGGTAACGTTTCGGAGAAACAAATAATAGGTCGAATACATCTGGGTTCGTATTAAGGGACATCTTTTTATTCCCTTCGAGCTTCAGTAAATATTTTTGTTATTATCTTCTGTTTTGGTCGGGGTTAAGTTAGAAAGATATCTGTTTATCTGTATAGGTTGTCTATTTGAAGGAAACTTTATATAGAATATTGGAATCCCTTTTCCGGCATATGTATGTAATATTTTAGCAATGATATCGTAGAGGGAATGAAGTATTTCATATATATCAATATTTTGGCTTCATATAAAATAAAATATTTTCCTTTGGTGCAATCAAAACAAGTAACAAGTAAATAACTCGTACGTTCATGTTTTCGCAGAACCGTAGTAATGTCTACGTAAATAAACGTGTACGTAACACGTAATGTGTCCATTTATAAAATTTGATGAAACCGAGCAACATTACCAAGAATGAATAAATAAGAATATAATTCGTAAACCTGATATTCGAAGATATTCGAAGGTATTTAAATTCTTAATCAACCGATCGCTGTAAACGTAAATAAAATGCGATATTAACACGGTTTCTGCAATGCGAATCCAAAATGGTCTGAATGCGTGAATAAAATCTGTGATATTATGTGACAGAGTCATCTCAGTCAAATCATGGCGCCCTATAAAATTAAACATTCATGCCCTGGTCTGTTTGCGTCGAATTTTTTAGCTGAGTCGATACATGTTTTTATCTTACAAGATGGGGTGCTGAGATTACAGGCGTTGAGTGGCGAGGTAACGACAGCTTACAAAATAACAACGGTATTTTTATTCAAGGCTTACATTTTCGGCTATAATTGCAACATGTCTTTCTTTGCATCCGTGAATTGGATAAGTAACGAAATAAAGAAGCTGATTTACATTACATTTATTGACTTGAATCTCGTGGATATTTTATGTACATATACTTTTGCCCTTTCTTCTTTATTTACATAACTTGGTATATATCTATCAATGTGAATATATTCACAATTTTTTTTTAATATTAATATAGAATAAAAAATACACGAAACGATTCAAACCTGTGATATCTGGGAAATCATCCCGTCACTCTACCAATTTAGCTACGGTAGCGCTACCCGCTTCAGTGAATTAAGGATTCTTCATAGGACGGTCTTTATCTTATTTATTTTGGTGTATAATATTTTTTTTGCGAACAGTACAATTAAAAGGCGTGATGCAGGATATGCAGCTCGTTTCCTCGTCGGGAAATGAATGCTATTTGTATGTACAGGTCGCAACAAAAGTAAATGCTAGTCATTCTGCACTGAAGGGGATTGACAGCTTAAAATTGCTTGATTATAATGCAACGATTTTATCCCAGAGGATTTAGTATAAAATTCGTTGGTATTATTTAGGAAGTATATATATAATACATATATATGTACTAATATATGTTCACGTGACAGGCAATACAGTTTTCGATATTTTAAAATAAATATGACCCTATTAGGTATATATTTACTTATATCTGAGTCATCTAGACATCTTATATTATTTTAATTAATTATAAAATCGAAACTATTTTTCATAATAATATTATGCTTTATTAATAGATAAAGAACACGAAATATAAACAATCACTAGAGAACACTTATCCAGTGTTAACTGGAGCCAGTTTACGGTTATTACGTGTTCAAGGTAATAACGTTAACATTCTTTTAAAATCAATGGCTGCTTGTTTAATAAAAAACAAAGAAGCTTTATGAAGTTAAAATAGAGCAAATAGAAGCACCATGTTGTTGGTGGAAGCTGGCGAGAGGCCAAAGGTTGATTAAGTCTACAATTATAGATTATATATAGATCTGGAGAGATAATTTTATATTTTATCTGGAGAGATATTTAATCTTTTTTGTTAATAAATAAAATTAAAAAAAAAAAATACATACAATATTACACAACGTACATATAGTACAGAGTACATATATTGCACTAATACTAGTAAATTAATAATATTTTACAAGAAATAAATAATAGAATAGTAAAATACAAAATACAAATCTTTTTTGCATAATATATGATAAAGAGGACACATTTATAAGAAGTGTAATTTGTATAGGAGATTCGAAAGCATTAGTTAATGAAATCTTCAAAAGATTTAGATGTCTAGATTCACATCTAGACAACTAAATCTTATGAAGATGATGCCAAACACTATTATTTTGATTATTATTGCTTGTATACAATAATAACATTGATTTATTCTGACACTTAGGAATCATAACTTTTCTCAATATATTTTTTTATAACAAGAAAATGAAATTATACAAACTCCCTGCTTTGTAAAGATAAATAGTTAATAACATTCAAATAATACTTATATACTTATTAAAGTCAAAGTAATTAGATAATAATTTTTTTGATTGTTTTAGGAAAAGTTGAGTGAATTTATTTATTTATTTAATTTCATTGTTAGGGAATATTTTTTATATAAAATATATTTTATATATTTAATAATCATGAGATTACTGAGAATCAACAAAGTAGATTCTTATTTAGGAAATAAGATAAAATCTCCAGTTTGTTTTAATTTACTTTATTTATTGGCGTTATTCCAACTTGGCATACATTTGCTATCTTTCTTTAAATACGGGCTAAATACAAAATATAAACTTCACTCAATACCATATTCTTGATATATATATCTTATCTTCTTTTAAATTACTACCAACATTCAAAAAATAATTCGAAATATGATTACTATGAAGATATGCTAATTAATTCATACAAAAAGTAATTAATAAGACAATTATGTACTGAATTATAACAGTGGAACTAATTCGTAATTTACTTGTTTGATAATCATCTTAATGTTCAAATTAAACTTCACTTCGAATATATCTAGACATTGTTTCAAATTTAAAATGAAAAATGTAGATAGTCATTTAAAATTAACATATCAACACGAAATATAATATTATAACATATATAGAGATATTCAGTCAATAATAAAAGTAAGAAATGTGTGTCTGTTTAAGACCTTAGAATATAAAGTTTAAATTGATATAGGTTTTAATTAAATTTCACATGATTACTTTGTTTTGAATAATTTAAATTAATATAACAGAGTCACGACATACTTTAATGGTATCACCACGGATTCTCACCAAAAACCAAATCGAACGAGTTCTCAAGACTTCGTACATGAAAACAATATAAATTGTTAGTAAAACCCTTTCCCACATTAAAACATATCACGAAATGAAACCAATGCTAATGAACTTCATGAATAAGGGTCTACTTACGGTTTAGGTGTCTTATATAATAGTCAACTACTTACATATATATTAGGACAATCCTCTGTATAACTTTTTAAAAATGTAATTTTGTATTTATTTAATACTTGTTGAATTATTAACACCGCTTTAGTAAAACAATGTTTAAAAATATGTCCACAGCTCTGTAATGTCTGTTCATACTGACTGAACCAAATAGTTTTTATGTAATTAAGAAGTTACCATTTTCCTAGAAGATCTTGTCAGTAAAAAATAAACTCTTTAAAATTAAAGCAACAACAAAAGTTACGCAACTTGCTTTTGTTTCTCATATCAAAAAACACCTTACCTCTTTCCTTTGTTGGCACCCTTTGTTATGCTTTTATAAAGAAATCGAGAGTGTATTGTTTAATTTCTGAGCATTTTTACTTTTGTTTGTGTTTTTGTGGGATCATAAAAATCACACAAAAAATATTAAGATCACTTCCGCGTCAACAATTGTCATAGCTGAGGTATCAGTTTAAATGTTCAGGTGAAATAGTGAAGGTGTACTTATTGTGATAATGTATATCATTGTCGAAGAGTTTTAATAGCTTTCTTTTATAACCAATCATTGATTTATTACGGAGAGGGGCGGCCCTGTGGCCGTCATTAATGTGGTTAGTACCTTAAATATTATATTTAGTCAGTGTCTATCAATGAATATATTCACATCATACCGCTTAACCGCGTTTAATCATCCCGTTGGTCGAGTGGTTCGATTCCCGACAGGGACAGGCATGTATGTGATGAGCATAGATGTCTGTATTACTGTGTTTGTTCGTTTATTAAATATATTATCTGTGTTTATAATGTGTATTTCTATGTATTTGTATCGTTGTCAAACACCCTTAACATAAGCAAATAATTTGCTTACTTAGGGGTTAGGTCAATGTGTGTAATTTGTCCTGGTGTTATTATTAATAGTTAAAATAAATAACCTAATTTACTACCGATTTTGTATATAAGATAATATTGTGTTTGTTTCCATGATATCAAAATCGTAATAACGTTCGTACGTGACGCAGTGTGAACAAAAACAGTCGTTGAAACAAACGACTAGTAATTTAATATCGACGTGCTATTCGTTGTCCCGTAACTCCCTTTAGTTTGTTTTATACTAGAGTATACTATTTACCTCGTATTTGCAGTGTAGCACAATATTTGTTGAACGTGTCAACCGACGTGTCAATTGTACCATATCTAGGCGTGACACGTTGCAGCGAACGACGTTTTCTGTTATTACATGTGTTATTATCTCGTCGAGTTTTCTTTTTGTAGCAGTAAAGCGTTGATTACTTCGTCTAAGTGTGTATGTTCGTCATTTCGCGTCGGGAGCCGAAACATTGGCTGTAGGGTGCCGATAGTCTTTCATTACATTATGAGTTCTGTCAGAAAATATATTATGTTTCATTGTCAATCCATGATTCATAAATAGGTTGACACAAAGAGGTTTTATGCTGATGGTATTTTTTCTTCCTCTACACTTAGAGTTAATGGTTATGGAAAAATACTACTAGTATAACTCAATGGGTAATGCGTTTTCTTAATAACTATGGTAGTGACATCACCACGAGTTATTGTAATTTAAATTTAAACAATTTTGATACTTGCAAAAGATTTTCTATCTATAATAAGTATCAAGACATACTCTACAATAAGTATCTTTATTCCCATTCTGGGTTCACTCAAAGTTATATAAAGTTATTGAAAGGGCGACATTAAGTGGTAAAGTTTAATAAAATTAGCTTTCTCGATGGTTAAGCTACTAGGAAGTTTATAAATGATCTAATTTCACAGATCGCAGACGAAACCTTCAAAATAACTGAAATGCGGAAGATAAAATTTGGTCATGTGATAAGTTTAAGTCACCGTACTTTTTAATGTACTTTATATATTTTTATACAATAAATTACATCACTGGTTGCTTTTATGATAATTTCTTATTTTAAACACCAAAATAGGTCATAGTTTATCTCATTAATTTTTTATTAAGGTACGATTAACGCTAACATGAATTATTGAAATCTAAATTACTATACATTATATTCATTAATAAAATATAAAAGTATTACCTATATTTATATTTGCCATGTTTTGTACGTTTAATCCAAAGATGTTATATCTTTATTATTACATATTAGACAGGTTGGAAACTTGCATGTGAGCGGAGCTTTCAAGGCTTTATCATAAAATGCATGATGAATGTGGACAAGCCCTTGCTTGGTACCGTTGCGTCCCCCCTCCCAAGGGCTGGGCCAATGAACAAGACACACAAGACCTTCCCCTCCCCTCTTTAATACGACAGATACGGAACTACACGGAGAAGAGCAGGCAATTTCAGAGATCTTAAATAGTGGTCACTCGTATTGAATGTTGGAGTAGGGTTCGGTGCACTCAGCACCATGTTTATACACGACTCTTAATCGAATACTTCAAAATGGCGGAGTTAATTTAGTCAATCTTTTAAACATATGATGTTATTTATGTAAAAAAAATACAGAATAACTTTTTTTTTTTATTAAATATATAAATAATAGTCATTATGGTCCAGTAAAAGTTATATATAAAACTCTATTTATTTATCTATTTTTTCAATTTATTTTGATTTATTAAACATTTGATATAAAAAATGTGAAGCAATAGAATATAGAGCTATGATATAGAATATGTTATACCTATTTTAATACCTACTTATAATATAGATTTACCGAGATATATTATGTGTCAAATATCTTATATTTAATATTTCATTAACTTTTGGGACACATTATATAATTAACCTTATTAAGAGAAGGAAAATCAGTTTAAATAAATTATTGGCCTTGGCTAAATATGTCTCAGCGTGAAATAAAAATATTGAATATTAATATCACGAGCGTGTTTCAGGACCACTCGCTTGACACGTACATACAAACAGACATTTTATGTATCGATAATGTCGAATACGAAATAAAATCACGGTATTTATGTCCACGTCGAATTAATATTTAACATACGGACTTCGTTTAAACGGTCCGATTACTTGTCTTATTTCTTCCGTAATTTAGCATTTACAGGTATTATATAATAAATAATATATCTTATAACATATATTGAAGTGTACATGTTTTCTTAAGTCCTTTTCCTAGTTGAAGTATTTTGTTATATACATTTATTTCATTTATAATTTAATAAATAAATATGTTTGCTTTTAATCATATTTTTGAAATTTAATTTCTGTATCCACTTTCATTTTGTAACTAAATTGGTCTCAAGAGGTTGTAATTAATTTAAAAGAACATTGCAACATTGATACATTCCTAAACTCAAGTTGGGTATTCTATTCAAATTTAACTAAACGGTTATATACTTTAGTCTTTGGGAATAGGGAATATTATTAATTGCTGTAGTTTAACTAAATAAGAAATTCTTGCTATGGTACATCATAGCTAACCTACTACGGGACCAGATGCCCCCAATAAGTTGTTTTAAGCAATCGCTTCAAAGTTATCTGATAATATTTTGTTAATAAGGCTGTGTTATTTATCTGGGCTTTTCTAATTAAGCCGACGTTTTATAATTAATTAATCCGGAATGTGCTCATGTTTTTATTAGTTAATTTGTTTCAAATACCTTTATAATAAGTAATTTTGTGAAATTTTAATTTTAAAAACATTTCTGTAAAAGAGGGAGTTTAGTTTAAAGTTTAAACCCCAATATTTTAGTTGCGAGATATTTTCTTTAAAACTAGAGTGGTCTCGACGGTGTTTATGTTTTTCGTGGCTGACGCCAGCACATCTAGCTGTGGGAATGTATCCTGCACTTTTAGTATGGTCTAAGTCAAAATATTTGGCTTGTTACCATGTATGAAACAATATTCATTATTAATGAAATTAAGAACTATGATGATTTGATGTGATTATTTTATTGTTTATTATAAACAAATTAATAGATTATATAGTCTAGGTTTCAATTAAGCTATATTTTTAATAATCTGCCCAATATGTTTTTCCTTTTATTATTTAATCCTTTTATTATTTGTCCTTTTTGCTTCAATTCAAAAATATATTATTAAATCGCTGTCGCCTGTAACTTGAACCATAAATAGAGTAACACCACTTAAACCATTTACCATTTAAGGCTCACATTAATTACTAGAAGGGTATCCTTTCTAACATCGCATTCTACCGTTTCAACAATACATTACTTCTAGCTACTGTAAGTAAATACACCTTTATATATCTCAATGCTGTTTATATATCTTTATTTAAGATACACTAAAGATATACACGTGCTATTACGATTAGTTCTTATTTTTATTTACATACGGGTCATTTTAAAATAAATTCAAGTGCATTTATAATACCGGTTTTATCCAGACTAATTTAGGCAGTTCTGATATTTTTTATAACATTCATAAAGGTTCCCACTAAAGTACGTGATATATATCGAAGCAGTAAAGGTTTTTTTTAGATCAAAGATACCTACTTAATAAGCAAAAGCGTCGTTTCGTTATATGGTTGGTTGCTTTTAAGATAACTTATATTTATTTATTATAGTAATTGAGATAGGTTTTACATAATATTATAATTACTACTATTATAATTGGTTAGGTTAGCAAGTCACGAATCTAGTTAAGAACCTACTCTATATTCTATCTGGTTAGTACCAAATCTCGTCTTCCTCTTTCAAGGAAATCTCATCTCGAGATCTAAGATCATTTTCAAATATCGAACTTTGCAAATTTGGTTATTCCAATGCAGATCTACGAATGCAGCATAGAGTCTTGTAATAGAGACTTGTAGAGGGGGGTTATTGGAACCCGCCTCGTATCGGGGATAAATAGGAACGGGACAAAGCTCGGCTCTATCGGAAGTATATTTGAAGTAGAAAGTTTGAATCATTTCTTGAATGAACTTTGAGTTTGACATTGTATTGAGAAAGAAATATATAAAACTTATCTTTATGTTGTAGTTTAAAAGGCAATTTCCCAAAATGGACTTTTTTGATTTAACAAGAATGGTGTGTTTTTGAGTATTTGATATATCGAAGATATTTATGTAGTAAAGATCTATCTTTATACATATATATATATATATATATATATATATATATATATATATTAGTCATACGAATAATAAAAAATAAAAAGTGTAATAATATAAGTTTTCTTTTGATATAAAATAAATAAACTCTGAAATGTAACTAACCATTTTAAATTGTTTTATGGGTTGAAACATACCAATTTTTACCAATTTAATCAACGCTACACTGAAAATTTTTATCAAAAATAAAAATAAATATGTTCTTTACTAGTTTTTATGCTTATATTGATATTTTATTTACAAAATTACCTAAAGTACGTATTGAGAGCCATGTTTTTTTTTATTTTGTAGACCTAAATTGTAATCGTATTCTTTTTTTTTAATTAATAATTAATAATTATATTAATATAATGAATTAATTATATTTTTGAGATACCTTTAAACAAATTTGATAATTAAAATATTATTTACGTTCCATGTTTCTTCTCCCTGGACCTATTCTTTAAAACCGTGCAAGTAGAGTTTGACGTTTCATAAGCGCAATGTATGCCTATTTGAAATAAAATAATGACTTTGACTTTGAAGAATACATGAAGAAGATACTTTGAAGAAACATGCCAAAATTAAGTAAATAAGTAAGTAATAAGCAAGCAACCTATTTTTTTAAAGCAGACTCTTTGTTGATGAACCGCAGGTGGTCTTTGGGGAAATCTACGAGTCTTTCCAGTGCAAAACAATTTTAATAAGAAGAAATTATTCCCAGTTGGAGACAAAGGTGGAATGATTGCATCTATAAATTGTATTTAAAATACTTAATTCCTGTCTCATTTACTTGAATGTACATATGTATATATATATATATATATATATATATATATATATATATATATATATATATATATATATATATATCTATCAAGCTAAATATAAATATATAAACATTCTATCTCTAATATTATGATTTATATTATATTAATATAATATCTATAAATTTATGACAAATTTCTTTAGTCTGATAGTTCAATAAATAGACCTATTATGAGTAGTTAAGATAGTTTTATATAAATATAGAATTTAAGTCATCAATACGGACAGGAATCGAACTAAAGACCTCTGGGTATTTATAATAATATATACCTATTTAGTGTTTTCTTTACATTTATTTGAAAGAAGTAAAAGCTTTTACCTAATTTTTTTTACACGGAGTTTCACACTTAATCACACGGAGTTTTTAAATTCTTACAATTACAGATACAAAAATATAAACACGCAACATTAAAATATTAGGCCTAATATGAGCTACTTTAAAAATATATCAATAAGGGTATATGATTAAAAAGTTTATGAGATACTTTAAAGATAAAACAATATTTAGATAACTTAAATAGCTTTTATTATTATTAATATATCTTTCCAAATCTGCATCGGTTTCTTTTATGATATAAAAACTTATGTACTCGATATAATTAATATATATATTTTCAATTTCAAGTATATTACATAATAGATACCTCAAAGTTATCCAAGTTTATCTCAAATAGTTATCCACCTAAGACTGGATAGATATAATAATTAGATATTTCGTAAGCAAGCTCTATGGCAACGCTCTCTGAATATAATAGACTCTATTATTTGTAGAGCTTGAAATATTATCGACCAAACAGCTCTAGTGCTGTTTACTAACAAATAAGAATTAAACGGCGCATGCGTGGGGTTGTCTATGTGTGTGTGAGTATAAATATGGCGTCGGGACGCCCAACAGTCCTGGCTTATGCAACAACATTTGATCTGAATGTATCATTTGGTTGGAAATAAATTAAGGAAGGAATTATTTTAAAATCAAGGAAGATACGTTTTGTCACGTACTTTTCGAATAAGATTTTTTCCGTCCCATCTTATAGGATTATGAATGTTTAATTGAAATTTCTAGCAGCGTAACTAAGTAACTAATAGACTAACTGACTGCCTGACTTACTATGATAATGTCTTATTTGCAGTTATCAACTCTGATAACTTATATGTATATTTTAAAACAATGATATTATTTGAACTAGTATATCATGTTTAATAAGCGTGTAATTGTATTCTAGCTCAGTATAAGATTACTTTTTGATAAAAAACCGCGATTATGAAGTTACCATATAGGAATACAAAATTATTCAAATGTATTCAAGGTTCAATGGAAAACAAAAGCTCGGATTATCTTTGAAATGCCAACCCTAATTTTTTGTTTCTGAGGGTTTAAAAACAATAGAAAAACATTTTTTTTTCACACAAAGAGTCTTAATAGATTTCATTAAAGAAAAATTACTATTGGGTAGAGCCTAACGCCATCTATCCAAAATCCTTGGAGGCTTTTCAGAAAGGCACTGAATGCTTCGGGACCTTCGTATTTTTTTTTTAATTAATATATTTTTTTTTTAAATTGTAATATTATTAAATATATTAAAATATGTTATTTTTCTGTAATGTAATAAAAAATATATTTTATATTTAATTTTTGTTTTGACGTTACATACTGTTTTCTAGTTTCTATAAAAATGATGGCATAATAATTTCATTATAATTATTGTACTGTATTTTGAAGAGCAGTAGAATAATTAAGAAAAATAATTTTAGTTACTAAGCAATTATTTCTTATAAGATAATTAAATAAGACAACAAGACAGTTATATTTATAGTTGGAATTTAATATTTGGTTAAAATGTTATATAAGAATTAAATCACTGTCTCAATCATAGTACAAAACCACAAAAAAATATACAACCCTAAATGTCCCGAAGCATTCGACAAAGCCAGTTCCTCGACGGAGCCTTTTTAACGACGTGCATCCCGCTTTCCGTTCGTCTCTTTTCATAATAGAGTATCGATGGCGGTTAGAAAGAGATAACATATAATTATTAATGACGTGATTTCAAAAGGATTCTTATTTTTTTATTGGAAACCAGTTATTATCTTGTTATAATTTATTTGAAATCTTATTGGTCATGTTATCAGACTACTCAGGACAAAAATACGGTAATAGGGTTTTTTTTAATGTGACCATAAATTGTATGTATGCAAAACTTTTATTATTTTCATTTTTGTTATTAAGCCTTTATAACTAATTATAATTCGTTTTTTTAATTTAGGATAGGATTACTTTTTTCCCAAATTTAGTTATGAATATTACGATAAATTAAAGAAAAAAATAAACACATATTGAGATTGAGGAAAATGTACCCACAATAAACATACCTTCTTTGTAGAATATTAAATTAAAATAATCGATATTGTTAAGATTCGAACCAACAACTCTAAGACACCAGCCCGACGCTTTGCAAATTGAGCCACCGTACCACGGTACTGTAAACGATTTTGTGTTCCATAACTAAAGTAATATTATATTTCTAACAAAACTCCAACAACTATTAAGAACACGCGTATCTAACGTCTTATCAAATAGAGGTAACATAACCAGTTATAGTTACGTGTAACCAATTACAACGCAACCTTGAGGTTGCCGCGTGCAAGAATCATGTATGGAAAGAATCTTCAAATGTTTATTTTTCGACCTTTAAATTTGAAGTCCAATTACTGCCACCTGCTACCACGAAGCGACAATTGGTATCACCATCCCACTCACACCTAAGTAAACAAAGAGGGTCAGAAAATTGGCTCACCATCCCCTCGTCTACGCCAAATGTCAATGAACTAATCTGGCTACAGTACAAAATACTTCGCAACAAAAATAATGAGAATGAATTTGTAGCCATCTAAATACTCGGTCACGTATGAATGGTATTTATTGTGTTTAAAAATCTCTTGTGATTCTAAAGTAATGTTCATAAAATGTAGAGTTTGTCAGATAAGTACACCAGATGACGTGGGATGGATAAGCTAGAGACGGTTACAACTATTGAAACAGAATCATTCATATTGGTTAATACGCCTACGACTATCATTAACAAGACAATCTCTACACAGATAGAGTCAATAAATAATATCATATTGTATCGTTCTTGTAAAATGTATTTTTATACACTTTATAATTGGATTTGAATAAAAAACGATTTAAATATAAATTAATCATACATGGAACTACATAAATTATGTTTTTTTATTATATAATTCTTCAATTAAGAAATAATATACATTTAGCTACACGTTATTAATTGTGTCTATAAATTAAAATATTCAAATTAGTCTAACCTTACTCTATACAAAGTAAAGTCTTTGATAAAGTTCTATTTTAAGTAACCATTGGCAAGTAGAAGGAGGTACGTGAATTTTTTCATAGGGGAATAATTTTGATATTTTTATTAAAATTTATGAATAACATTTATTTTTTGCATTTTAATTTGAACTTAGTAAATACACTGTGGAAAAAATATTTAAGTAATCTTTAAAAACGTAATCACAATTAAGGAATATTTAAAAAATAATATCCAATTAAGAAACAATGTCAATGTCATATAAAGCAGAACTAATAATTTCATCAAATTTCACTTGTAGTTTACCAAGAATTAGAAAACGTGAATAATAAATAGGACCTAAACATTCTTAGTTAACAAATAATATAATAAATTTATTATTAGGATGTTCAACAATACAGAAATATACAAGTATAAAATTAACTTTGTTTTAGTTACCCTTGTAAGCTATGTCTGATCCTCAAACATACATGCATCAAAAATATATTTATTACTTATCGTTAATAAGTATTTGAATTCTTTGTCTATAATAGACCAGTTTTTCTCTCATTTGTGTACCTAACAATTTTTCAAAGAACGTTTATTTAAATTTCTTTTTATTGTTTTAATATTGATTAAACACATCATTTGTGTATATACATGAGTTAAAATAAACTATTATATCTTTTGTATTATAGTAAAAAATTATATATAAAAAAATTACTTCAGAAAAAATTCCTGTGCCACCTTATACCGAAAGCTCGTAGATATTCGTTGAACCTTCAACAACTAGATGTCGCTACTATCCGGTATCTAGACGTGATTCTTGTTCTCTCAGAGAATATTTTCGTTGTGTGCGTTAGTCATCGTCTCTACGCTACGGACATCCTCATTTCGTAAACTCGCTACGTTACTACACGATTTACTCACACATACAAGAACTTTTTGTATCCCTCGTATACGAAGTAAATAAAAACAGATTTTCTATGTGTGCGTAGAGAGAATACAAAGAGTTTGACTTCATCGGTAATAGATGGCGTAAGTTTTACTTTTATAAGTCTCTTAGAAACAAATGGACTAAATAGTAGAGTTTGTGTGATGATATTTTAGGAAATTATATTTATTTATTTCATATATTGGAATATTTATTTATTGCAATATATTAAATATATTCTTAATATTAAATATCAAACAATACTAAATATTATTATTTATCAATACTGTGATGTTATTATATATTATTGTGATGGTTTTATAGCATTTTGTTGTTGTTGTTGTAGTAAGTTGTTCTAGTAAGATCAAGTATCCTTTCTAATTTAAATATTCTTATTAGAATTGTATTTCATCAGTAAGTATTTAAAAACTAAACATGTGCTATAATTTCAATATATTGTCTTTTAACTTATAAATATATAAATATTTGTAATATTATAACACAACAAAAACCATGTTATAGAGAAACACACGCGGTTTGTATTTACAAACCCTGTATGTTCTATAATGTGTTTAAATAAATATCTATTTATTAATACTTTTTCTATTACAATTGATTATTCATCTTATGAAATACTCTTTTAGTTTTTTTATTTCTTTTAAAAAGATAATATTAGAACTAAGTAAAATAGTGCTTTTTATATTTATTCTAATAAGTTTATCTAATGTATTGTATTACTCTTATAGATGTAATATTTATTATTATAACTAATATAATTGTATTTATAACCAAATAAAGTATTTATTAAAAATATACATTTTTTATTAATTATATCTTTTAATTACATAATTCTTCTTATTCATTTTATTGAGTGCTGATGTTTCCTAGATTTATTTTATTACTATATCAATTACTCACTTTAATTACATTTAAACATACATTGGAATAATAATTACATTACTTAATAGCTGTAGGTGTTTTATTACTTGTTTCTACAATAAATAGAAATAACTCAAAGGTTTTTTCTTACCAATCAGATATCCGAATACAAAAAATGTAAAGAAACTTAAAAAAAAAATTAAAAAACCAGGTGAGCAACCATTTTGTGAAATCGTATTGATTGGTGAAAAAATCAATTGTTAGGGGAGACTCGATCCCTATTGGCCCAGTTTTTATATGAGGGTGACACAATAGGGTGTGCTTTCCCTATTTTTTTGGTACAGACCCTTTTAAATAACTATTATTTCAGTTTCACAGTGCACATGTATTTCCCGTGCACTCTTAGTTTAAATTTGCAGTGATAACTTACAATTAAGTTATAATTTAATAAACTGGAAACGGCTTAAATCAGGTAAGTTTATATTTATTATTAAAAATCACATTTTATTAGTCAACTGTAAAAAAAATGGACGAATTTAGTGAGTTTATAAACTTCTACTAATTCATTGTTATTTGAAAGCAATTATTTAATAATTTTGTTATTTTGAACTGTGGTTTAAATAATATTTTAATGTAGCGTCAATAATATGTGACCAATTCTTGATATTCTTAAGGCTTATGACATTTGACAATAAGTGAATAATAACGGAGAATCCCGTTATATCAATCTTTTAAAATTTTGCGGTTTGAACAAAAAAGTAGGTATTTTCTTTTATCCAATTATATTAATTATTTTCTTGTTCAATTTAATTTATTGTTCATTTTATAAAATCGTTTATTATATACTATTAAGTTGGTGTTTTATTCATTGTAGTGTAATTAGTCTGGCGCTTTGCCCTGAGAAAGCTACTGAACGTTTAAAATTAAGTCGATGTTACACTCAAAATTGCGGTGCTATTAAGATCTAAAGCTAGAGCTTTAAATTAAACTTTAATTTTCAGAAAATTAAATACTAAAAAAATAGACAGTTACAATAGTCCTCACGTTCCTTGGTTATTTTTTTCCCCACGGGAACCTTATTTTTCCAGTAAAAGTAACCTACGCCCCTCATTGTCTTTGCGCAAAATTATTTCAGTTTCCGCCGCGTAGGTATTTACGTTTTGCTTAAAAGACAGACAAACATATTCGTTTAATCAATAACAGATTGTTTGTCAGATTGTATGAACTTATTTTATTTAATGGGAAATAACTAATTTATTGTACCTATGTCTTGTACGTAGAGACAAATTACGTAATTTATTTGTATTCAAGTTAAATTTTAACTTATAACATATTTTTAGGTACTCTGATAGTCTCTATTTATATATCTCTAACATGAACAATAAACATAATATAATATAACATATAATATATAGTAGGTACAAGAAATAATATAATAAAAAGTATTAAAGTTGGAATCTTTTATGAGGTACAAAATTTAATTAATTAAACTACCGTATTAAATGTTTAAATAAATCCAACTTTATTTAGTTAAACATTGAAAATCATGAAAAATATGTAGTTATATACCTAATTACTTATATACTTAGATATAAAGTTCTAATATATTTACTAAATTTACAAATATATTAAAATAAATCTTAGAGATATTTATAGCTTTCGTTCTTTCTGGTGCAGCAACCTATTTAATATAGTTACAGCTAAGTAGAATAATCCCTAAGAGAGAACTAAATGTACCTGCTATAGATACTATAGAGAGGTCTGAGATAGTGGTGTGCATTACCGGTAACTTTATCGACTGATACCTACCTACCTATCCCACTGCACTTACCGGACAATAAGTGGATTCGAATCTACGAAACCTCTTGAGACCTCGTATATAATATTTATTTTGTACCTTATAGTCAACTTATATTTATGTTAAAATAACTTATTATATTATATTTTATTTTTAATAAAAAGTAAATACACTGAATAATTTAACCCCGTTTATCAGCGAAATGAGGAATAACAGTACAATTACCAGTTGATTAAAGTTAGCATAATTTTGAAGTAGGCCGGAAATGAAGCCTCCCTCAGTCGTTTTATACCAAATATTGTTTTAATCTCCACGCTTTGCATAAATATATAATAAAATACCTATATACGCTCCTATGAAGTTACTATTAAAAGCTCGCTGTCATTTATAAAGGTATATTGTAAATTTAAGCCAAAAATGTATATTTTTAATTAATTATTTAGTTAACTTACTTCATACAAGATATATAAAAACAAAATCCAATCACATTAAAGCGCTACATAATCACGTTAAGCGCTGAAAGCTTTGAAACCGTAAACGAAATTAACAAACAAAACAACTATATGCGTGAACAATCAGACCCCATTTTGTGAATCCATAGTAGAAATAGGCTTTTAAGGAGTGTATGGTAATCAAAGTGTAGGCGAGGGCCAGATCAGCGTAATGCCGACGGATCTAAGTAAATGTGTTTGGCTTATTTGTTGTGTGGAAAACATTGTATAAGAGAAGTATTTTGCATGTGTTTATTTGATGAGTTTTCGTTGTTTTTTTTATCATTATATTAAATTAAGTAACTACCTACGGCTAAATATAAATACTTTTTTCTGCTTTCGTATATGAAAAAATATTCAGCCTTTTGTGCTTTTTATTTGGAGAAATATCAGACTTATTTTGTGCTTTTTATTTGGAAGAACATAGTTTTATTTTGTCCTTTTTCATTGGCGCTTCCATTTTAGACAGAATAATAATATCATAAAGGATACAATAATACACGTGTAAGATATCGCTGAAATTTCACCTGGAATATAAAGAGGGTTTCTTTACTGAGGTTTGGTTAGATAATTTTCATTTCAACGTGTTTTACTGGATTTCCTCAAGAATTACATAGAACATAAAAGTACACTCCTGCGTAAGAGAGATTTAGCTATGCAAAGATGTATCAAGAAGTATCAAACAAACATATAATTTTGGTACAAATAATCTAAATCAAAATAAATAAACAAAAATATTATTATAAAGATATTGTTTTGATTTTTGTTGCATTTGTATAATTTATAATTGTTATTATTATAAAAAGTAGTGTTAGGTAATTAGATGAAACTGTATCTTGCCATGCTGTGGCAACTTCTAAATGAAATAACACTCAGCAAAAAAAAGTACTTTTCTTTATTTTAAAACTTATAAATTATGTTTATTTTGTAAGTAATCCTTAATAAAAAAAAATCCTTTAGACAAAGATAACTTTGTAACTAAACTTATATAAGATTAAAATTTACTTAACTAAGTACCTACTTGTTGTTCTTGAGAAAAAATGTCGTAGTTACGAGAAACTTCAAGTGGACATAAATAAAGGTCAAAATATTTGGTGGTCCCATCTCGACAGGCGGTGGGTATACGTACTCAATTTTACATAACATATTAGGCAAGGAATACTAAGCCTTATTTGTATATCACGATGTAGCATTTTGCTATATCACCAAATTATATAACGTTATCCTCGGCAATAAAAGATAATAGACCCTCGGACTTTCAAAACAAGGCCTAATTTGGATTAACAAAGAGAGATACTTGAACGAAATTTCTTCGCCAAACTCTAGTCACGGCAAGACTTTTTGGAACAACTTATATTATTAAAGTCCTATGGAGATATTTTTGTAAAACTTCTTATCTACCTAACTGTATTTTAATATAGTTTAATAATTTTACGTAATATTAGGTATTAATGAATTATTACATAATTTTCGTATGTTGATGAATATATAAAGGTTTTATTACAACTTATTAGAACAAGAATTTATATATTGCTCTGTTTTGGTCCACGATTTCCTTTTACACCCGGTATTGTGTTTCAATTCCAGAGTCACAACCCTACACAATTCAAGAAAATAACTAAACCATTTGGGATACGAACCCACCTTTGAACCTTCACATACAGCTTAAAAGATTTTCCCTTGTTGATTCTATTTCCACCTACATCTCAACAAGGCTCACGTAAGAATAAGACACGATGGTTTTCCATTTGTCGGCCCTGGGGACTTATTATGTCTACATGAGAAACAAGAATATTTGTTCAAATATAATCAGGGATGCGAGCAACCAAACAAGTCTTGATTTTCTTGTTATATACAAGCAAGACTGAACGCAAATGTTTAACATCATATTGGAATGAGGCGATTTATCTCTCAGTTTGTATAAAAATACATGATTGGTTTTTGTTTATATCGGATAAAGTATAAACCAATTTATATATATGCATAAATAAATATATATGTCAGTCTGTTTTAAATGTAGAATATTCGTGGAATGTGAGATAGTGGCTATCCCTGTCAGGTTTGTAAACAAGGTAAACAGTCAGGCAGCCGGATCCTCAATAATATAAAATATGCACCCATTCCGCCCCCACGTGTACCTACCCACCCTCACCCACCTGAGCTGTAGTCGTATGTAGCTATGATATACAAACTATTTTTAGGATAAACAAGCCAAATTGTATGCCTTTTGTACAATATCTAACCAATATCCTAAAGGGTAGGGACAGTCATAAAGAAAATAGCTTTTGACGTTGATATTGTATTTCATATTAGGCTTTTACTAAAAAAAATAAACAAGGAACTTATAATATATAAAACAGTTATATATTCAATGTTATATAAGGATAAATGTTTGTTATGTACAAATGATAATTTATTAAAATAAAAAATAAATCCAAAATATGTTCATGGACGGACGGACAAGTATTTAATTATATTTTGTGTTGTTAAAACCGATCAGTTTGAAAATAATCCATATACTTGCAGGAGATGTTAAGATCAATTTGCTGATACGAGAGATCACGTACACGAAGAATGGACCCTACGGTGCCTTAACGTAGACGATATTTATATATATATGAAGGAAAAGAAACAAAAAATATTTACCTTATTTATATCAGAATTTTGACATAAAAGTTCCAGTTGGTGTATATTAAATTCCGAAATTTATTCATAAAATTAAAAGAAACTTTGTCTTCTATACCTTAAACTTTTTTGTATAAGCAGAATTTTAGTGAGAACATCCTGAGGTTGGTTTATTTTTTACCAAATCCTAATTAACTTAGGAGACCGTGAGATTGGATTGTTTTCTGTAATCGATTTAGGCCACACACTGTATTAAAATTTAAAATAGTTATATTTATAATATTGTTATGTCTATGAAAGATTTATGATATTTTAAAAAAACGGGGTTTTTTAATTCAGTAAACTTATAGTAAGAAAATAATAATTTAATCTTACTAAAGTCTGCTATCACTTATAATTACAGAAAAATATTTAGAAATGACACATATGGCTATATTTATATCTTTTATCGCATTCATAAAGTATACAAAAATCATTAAACATGAATCATATTCTTCATTTCTTTTAAAACAATCTTATCTTTAAAATAATTGCAAATGCAAATGAATAATTGCAAACGAATCAAGCACGCGATTGGTCTTATCGTATGTATTCGAAATTCGAAGTCAGGTGAGCCGCCATTGTGCCCGCATGTCCCCCGTCATTGACATGCAAATGAACCACGCTACGAACTCGTGGACCGAAGTTATTTATCTCTGATTGCATTCATTTATTCCACTTTGAGAAGTTCTAATTTCAAATGAAATTGCACGAATTTATTCCCATTTGATAAGTTCTAATTTCAAATGAAATTGCATGAATTAATTACATAAACAAGGCTCTCAGGGTAAATACGTTTACGATTACGTACTGTCAGCATTTTGTTTACGTTTATAGAGGATTACGTAATTATCTTGAGATAAGTTTTGCTACTGAATATCCAATCGATTCACGTTTTCTATGAAATGAGGGTTCTCAATTCAACTAATTAAAACTTGGCTCGTTTCACATCAAACTGTTTTTGAACAAATATTAGTAGGTAAGTTTGAAGCCCGCCTTTTATGTTATCATACCATACTTGAAACCTATCTACGTAATAAAAATATAAACAAGTTTAATCTAATACTATAGAAGTTACATTTCGCCCACATTATTACCTAAAACCTACTTCTGTTATCAATACCTTAACTTAATATACGAGCTGGATTAAAACTTGTTTTGTTAAGTATATAAAGATAGTGTTTTATATTTAGCACCGAGAAACAAACTTGTTTTTATTTACAGGACTTGTTCTGGATCCAATATTAAGAACTCCATTACATTACCATATTAGAAACAACACGCGAATATTATATTTTTTCTTTAATAAGATTTCCGATTTAGCAAAGTTGTGATATTTGTTTTAATTGACATATTTTCGTGTATAATTACCTTGTTCTTGATTATCTTTTAATGTCATTGGCGGATTTTTATATTTATAAATGATATTTGTATTAGTAAAATATACATTTTTGTATATATCTAATATTTCTTTAAAGATATATTATTCCATTATTGAGATACCGTTCGTTTACGCGTCGTGGTTACAAATCGGAATGTGGGAGCCAATGACTATTTTTCGCAGGTCACGTCCCACATTGAGCTTATCTGGTTTAGGTTTGATTATAATAAGTGATACAAGAAATGTCAAATAAAAAAGAATCTGGATTTGTCAATACATAATATTATATAATTTGATTTATTACAAACCTGAATGTTTATAAAGATGTTATATTGTTTGTTTAAATATAAGTCATCTTAATTTTATTGATAGTAGAACAAACACATTGAAATATGTAGTGTAATTTCTAGAAATGACATTTTAATTAATTCATCATTTACTTGATATGTTTATCAGTTATTAATATTTATATAATGAGTCACATCCAGCTGAGAATATCTCATCCGGAGATCATTTACGAAGAGTCCTCTCAAGTCAATATCAATAAATGGGAAGTTGGAAAATTGGATGTTTCGGCTCGTACCAACACCGTACGTAATAAGATAGTAATGAGCTGATCTTGCCACTCGTAAAAATATGGTTAGCTTCTTATGACTAAATATTTAACAATTCCTCTTCCATCCACAATAAAAGCTCTAGAGAAACCACATCGAAGTTTATGGACAATGTTAATAGAAATAGAAGATGGCGTACGTTTCTTAAGCATAAATATATTAATAATAATTATAGCAAGAAATATTTCAATTGGTACATTTACTATAAAGATCAACTTTCAACATACAGAGTTGAGCATTGCGAAAATGAGACTTCTGTAACAAGAAACATTTACTTTAAGAAAATATAATATTTTGTACGTGCATTCGTAATATTGTTAGAAGCGAGTTGCATCTGCCTACGAGGATTGATTTGACATTGACACGATGCGCATGCGTATTGCCCTAATTGGATGCAAAGGCCCGGTGCAGAGAGAGAGCTATAATTTTATGTTCGCGTGTGAAAGGGACGGGTGTATTGCACGCGACCGGAGACAGGTCAGCAACATGGCCGACGGCTAATGCAACTGCAAGTTATGAACAGAATTTTCGGATATTTTAAAAGCGATAAAGTCATCTGATATGATGTTATTTTTATATTTTATATAACTATTGACTTGAAATTGGTATTTTAATGAATTCTTATAACAATATAACGTAAAAAACAATTGTTTAGAAATTAGGAGCTATGTTTATAATTTCGTAAATTGACTTCAATTTGTATAATGAGGAATAATTTTCTCCACTCAAACAGACGTTATAATAAATTCCGAAGGTTGAAAGTAAAATAAATTGTAACAAGAGTATTTTCCATACTAATAACTGTACATCTCAAGAATTTCAGTGAAGAAAGTAAATAAAAGTTTAAACGGATTAAACTCAGAACACGGGTCAAAAGGGGGCGGGTCGCGGGGGGAGGGATAATTATCTCTTTCTATTTTCCCTCCTAAATTAACGTGGGTTTCTCCTTAAATGTAATGTGCAAACAAGCGACAATACTGAAATTGCGATTTTTTACACTAATTTTATAAATATATACCTTAAGTAGGACAATATGAATGTTTTAATAATATGTAAGTAAGTATATATTTCATAACATTTTTGGAAATACAATTTGGATTTTACTTTCATATAATTATATATTCATTTATATAAATACCTGCAATAAAATTGTAAATTAAAAAAATCACACTAAATTTAATTATAAAAATATATAATAAAATAATGTCGTAAGTCTGCTCTACCTTTAGTTAGAGTTTTGTTTGCGTAGACAGAACAATGGACCCTCTTTGGATGGACCTTGAATTCTTTGCTTGAACGAGGTCACTAAAAGGACTGAACGGTATTCAAGTGATTTGTAGGCTCTTGTTTGAGTTTTAAGTAACGTTCCCAAATTTTATCTCATACTTGGTAAGTAAAAAGTCCTAAATGTGTCTAGTTTTATTATTAAAGAATTTAGAAATTTGTAAGATGCAATTTATATACAATTATATAAACAAAAAAGGGTAAAGTTCTTTTAATGATCATTACTTTCCAAGCTGTAAATATTATAATTTTTAAGAAGAGTTGTTAAATTTGCATAGAAATAGATATTAAGCGTCTTTCTTTCTTATCTTAAAATATAAAACGCCATTTATATTCAGAGATTTTTATTTTTAAGATATGTAAAAGCCTTATACATATACTTATCTTACATTGAAAATCGAAAAGCTAAGCGGTACAAGATTTGTGGCTTATAGTTTCTGTCACGAATATATTGATTTACATTGTCTGTTTTGTAATTCAACAGAAATGGCTTAGAGTCAGGTTATTTCAGACTACACAAATAAATATTTTTATATAATTCAAAATATCTTTAGTCAAGTAGGTACCTACCTACATGCACTTTTGAATAGTCAATTTTTACGTTCAAATGGTCAGTATAGTCTGTCCGTGAGTAAGCTACCACCAGCTCTAAATACTGCTATACTGAGAAGAGCTGGCTAGAAAATTAACATTTTTTTTTAATGTTTTTTTTATATTTCGTATACATTATAATCATGATATGTTTCTATATATTAAAAGTATTAAAACATTTATATAATAAGAATTACTTTAATTTTTAGGATGCGACGGGATTTGAAGATATTATCTTAATGCTTTGATTTGAAAAATGTTATGTTTAACTATTTCTTAGTTTTATGATAAGAATATTCTAGAATTGAAAATTATTTATAGAATGTATAACTCTATGGTATTACGTATTTTCATTGATCAAAAAAAATCCAATATGTTACGGTAAAAATATTTTAGCAATACAAATAATAAGAACAACCAAAACAAAATATAAATCTTCCTAAACGAATCCTCGTAATTCTAATAAGGAAACATTACGTCAATAACAGTTTGTCTTTATATTGAAACTTGAGCTGAACCATCTCTTGGATAACGCAAACATGTTAATGAAATCAATCCTCTGTTTCAGGATTCTGTTGGAGCAAGCGAGTCCGAATATTCATCAAAGATTCGTCTACATTGCAAGTTTTTATTTGCATATATATATTCGGACGTGACTTGCATGCTGATATGATTATTTTTGTTGCTCTATGACAGACAACAGGACGCCTATAAACATTAATATATATATCTCTGTATAAACAATGGTTTTATCTAAATAACTCGTCTCTCAAGTATTTCAGGCGTCTCTCAAGTATTTCAGTATTTCACCTGCAGGCGTGAAGATACTCTTTATCTGGATGGAAATTAACTAAAGTCGGTGTACTCACAACTTTTCTTATCGCTCGTATGTTTTAGATATTTTACTAGCGAAAGATAAAACAAAAAGGCGGAATAATGAGTGTTCATCTAACTTTTACTACCAGGTCAAATTACACGTGGTAGCGTCTGCAAAATAAGATTTTTGTTTAAGAATACAAGAGGTACAACAGTTGGATAAAATGTTAGCTCTACAATTCCAATTTCAACTTTCACTTTTAACAAAAAATATGTCCACAGATAAATCTATAGTTTCTTATAAAAACTATCCTTTTGAATCTCACAACCAGGTAGTGAGGGAAAAAATTGGGTTACATTTTTTGGTTGTATCAAAAAATACGGTAAAAACGTATAATTTATTATTCTTGTATTACTGAGAGTAATTGTAAAATATTTTTGTGTCATTGACATTTAGAATAGGTAAATATAATTTATGCAGTTGATGTTTTTAAATAAGTCTTATCTATATTATTTACCTATTTACATTTAAAATTACCTAATTATTAACATGGTTTTATTACTAATATTACCATTAAAATTAATGATTACATATTATTGTGCCGTAAAATATACTTACATATTATTTATATTGTAAAAAGATAATAAAAATGATGTAGATATAATACTGATCATTTTATATACCTAAGTTTGTACAATTTTTATTACTTTCTTAAATAAAATATATAAATTCATTAAGTTATTGTTGTTATATAAATGTATGTGTTGTAACATAAATAAAGATTTATTATTGTTTGTGTGTTATTTACTAATCCTTTTCAGGCTGAATTTGCGTCTATATATATTCAGGAAAAATATGATGTTTGTCGAAGGGACGCAAACTATTCCCATCTGATACAAATTTCACGAAAGTCGAGGGTATATACATTTTTCATGAGCCCTCTAGATCGGCATGACAAATTTGTATGTTGTATTTGATTCTGATATTTCTAGCATATATTGCAAACATTTTTTTATTTAAAAGCATTTAATTATTGTTATAGTTTTATTATTTTAATTAAATTAGATCATATTGTTACTTGAGTAGGTGCGTAATGTTTTATTTGAAAAATATTGAATAACAATAAAAATGGCTGGACCTTTTGAAATACAGTAAATAATTACCGTTTTATAATCGTTATAAAAGTTAATTAAAAAAGTTTAAAAAAGTAAATTATACTCTAGAACCATCTGCTTTGATGAAATTCATAGACAGGTGGAAAAAATAGATGTACCTAGTCATATAATACCTAAATGTACTAAAACCTATAAAACCTAAATTTATTAGTTTAATACGATTAACCTTTTAACTGCAATTTTTTTTTCATGAAGTTTTATACATATTTTTTATTAATTTAATACCATATGAAGTATGTAATTATTTATAATTTCGTACTTATATTGTATTTAATGTTCTCAAAAGTACAAGATTTGCTCATGTAATTAAAGTGTCCGTCTATAAGAGATAATAAATAAAGATAAGTACATAAGTATGTGGTCAGTTCGTGAGAATAAAATCCCAAATCATGAATATTAATGTCGTTTATTAAAACCGTTTTGGAGTTGTCAGATAATTTTATAAACTTCCACGTAATCATAATTTTAATGCAAACGCAGTCGCCGAAATACTGAAAGATAAGATTAAAAAGACCGTATGATAATTACGGTTGTGCATAATGATCTTTATATAAATATAATACAACAATGACTTCTATAAAAAATATTACTACTAAAATTGTAATTCTTTATATTTTGATACAATTTACTAATAGCAAAGTATTGGTGAATGAAATTATAGCAATTCTTGTCCTAAATATTCTTAATTAAATAAAGTAGGTATATATAATTGGGAAACCTTATATGGTCAGATTTGGCAAGAGTCGTGTATTTTTTGTATTTTGTGGACAATTTGGCTAGCCCGAGACATAGACAAGTGTTTTAGGCAATTACTATTTCTTTACTATATTTTTTATATTCTATATAGCCTACATGATAAAAAAAGTATACAACTTAGTTAAGTTAAATTATGTACTTAAATACTAATTAATTAGAATTGATGTTGATTAAATAAACATATATTAAACTTATCAATAACCTGTTTTTAAATACGATTAAAAAACTTATTTTTGTATTAGGTACAAAATGTTAAAATTTATGGTGTAAGTTACCAAGGTTATATTATATATACTACATAGTAACTAGTAGTAGGTATGTTGTAGGTATACTGTCTATATGTTAATATTATACATAATTATTCGTATTTTTATAGTAAGTGTTCTGTTACATAGCCAACTTTGACTTAAATAAATTAAACGTTAATATATAATATAGATTTGTACATAACTTATAAATAATTATCTTATGCGTTTCACTGATCATGGGTATTCTACAGTTAGGTATAATACTTTTATGCAATGAAAATTCTTTCAAAACTAAAATGTACTTAGAGGCGACGAAAAACTTTTATAGCTCTTGAGTTACGAACGTAATAATTTGCGAGTTAAAAATTAAACGGTGCAATAGAATAAATAAAGAAACTTGCTCCACAAAAATATTTTCAAGTTTTTTTTATGTTTCATAATAAAAATGTATGCATCACGTTGACATTTTTTATTTTTTTAAACCTCTAACATTGACTAAATTAAAGTCAACTCAAAGTAATTTATTTTGTTTCAAGTAGACATACATTGCAATAAAGTTATTATACACAGAGTATGGACACTAAAATGTATCCACAAAAAAGAGACAGCAAATAAGGCTACCAATCTGTCTCTTTCTTGCATGGATGATCAGACAAAGATAAGTATGGGTACCACATCATCTTTCTTTTATTAATTGTTAGACACACGTACTCACAGGTCGACCTGTGGCTCCCCTACTCTATGACACTTGCACTTTGAATTAATACGTCAGAACCATACCACCATGGTCAATAGACAAGAACCGACAAGAAACTTAGTATACAATTTTTAAATTTAATTTTAAAATTACAATTATTAAGAATATTTAAGTGATTATTTACTATTTATAATTGATTATTGTGAAAAGATTTAAAAAGATGACAAGAATTTTGGTAGATTTTAATTCTTAAATAACTGGGTCTATGTAACAAAAAAAAATGTTATGTTTTAGATGTTGCCGATGAAGTTTTTGACTAATTTAAAGTATTGTTTTATTTAAGTCGTCACATTCTATAGATATTTTGAGTTATTGTAAAAAGATTTAAATAGATGACAAATGTTGGTTGATTTTGAATATTAAATAACTGGATACTCATATATACTTATAACCAAAAATAATAATTATGTTATAAAGTTTAGACGCGCAAAGTTCAAATTTTATAAATATTTCTTTTTAAATACACATTACCTTTTTATCAAGCTTAACTTTTTCTCAACACCACAAAGCTATATAGATACATTTCATAAATCCATAGAATATACAACAAAGAATATTGATTCGAAAAACAACAAAAAAAAAAACAATATGTATATAACAATATGTAGCTGGTGATTTACTGCTGTAAATGTATGATCCATATATGTGATCCAATTCCAGTGGTGCCATATATGGTATCTTCAAATTTGAAATTGGAACGAACAGAATACCCCCAGTAATGGCTTAAGTTAGATGAGAGGCGGGGAGGCCACCCGCAAGGAAGCTTGAACTTTGACTAAACTCTGACATTTTAATGAAAAAGACTAAAGTTTTCCCGTCTAACAAAAGCCGGATATTTTAATAGAGGGTATGATGTTTTGAATGATTTTTTGATGAGGTTGGATAGTCTAAATAATCATGATAATATTTTTTTTTTATTAATAAAAAAAACGGATTTAAAATAGCCATTTTTTATGAAAATAAAAACGTTTAGTGTAGTTTTTTTTATAAAAAAGTATAGGTAGTACTAATAGATTTAAGGATCATGTATAATGTAGAATTATTAATTTGTAAACCAACCCAGTAGCGCCAAAATCAACAAAGGCTGTACCCTTTCAGATACGAACCTTCGGAATAGCGCCACCGTGCGGCGAACGGCTGAACCTTTTCAATGGCTCTTTTTACGACTTTAGATGCGTTTGTATGCGTACACGTTCCTACGCACACTAACATTACGATGTGTACCAAAACTGTGCGTGTAGTGGAAAATTTATGTGTTGTGAAAGCCCATGTACAATCTTGTGCTATTGTCGGAGCCCTTAAGTTGTCTATTGGTAAGATAGATGGCATTGGCTGTACGGCAAGAATAATATATCTAGAAGATATTCTAACACTCACCAGATTCGAGGCGAGCGGTTTGCGCGCATTTTTTTCAGCTCGGTATTGAGGCCGGGCGCGTTACATAAATATAGAAACAAATTTAGGTACACTGCACTGTTTGAATTTAATGAAATTCATGAAGACGTGTTGTCCAACGCGTGGTGTTCTCATAACTGTGATAAAAAGCGTGAATTTTGTTTCACTAAATAAAAAAACATTCCGAGTAGAAATGTGAAGCAAAACTGCCCAGACCATTGTTTAGTTGGCCGATTTATACGGCTCGGTTACACTTGTGCCTTTTATTAAGCATTACCGATAAAAAGAGTCATAATAGGTTTTATGGCCAGATTTTAATGACGATATGAAGAAGTAGATTTAAATCGCACCAAATAGGTTAAATGCAATATCAATAAACAAACATCAAACACTACAAAGATGCACCAGATATGGTATTTGACTATCAAAAATATGCATAATACATAAACCCAACCAAATATTCTAATAATAGATATGCTAAATAAATCCTTAAAACTCATAAACTGCTTTATCACAATGAATTTTATCACAAGACACAAAATAAAAGACAAAACAAACTCGACTCTTAATAACATTGTTAAATAAATCAAAATCGATTCCTCTTATCAGCTATTCGATTTTCAATCGAGATCTTTTGATTAGTAATTCTACAACAATGGTCTCTCCTTATCGCTGTTTATCGAGTTTAATATGCGTAGAAAGTCGCATTCGTTATCAGGGACGCGTTCCACTTTGTTATCGCATAGGTCGAACAGAAATGGTTATTGTATTTTGTATATGGCCTGTGCAGATTAAGTGACCACCTTATATATATAAATATATATATATATATATATATATATATATATATATATATATATATACCATACTTCATAATTCATCTACTACAAACAATCTTTTTCTACGTCTTACCAGACTATTTAAATGCTTTCTCTTAATATTCAAAATTCTGACCGTAACAGTCTGCAATTTATTAAAATTCATAGGCGTATCTAGAGCTACTTTATAAAAATGTCTGTCTGTCCGTCTGTCTCTAATTACGAAATTTCAATTAACGTTCCGTATCTATCTACTTATTGCTATCATGTGTTACGGACTAACTTATTATTTTTAAATATATAAGTAGTATACATTTTCTTACAGAATATTCTTACTTACCTAGATATAAAGTGCAATATAAAAAAACCTCTATTACCGTCTAATAGATAATAATTTATACACTTTTACAGCTGACATGGTTAAGCATAGTTATTTAATTGCTCAATTATAGTTATGTTAATTAATTGATGTAAAGGATATTTATAGTCAAGCTTAATAACATTATAATTTTGTAATTGTCCATAAACATGTTTAGACATTTAGTTTAGTTTCGTTTAGTTTTTTTAGATAAATAGATTATTATTTAGATAAACAGATAAATATAATAGGTTCATTTAGGTACACGGGTAGAACTCAAGCCTTTGGCATACCATCCTATCCTTCTCTCAATTAAAGTATGTGTAGCCATTTAAGAAGCCCTAACAGATTATATATTTTTATAATGAGAGTCTATCATGAGAGATCTTTTAACACGAAAAGAACTCAAACCTTTGACATACCATCCGATCCTTCACCCAATTGACCTCAATACATACCTATGTATAGTCACTTAAATGATGGCCTACAAATAATAGTAAAGAGGACTTATTTTATTTAGAATGATGGATTTATCAAAGTGACTCAGTAGCTCAATTGGCCGAGCGACGGAACGGTATCCCAGTGGCTACAGGTTCTGTCCATATTTATTAATGATTTTATTAAAAACTAATTTGATTTATTCAAACTCAAGTAAATAATATATTGCATTTATAAAAAATATTGTGAGAAGCAAACAGGAAAAATACAGGTGAAATCTTAGCCGCATGTGAAGTAGATGAACATAATATAAAAACACATATTACAAAACATTGTCGTTAGCAAGAATAACAAGTACTTACTCTTAAAAATAAAAGTACATGTAAAGATCTATACACACATACCTATTATATGTATTCGAAGGTATAAACCAAGGATTATTCAAGACATTAATAACGGTAGAGTACTTGAAGGGTCATCGAAGGCAGCGACCTCACACCTCAGCTGATCGCAGTTAAAACTTTACTGCCGATGACGTCACACGATATTTTTTCTCCAAATGATTTACAACCAAGCCGTAAACTCTACACAATAACTGTACCGATTGTTTAACAGTTAACCGCAATGTTTAAACCCTTTCTAGGTAACGTTCTTGAATCAATGACGTTTTTGAACTGCTTTTTGCTCCAGTTTTAAATTTCAAAAGAAGTCGTTAAATATTATGCAATTATATGCAAAAAAGGGTTCACAATTGTAAAGATCGACAAAGATCTTGCGTTTTGGGATTTTAACTCGATGCCGTGACTAATTGTGAGGCAAGAACAATAAATTAAAATGTACTCGATCTACATAAGGCTGATGCAGTTTAAAACGGAATAAAACAATTCAATACTACCATTATTATATACAACATTGCTCTATATGAAATACAAATAAAACCTATTTTGGCTGATATAAAGAATATAATAGGAATAATTGAGCCTCTTTCACGTTATATACGTAATAAAATACCAAATATAGAAATAAACCCTGTCAAAATGAATGTATTTCCGTATAATTGGCTATAAAAAAAAGAAAAATGGACTGCAACGAAAGAAAATGCGTTGTCTATAATGATTCAGAAACAGCCCTAAAATGCCGTTCAATTTATAAATAATACTTATAACATAAAAAATAGACATAGCTAGGACTATTTTTAAATAAAAATTACACCCATCTAAATACTTTTCATTAAGCGGAAATTGAAGTTTACTTGTAGCTTACGTAAGAAAAAACTTTTACGTAGTATTTTTCATTATTATTTATTTTTGAGAACTATGTATATATATCATTATTTTTTTAATTTAAAGAGATCCCTTGGCCTCTTAAAATTATTGGTGGTTATTGTAGCGCCATTTTAGAGCTACAAAATATTCCAAGCCATATTTATAGACACGACAATTGATTTAAATCACTTCCTGTATTATTTTCACTGAAAGCGCTCAACGACATCAACTTGCCTTCGATTTTTAAAAATATTTACTTTTAAAATATACAGAATAGTCAGAGTATAAATCATGAACTCGTTACAATTTATGAGTCTGCTCAAGCGCAACGATTGAAGCTTTAATTTTAGACACATCCCTAATCATACACTTAGCGATTAGAACTGATTTATTATAGGAATCAATGATTGAAAACCTTTTATGATTTAAAAAATATATGTTCATTTTATTGGTTTGCCTTTGACGTGGCCAATATGAGTTGAATTTTATATAACCTACATTTTGCTATCAATGAATATTTCTAACGTTTATATATTATTGTATATATATTGTTTCTCTCCTCAACCAAGGAATAGGAATATAAACTGCCTCTCAGTTTAAAAAAATTTGCTTAAAGCGCTATCGCTTATGGTATACGACCACGACCGTTTAACCGTCAAGGGCTTTAAGCGGCCATGACCCGAAGCTGGATAGTGGGATTCTGACTTTGTATATAAAGTATGCAGTGAGACATTCGTAATGACAGTTTATTCAACTTAAACTTCTTCAGCTGGGATACGAACTTGATTGAAGATCAACTGTAATAAGATGAGTCAAATTGATCATACAATCATCTTAAATGTATGAAGCTTTCTTTATTAACCCATCTTTTTGTGAGTAAAATATCAAATTTAGTTTTAAATAAAATTTTCTGGTATATAAAATGTATGAGAGTATGTAGACGCAATCAATTTTTAATGCCGAGAAAAGGTTACTATTCGAATAGTTTTCTCTAACACTTGTCCGCACTTCAGTTTTGCGAAACGATCAATTGAAAATAGATTTAATGACATTTAAAATAGGGTATGTTTTTGAATAATACTGAAGTAAGGGTGGGGTAATGGTCACATTTGGTCGTGTGAGGTGAAAGACGAGTATTCGTTGAGGCGTTACCTAAATGTCGCTGGACGCGATCTTCTCCAACATACAAGAGTCTCTTGATTTTTTGTTAGTTCTGTCATTTATCTATTTAAATTATTATTGTTTCGAATTATTTACTTTTAAAATGTGTTTTAAAACACATTTCTTATTTATATATTATTTGTCTTCTACATAAGTTTATTAGTAGGTACATTTACAATGCTATATCAGTTTATTTATCATTTATTATTTATTTTAAATTAAAATAAGCTTTACTTGGCTATACATATTTATAGATGTTTTCAAATATTATACTCTAATATTATAATTTGTTAGGTATAAATATATATGTCTTAAGATAGGAATGATAAACAATCTACTAGAGTGCTTACTTTAAAACTTTGTAAGAAACGTACCGATAGGTACCGAATAATCATATGTAGTCTTAACCCTAGATAGGGTTTTATTTAAATAGTCTCTCATGTGTAATACAGGTCGTCTAGACAGAGTCTTAAAAGCTATAAGAAATAATGTAACATTAATGTTTTTAACTTTCAGACATTTTAAAACGTTTTTTTTTTGGTAGAGTCGGAATAAAAAGGAGCAAGTTTGTTTTTATTATCGTTTTATTAACTCTATATTTATAAAGATTTTTTAATAACCTTAACGATTACTGTAAATAAATTTTTATTTATAGGTTCATATATATAAAACCTGAAATTCTGTTCATTATTACTATGTGAAAGATAAAGTAGCTTTTACATATTGGGTGGTCGTCGTAACAGAGACAGCCAGCCTTTATCGGATACCCGCCATTAGAGAAGGGCTCATTTAGATTCACGAAACGATTGCGATACGATTTTCTTTAATTTTATAAGAAAAATCTGCTATATTTAAATTATTCATTGATTACAAAATTGTCAAGGTGTAACCAATTTATCGTTTCATGAAATTTATTTTCATTTAAAAGTGGAAACATTCAAACTAACTCTATATTTATAACATTTTTACATGCACTGGTTATATATTTACCACATATGTATGTTTTTAAATATATCTTGAATTATAAGTATCCATGGTGACTGCGATAGACTAATGACGACCCGGAAATTTTGTCAGAAATCTCATTACGCCTGCCTAAGGTTTAGTTGTTTGGCAAGAATTCAAGAGTCGGGATTATGGTTGCTTTTTGTTAAGCCCCTAATAAAATACGTTGTTAGGAAGATATAAAGATCATTGGAATTAATGATATCTATGTATTCCATGGATTGGTTATAATATATACATACTACTTATATATTTTAAAAATATATAATATATATATATCAGCGTGTCTTAATAAAACTATATTATGTACATACGTAAGTTTTAAAATGTAGTAAATTTATTATTAAAATTATATTTTTATTTTTTGTTGTTTTGTAAAGTTATAATATTTAGTTATTTTCAAACTGATTTGTATATCTCCAAAAAACAAACAAATTCGTACATCAAGTTGAACATTTTAGTACCGAATAAAGTCTATCAATAAATTTTATGTATAACCATGCTTGTTTTTCGCTTTTTCGGGTATTTTCTGATTGAGATGGATTTTGTTCGATATGTTTTTTAACCTACAAAAATTGTCTTCATGACAAAATGGAACATTCTGGAACGTTTACTCAGACTGACAGGTTAATTAGTAAGGTTTTGGATTACACATCGTAAATTACACAAACACGGTCAATGAGAACAAACATCACCATCAAGTGAAGAGCCCTTGTAACCAATAAGGGTGATGGTTGTCCCGATTGTTTGTATACTTCTATAGTCATTCGCTGTATTTGCTTTGTTAGAGACATGTGATTGGTCCAATTTTCTGTTGCAAATCATTCAGAGGTATGATTTATGAGAATTATAATAATAATATAATAATATCACTGGAAAAATTACACAAATTGATCTAACCCCTAAAGCAAATTATTTGTTTGTGTTGAGGATCTTAGACAATGATACAAATATATTTAATAAACGACCAAACCCAGAAATACAGACATCTACGCTCATCACATACATGCCCGTTTCTGTCGGGAATCGAACCCGAGTCCCTACTGCGCCGTGATACGTTAGCCGTCTGCGCTAACCACTAGACCAATGCAAGGGGCGGTAATTAGTTAATTATTAAGTTTTAACAGAACTAACAACGTTATTTTCCCTTGCAAATTAAATCAAATAGTAAGTAATATCTTAAACTGAAAACAACAATGTGCACGAATTTGTCGCAAACATTCAATGTACGTCTTTTAAACTTTCTAGACATTACGTAGTCAGTACGAGACACGCAGTTTCTCAACCACTGAAGAATGATACCTCGGAGCAATCTTGGCTATGGTATTTGAATGTACTTGCTTCTATACGAGGAAGGTGGAGGGTTCTTCTTAAAATAGTGTCGCACTCATGTATCTTGATACTATCAGTCGGACAAATACAAGGGGGTGGGGGGGTATGGTGTTTACTGTGCTCTAGGGAGACGATGAAATTGGTGAATATTTTGGCTATATTTTCATGTTCATATGGTATATATTTTATTCATATAATAAAGAATAAAATTTTTGTTGTTACAATTACTATGATTGTTTAGTATAATAAAGATAATCTTTGTAGCAGATTGTTTAGTATACTAAAGATAATATAATGTATTTATTAAGAAGCTGTATTTTACCTTTATATATTCGATTAAGTAAAAATTTTGTTACTAGCATGTTTTGAATACATGTTTGTCCCCTGTTTTACCAGTATTTGTGAAAGTAATACCAAGAAAAAACGGTAAAAATAATAATGTATTATGCAGCGATGCGCCAAAAAAAAATTTCTGAATTAAATATCTATACATTGTGGAATAAATATTTATCCTCTATAATATTTATATACTTTGATCATACAAAAAATATACCATTTTAGATATATTTCAATGATACCAAACTGATTTCTGTATGAATATATTATATATTACAAATACAAATATAGTTCCTAGTTATTATATTTTTGTAAGTCTAATAATTAAAATAAGATAGTTATGAAATGATTGCCTCACACTATGTCAAGCATGTCAAAAATAACTGCCAACTTTACGCTGTAAAAAATTAACGACTTCGGTTATGAGGTCACGTAACGTGACGTCACTAGAATAACATGGCTGAACAAGTAAAGACTTTAAAAACAAAACAGATATTATACCTATAACTGTTTTACGTCTATTATTATTATAGAAATACAAGAGGACCTAAGGTACTTAGGGATTTGTAGTATTTTTATTGCAAACTGTAAAGGTATCTTAGACAACAAGAATACAATCAGTACTCAGGTAATACCTACCCTGTCCAAGAATACCAAATTGCTCCTAGAATCGTTGAGCTATCAACTTGTGTATTACTCTGTCGCTTCATTTCCTTTTTGTTGCTTAGAAAGCATTCATTTACATAAATTTAGGTATTGTTATTTTGGTTGCCTTCCAACTTCGTAGGGAATGAGATTCCTGAAACTTATTCCTTTGGAAGAGGAAATTTGATTCGTCGATACGAGAGGCTGTATCGGAAACGAGTTAAATAACAGCTCCCCTTTGTTTTCTATTGTTTGAGGAAAATGATCAAATAAATAATAAACAAACCAGCGTAGAATATTGATGACCTGGTTTTCTCTTGCGTTTATGTTTTGTAGGCATTTATATATTTTATGTTTTACGTTATAACGATCCGTAACACAACTTAGTGTATTGGCTTTTATTTTTTTGTTTATCCGCAAATATTTTACTGTTTGTATGTTTTTGTATTTTGCTTTCTCTTTTTATACAAGTGTAGGTACATTATTAAAATGAATATGTTACGGGAACTATACAAAAATAAAATTTAAATATTTGAGTAAATAAAAAAAACGTGACATATATATGTTTCTTTAAGTATAAAACCTTAAAACAGGTCTCAACTAAATAACAAACGAAACTACGTACCCCATTTTTAAGGCTTATACGCAAAATGAGTTGAAACGATGTACAAACCGTATTTCGGACGAAACATCGAAGTTAATGAAGGACATTTGTATGTAACGGACTCGAGTGAGGCTCCTGGGCTCGATAATAGCACTTATTACATGTATCGATAAAGGTGGATATCGATATTGTCCTATATTGATTACAACTTGTTTATATCTATGCGTGACTTCTTCGATCAAAGACAGATACGATCATCAGGCTTCAGTCATCAATAATTTATCAAAAACTTCCTAAATCTGCATACCTTTGTTTTAGTATCTCACTGATTATCGGACGTATATCTTAGAATAAATAAGTTTAATAAACTGAAAATAAATTCTACATATGTTTCAAAAAAAACTAACATGTAAGAACTTTAAATCAATAATTATAGTAAAATATACATTGGACTTTTTTAAATAATTTGTATTCAAATAAAATGAAATACCTTCTATCGTATGTTTAATATATTTTTTCTCAATTCTTATATGATGCTCAAATTTACTGCCCCTCTTTTTAATGCTCCTTTAACAGAGCTGCTGGAAGATATTCTATTTTCAAGTAGGAACAGCTTTTGTAAAAATCTATGTTGAAATAAATACATTTTATAACAAGTATATCTGATGAAATAAAGTAAATATAATTTATTCCTATGTAGTATACAACAATGAAGTGCACGCGCTTATTATAATATATAACATCTATTTCAAATTAAGGGCTATTATATATAATAAGAAATGAATTGGAATCAAATTTACATCACCAATTGTTATGAAAACACGTAATAGAACTTTCATTCTGTGGAACGGCCGCCCGAAACTTGAGAGGTGGCCATTTGAGCTGATGTACCAAGGCTTCTAGCATCAACATTTTATCCGATAATAAAGAGAAAATACAGTTCTGCTAAACATTTTCCAGACAGCTTTATTTATTTTTAACTATAAATTTCGAAGTATTTTTGATACCTTACTTATATAATATATACCTTACAATGTATCACTGGTATTTATACTTTCGAGTAAGTATAAAATATTTATGAATGTAAAACTACAACATTGCTTGTGAGATAATAAAATACAATAATTTATAATTAAATCGATATTTCTTTATAATTATGTATGTGACTCTTTGATGGTACCCGGTACTAATAATGAGGCTTACATTGTATCTAAGGACGGGTAACCACGCGACTTGGAGGCTTTTAAGGCTAACGAATTAATTAACGTAGAAATAATCACAATTAGCAGTTTTCTTTACAATATTATTATCTTTAATAAAAATATAAGGTATCGTAAAATTTGAATTTGTGATACTCTATTTAACTTGTGGATACAAGTTACTTTTCTAGGATCGAAGGATCTAAATAAAAACTTTGGCATTACTCTCTCTAACTTCGACAATAAAATCGATGATCTTGTTTACGTTCAAAATAAAGAAGTTTCTTTGAATCATATATATGTTGGAGTTTTGATGAACAAAATCTTTACAAAAAGGGAATATCTGAGAAGTTTCCGAACTAAACCATTGTGGATAGACCCGTAAAACAACGAACAACCATTCATTAAAGGTCTTCAAGTTCGCTAGCTTATGAATAAAGAGGGTCGCTGAGGAAATAAGGGAGTTATTCAAAAGAAAAAAGTTTTTACGCAGAAAAAAACGACGAGTAAGCGTTGGATTATCGTTCACCGACAAGAGTTTTGCGGAATTGTTCGACATAAAACCTAATTCTAATATAATCTGCGACTTGCCATCCTAATTTAAAAAAAGAACTTTATAAGATTTTTTTTTGAATCACTAAAACTAATTTTATATATAATAGTTATAGTATAGTACCAAAATGATATACCATTTTTCTTCTCTAAGTTTGAATGTTGCTAGAGTCAATAAGCAGGTGTATGACGAACCTTAAACTTTTGAGAAATATTTTTAGAATCATTAAAACTAATATAATATCGTTATAAAATAGTTTTAAATTAATATGGTATATAATTTCTTCTAAGTTATAAAGAAGCAGAACTAATTAGCAGGTGGAAACCACCCCTTTTTACTAAAAAACGCTTAAAATCATTTTTTCTGATTAATAATATCCGCCCAAATAATTCTCACGAAAATGAGCGGATGGCTTCATAATTATTTTTCATTTTTCAAGTAAACGATTCGTTCCACTACATTAGGGATGGTTGGAATATCTGCCCTAAACCGCTCTAGTAACGAGATCTCCACCTCAGCGTGAAATTATAAAATTACCTCGCAAGGCTCGATACTTAAGAAAGTCTATAATGTCTGGATAATTTTATAGATATTGCTATTAAAAGATAGGTTATTTTAAATTATGATGAAGATATCAAAGCTATACATTATTATTTTATTATGAAAAATTCAAGTCAGTGTGTGCATCTTAAAGTTGTTGTAGGTATATAACCTACATAATTAACAAAGTTACAAGATTAGGCTTCTTACAAACTTCAGACTTTGAGCGAGATAGAGTCGCATTGACTCTCGCAGCGCTGAAATTTCGTCACTACGATAAAAACAAAATGTCCTTACAGACGAGTGTTATCCTCTTTTTATATTTTGCAGGCTTCATTTTAAGTTAAAATATTACTTCATTTACGTATTTCAAGAATATTTTCGTGAATACTTATTGTATTATTTGACTTTAAACGCTTCTATGCTTCTTCAGTTACTTGTGGTTTTGTATAAATTTTAATTAATATAAATTAAGTAAAGTTAAGTAAAATTAATATAAATTAATATAAAGTAAGTAAGTAAAGAATTTAAAATTCAAGTTAAAAAAAATATCCCGAACTACTTAATCTAAGTTACATAAATAACTTCTCAATGACAATAATATGCAAATAAGTTAGTTTTAAGAGCAAAACGCAACATTAAAAAACATTAGCATATATAATCTCTGTATTATTTTTAAAATGATATAAATAATTATAATGTTATTCAAAGTATCAAAGTCAATAGCATAGTGCATAAAACATTATATTAAAAAAATCGAATGAATATAAATGTAAAAAAAAACATTTAATTTATAAAATTTAAAAACAGGCTCCATTTCAGTAGTACTATATTTTAAACATGATTTTATAAATAATTATAAGCTTCATAGTCTATTTCACCAAGAATGATATTACTTACGTAGCTACGAAACATTGTAGATAATTCCTAGTAGGTACTGCCAAGTACACAACTTTGTACGGATAAGAGCGAAATAATCCCAATCTTACATTCTTGTGATGAAAATCTATTTGAAAACCTATCAATTATGAAATATTATTTAATTATCTATTTTTGTATAGTATAAAGAATATTATAATTATTTAGTAAGAAACTAATTGTATATTTCGTCTTATCGTTGACATAAAAAAATCAAAACATTTGATGAAAATACTAATATGTAAAATATGTAGATACAAAATGTATTATGTAGATTGTAGAGTTTGGAAAATATAATTAAAGAAACATATAATTAATAGTAATATTAATATTATAATACATATCTAGTTAAATAATATGTTTGGTTTTATTAATTCTAAGCCGAATGTAAAAGCAAAAAATGCCCAATATCAATAGATTCCTGATTCAACGGATATTCGTCCTACAAAGGCCGAGACAAGCGTTCACATAAATCAAACGTACGCACACACGCATGCGCCGCCCTTGCCCGGCCCGTATTCAAAATGGCCGACTATCACCGCACAGCTGATCGGCATTTTATTGCAACCATTTTGTTTTTGATCCTTTTCAAAGTTCGTCGTTCAATGTGAATAAAATGTAGTCCAAGGTAGATAAGTATTTTCAAAAATAATATTGTGCGTTTTGGAGTTGTGGTATTTATTACATTTACATAATATGCAGATATTAATTTATTTTGCAGATTGAGTAATTCAAGCAACAGTTATCATTAAATAATCATTTTATTTGTTTTAACAAAACAATGCTTTTTTTTTATTTATTTTTTATCAAAAAAGTTTTATAAATACCAAAGAACCGTGACGCCTAAGAATGTCTGAATAAAATGCCTTCGAAAAACAAAACTGTTTACAAACAAAACAATACATATTATATTAATGTTTTGTTTTCCTAATGGAAGTATGTAAATTACTGAAAGTAATAAAACAATACCATACATATAAAACAAAACATTCATGAAGACAGTTTAACGTTTTTCAGGGTTTCATTGGACATTCAAACTATTTTTACACACACACATGCTATACCACATATATGTGTATTATTATTAAAACCGTAGGTATGGTAAGGGCGATTTCATATCACAGATATTAATCATATTATATTCTTACATATTATACGTTACAATATATCTCATATATTTAAACAAAAGAAACAATTACTTACAGACGACTCTACTTTCATAATTGGTTTAAAATCAGAAGAATATTGAACAAAATCTCAAAGAGAATTGATTAGAAGATAAGTTCTTTGCCTTCTACATAACAGTTTTATTTCTAGTTAAGATAAAAAAGTTCAAATTAAAGATTCTCTATAGCATAAAAACCGTAAGTTATCAAAGCTGGTGCCCTCAAAATATTATATTATTATGAACCTTTCACAATGTAAACGAACATAGATTGGCCGTAAATTTAATAACTCCTTAATCTCTTCAAAGGATAATATTTGACTTCTCTGTAGATACAAGTTTCCATCTTTATGATATTAAGTTGACTTTGAGGATTAAGACGGTTAATACTTCGCCTGGAGCCGAAATAAATTTAGGATTTTGAGAGGCTTACAAAGAATAACTTGGTGGGTACAGACAGACAAATCTTATGTATAATCAATAAAATGTTATTATTAGATATATATATTATTTCATTATATAAAATGAATATTAATATTAAATTGTCTATTCATATTTTTAATTTACAATAAAATAAGATATATACTTATTTTAATAATACGTTTAATAATTTAATCATAATCGTTAACGTATTTTCCGCACGACTGTATACAACATTGTTGCTTGTACATAGATTCATTTGAGAAGTGAGCAATTTATTCGTTCCAGTTAATCGGACGTATAGTATTTAACATCGTCTTTAATGAACATTATTTTAATGTTAAGATACAAATACGAATCCAAGAAAACAAGTTACATTTGCACTGTCTTGTAAGAATTGCAATCCCACAGAATTTATTTTCACGACAATTATTTATTTTATTTCTTTTGAATGGTTGGTAATTGTAGGCTGTGAAGGGTTTCACTTTAGGGAATAATTGTACAACGGCGAGGCTTGGGAGAGCTTAATATAAGGGTATACCCTACCGTTGTTTCGTTATGCGTATGTATGCTGGACCAAGGACGAAAATTATGTCGAAACGAGTTTCGTAAAAGCTGAAATGACGACTAATGAGACAACGACTCCCCCAACTTGTTCTGTTAATATGAAGGGTATAACTTTAAAATTGTTTATGAGTTGACGATTAATTTTGATGGTCAAGATAAAACACTGTTTTCAGCAATAATTTTTAACGCAAATTAACTTTACCTGGACTAATAAAAGACTTATATAGTGACCCTAACCAGCTTGTCAGTGAACTACGTTATATGTAGAGTTTGTTAAATACCCTCAATAAGATTACCTTAACACTAACTAGTGTAAAATTTTAGATTAGAAAGAATATAGAAATTGGATACATTAAATATAAATAGTATAATAAGTAAAAATGTACTTACATTAGAAATCGGGACACCTTGACATCTCACTGGCGCACTGCACACCGCTAAATAATTTAATTAAATGAAATGCTTGGACATCGGTCCCGGGGCGTTCCCCTTTTTAAAAATGCACTGCACTTAGGTTTTACTACGACCGAGCAGGCTGGTTGGTCTGAGACTCCTTGAGCCAGGATAATCTCGTAAAGGAGGTGGTCCCATCCTGAAGATATGCTGAATTACTTATGACCTATCTAGCCTTGAATAAACAAACTAGTTGTTATACGATGAAGTTAGGAGATCACAGACTTACTCCGAAAAAGCTGAAGTTTTAACGCTAGTTCCAACACAGACTTAGTATTTTAAATAAACTATAAATATTTGTAATGGTTTAAAAGAGAAACAATGGAAAGTAAATAAATTAAGCCGAATTGGTTAACTAATTAAAAAATCTATTTCGATTCAGAAGGCTGTCGTAAATCGAGGCGGGGAAGCTAATTTATTTTAATTAGTACAAATTGCTTCAAGAGAATGCACAGTAGATATTTTAAAACACACAAATCATTAAGCCCTACTGGAATTATGACAATGGGGTCCACTAGAATACAATTATTAAAAACAGACTTAATTTGGATAAATAAAATTTAACATTGATCAAGATAACGTTAAATCAGTCACGCACACAATAATTCAGTAGATAAAATATTTTTATGGTTATTTCATATAATGACATGATAAGTATCTCATTAATAACAAATGACTTTATAATCTAGTAACCAAGTTCGCGCCATTTTATTTCTTGCAGGTGAATTTAACGGTTAAATCGCTGTCACCTGTTTACGTCAATTATTTTGAAAGTATTTTTAATTTGACAAGCATGTCTTAATGACTTAATTGTTTTATAGATTAAAAATAATTACGCCTTATGTGTCAAACTTTTTTTTTAAATCAGATATTATAATAATACTCTGTTTCTGTACATTGTATCGATTTTGTTTGTTTCAATGTATATGTTGAATAAACAAATTAGAGATGTTTTATTCGACATAATGTTATTATAATGCAAAGTGAACTGCGAAATGGAAGCATTTATTCTGTGGCGACGTTACTTTTGCATAATCAACTGGTACCGTTTCGATGCAAATGTGAGCTTCATCCAGAAATTTAAGAAACGAACCCCCATCGAGTGCTCGTTTATTTTTAGAGAATGATCTCGGCGGCCATGTTTATTCAAAGTTAATTTTTGCATACCCGCCATCTTAGATTACCAAAGCTAATTTCATGGTTTCACATTAAATGAATATATTTATAATACATATCAAAAACAATAAAATATATTCTGTGGTCCTCAAATCTAAATGATGATATCAAATTTTATGTAACGTGGAACCAAAATGTATAATACCAATTTATAGACGGTAGACTGTAACGTATAGATATTTAAGTCTAATCGCATTTGTAAGCACTTCTCGTGTCAATTCATTTCGATCTCATGGGTGTATCAAAATATTCATATATGCGGGAATGAATTACAAAATTCCGGTCTAACCACTCTGGCAGCTCAGAACGAGATCCAATAATATAAATAGACACTACTGTCAAACGAACGAACGTTTATTTTAAAAACTTTTGACTCTCCAATCATAAATAACCAATGGATATGATAGAGGAAATGTTTGAAGCGAGAACTGAATGAATATGAGTTCAGTTAGTGATTTTCAAAATGTTATAACATTGGCAACTTTTGAAAGAATAAACAAAAAGAAAGTACTTTTAATTTTGAGTATAACAAAAGCTTTTATATATAATATATGAAATGTTGACAGCAAAAGTGTTTTTCTTTTCTCTTATTTGATGTAATTCATACATTTGATATCAAATAAAGCAACAAGCGTCAACATCTAATGATATTCGCTGAGCAAACGCAGGCTGACTTACAACTATTGGTGTAGGCCGTGTGGTTTAAGTTATAAGAGATTCTCTAGTCATATAATTTAGTTTTTTTATACATTCATTATATCCCTGAATATGTTGACTTATTAAATCTTGCCCCTACAACAGGCTAATTATATAGCTACTATTTTTTCTTCTAATTTAATATTCACAATTATGCTATAAATAATATCTTCAGTTAAAAATAATTTTAATTATAACATAAATAATTATTTTATCATTTACTCAAAAATACCTAGTCTGAAATTTTATAAATTCTGTTGTTCAAAATCTATATTTTTTTATTGTACAAAACTTTAAAAAGATCTATTTAAAATAAAATGTTGACCGCTAAAGTTCATTACTCACACCAAAGCAATATACCTTTTCATACGTGGACCTTTTACGTAAGCTCCACTCCTTATTTTGGGCCTAGATATGAGCTTACCTGCGAGTCACGGTAAATATAATAAGATCCGTCCAACGGCTTTCATAAAATATGTTATAAAATTGTATTAAGAATATATTATATGACGCCTTATAGTAAGTAGTTTTTACAAAAAGAGGTTCCATTTCATAATTAGATACAAAGTATTCTACAGTTACTGTACGCCTTCGAGATTTGATTAAGAAAATTGAAGTCATGGAGATTCCTACTGTAGGTACGGTCAGCGCGTCGCCGACGCCAATCTAAATAATTGAAAGACTACTCTGTCCGGTTTACAAATTCTGTGGCTCTCATAAGGGATGCTACTTCTAAATATTCAATATTCAATATTGAAAATATATGTTTTATATATTAGAATAATATGGTTCATTTACAAAGTATTTACAGACAGGGTGATAGAAATAAAATAGTGTGAACTATTGTTTATATTTTTTTAACAAAAGAACTTAGTTCAAAATTGTTGATATTTTATATTAATATATTTGATAAAAGAAAATTAGATGGAAAAATAAATTGTAGTATTTTATAACAGAATCCTCTATGAATATTTATGAAAATCTACTTTGAGCTTTTTATTTTACGTATATAAAAGTAAAGGGTGGAAGTAAGAAGTAAAAGAGGGAAAAAAAGTATTATTAGTCTCAGGGAAATGGAATTGGATCGTTTCGAGGCGAAACTTTTAGAGAAAATTCGCTTGCATCTACGCTTTACTTAGCTTTGGGCTCCCATCATACTTTTACGTTTAGGTACATTTAAGATAATTTCAGGGAATGGAATATAATATTCTTACAGCGGTTCTGTATATATTTTTAGTCTAAGTCTGTGTTATAATGAATTTAATCGTAAAATTAGATGCGATCCATTATTAAAGTCCATTTCAGTTCACAGGTATACGTTGAATGTTTCACGGTATAATAATTTAAAGAAATATAATTATCCCTCATATATTATATATTTTTATTACACACCTTGAAGCAAATAAGGCATCGATACATAATCTGTTGATTTTAAATCGACCTGTCAAATGTAGACATTATTAAGATTTTATATTTTTTATGTATTTCTTTGAGATCGCCGCCCAGTAAGAGTAAGGGCGAAATATCTCAGGGTGGCGTCAGACTTCATTGTAAAGCTATTCAGGGGAAAAGTTACGACCATGACAGGTGTGATGTCAAATTAACTCCTTGTATAGAGTCGCTTTTTATACAACACCAGCTTAATGAACCGGTGGGATCTTCATCATAATAATATAATAAGTCTTTTTAATTAAGTAATACTAGCATTGTATACGACTTTGTAACTGTAATATGCCGACCAACCTGCACGTTAGTAAGAATCACACAATCCACCAAATACCTGAAACAAAATAATATTATTAGCAAAATAAATATATATAATTGTATATAAATTAGGGTTTACAGATTATCGGACATTGACCCTGAGATGAGATGAGATGTGCGGAGATATGGAGATCTGCAGTCTTAACTAAATTGTTTTTTTAATCTACCAAGCGGATATTCGGTTAGTGATCTCGAATAAATGGCGTATATGTGATATCTTGGACTTTTTATAAGGCTATATTTACAATGGTTTTCCACCTTATTAAAAATCATTTTATTTTCAAGGTAATATACATTTGTTTTTCCAATTCAATTCTCAAAACTTACTTCTGTTCGTTTTGAAAATAATACAATTTTAAAATACCTCGAATCAATCATATGAAAGCCCTTTACTCGGATAAGGTTATAAAAATTAATTGAACCACACGAATGTCATCAAAACGATAAAATTACAATTCTCAAGGCGCCAGATGCATGTCGCTTTACTGCGAAACGTAAATTGAAAACAGACAACTGTTTCAACGTTATTGTTTTTCTATTAAAATTCATTTCAAAGACAATTGTTAGGAAATGGGATGTAATATAAAATATTTTTGTGCAAGTATCTTTTTATTCATGTGACATCTAGTTATTTTTATGTCATATTAGATGATATTTATTGTCATATAAGTTATTAAAATCAAACGTATACATAAGTTTTTAATTACAAGCAAATAGAAGTACATGGTGTTTTTATTTTTACAATATTTAGATTAAGATGAGATATATTATATGATAGGTTTTATACTTTTTGTTCGAGACAACAACAAAGTACGAGTGTATAAATATTGATTGGACAGAGGACTGAAGTTCTATTTTAATATAAAATAAGTATGAAGCAAGTCTGTTTTAATAACTGGTTATTTTTTATACTTTTTTTAGGTATGTTACATTTATATTACGCAATTATATTTTTAATTTAGGTATTTAATTTAACTGTTACTGATCGCATCGTAAAAGTGTAAAATTCACCAAGCCGTGTGTGGTCTTTCAACTAAGTTTTTAAATAATTTGGATACCAAATGAAGTAACCAAATACCTACACATGCGCTCTCTGCTTTGGTATTTTTTGTATAACTTGAAGATTTAGATGACGCTTAGATAAAAGTTCAGTTTAAGATTAATTAATATATTCATGAATAATCAAATATAAATAAACGTGTTTTTTATTATATCTTTGAAGCTTAGATGACATTTAGATAAAAATGATTTAACTTGAAGGTAATAAATCTATTTAGGTAATAAATATATACCTATTTTATTTTGTTAGCAACGCATTTTTTGTTTTAGAAATAGTAAGTATTAAACACGAAATATGGTTATAAAACTCATAACTCACTCACGCAAAATATGTAATAATAAATAGTTATCTGTCCAAACGATCAAACGTTTTGAATTCAATATTTATTGTTCACACACTATAGCAATATAAATAGAGCACTAGAAATGATAATCGTACCCTATTTCATTTGTCACTCTACTTGATTGCAATTCACGGAACATCACTATACAATTATGCAATTTTATGTACATACATACATATTAGCTTTAATCATTATGAGACCTACAAAAATAATAGGCTACAATTAAAACGTAATTTTAATATTATTTACGAGAATCTCATTATCACTAATTATATATTAAATTAAATTTAAGTTCACCGGAATATATAACTTTTTATAAAAATATATTTACAATAATAGCGTAGTAACTATATTTCTTTTGAAACATATACACAAAAACTACAAAATGTTTTGAAATAATCTTAGTAAATAAATTAATAATTTTACTTCTAATATATATGTATACACACGTATAATACAACTCGATTGCGTGAGAAAAATATCCAATAATAATTTATTATATTATATATAACTAAATATCATATAACATATCGAAAAACCTTTTAAAATTAAAAATATACTCAATAACTTATTTTTTGTATATCTGTTAAACCACTAAACACAACTTTACAAATATTTCTAAAATTAGACTTAAAACTTCAATGTAATGTAATACTATTTTTATTTTATATAGAAAGGTTATTAATACCTACAATGTGTAAACTTCTTTAGAATTTTTTTCTTTAATAAATAAACGCACAAAAACATATGCTTAATAAATACTTAGTTGTTGGAAAAATAACTTATGTATCTTATCAGACCTTATATTCATATATTTGTGGCTTTCCAATCGACAAATTCCCAATACGTTCACGTATCTTATCTTCGGATATTACCAGTAGGCCCAGAGCCAATACCGTACCAAGATAAAGGTACTGACGATTTGCAATAACAATAATGCGAAACGAAGCCGGCGACCTGCCAGAGTCTTATTGATCCGCTAAACTTTCTAACCAGTATAAGAAGATCCCCAAAATTATCTTTATCCGACCTAAAATATATCGGTTTCCTAGAAATGGGGGGGCCGCGGTATGTCATCTGATACTGGATGTGCTTCCTACAAGTAGGTCAGAGGGAAAATTTACAAACACTACTGGGTTTTGCGAACGTCGATTTTTTTAATCAGTGAATCTTTCCGGGTCAATGCGAATTGTATTATCTTCACGAGATATATGAAGTTGTGTTGGATTTTGTTTTAAATAAAAAGAAACAGGTGATTTTCATCTTTTCTAATAAAGTTTTAGAAATTTTATTTGTATATATTCATCAAAATGTATCTCGATAAAGTTTATGTAAAAAAAATATACTCTTTATTTAGATTAGGGAAGTAAAAAAGAAGTCTGCTTGTTTTCAAAAGATTATCTCAGGAACATAAAACATAAATCTCCAAACTGTTTTAATAAGTTTATGTTTTTATAAAAGGCCAAATTTACATTCTTTAAAGACACTTAGAAAATGACTTATTTTCAAGTGAGTTTTTTATTAAAACATAAATTTTACACTCCAGATATCTTACCTACGAAGCGTAATTTGTGCCTTCAACACGTCCATTTTACGAAGAACTTACTCACGTATTTCCTTCGACGTGATTGATCTTATTTTGTTGGAAGTGACGAAGAAAAGAAGTGTCTAGATAAACTGGCTATATTTAATACCATAGTCCTTTTCCCATTATTGTCGACGATTAAACACACTTTAGATAAAATGTGTAAAGGTCACCTTAGGTCATATTACCGAAATTGAAGAGGCATGTGATTGACATTCTCCCTAAGTATTTTTGTGAAGCACTCAAATGTGACTCTTTTTAAACATCTTAACAAATAAAAAATCATCGATATCTCATGTCAATTTAAATATATAATATGTATTATATCTAAATATGTATAATATATTTAATAAACTATATTTCTATAATACAACTTATCATTTAACAAGTGTTGTGCTAACATCGATACAAATCTGACGCCAACACATAAATGTCACTCCTAATAAAAAGAGTACTAGAGTGTAACGAACATGTAACACATTTAAGGATAAGTGGAAATGAGAGCTAAATAACTATTATGGGCTATTTATTATACATATTATTTATTAATATAATAATTTACATATTATAAAAACATTTTTCGAAGCAAATACTTTATTTTTCAATATATATCATTGACTCTACATTTCGTAGTAATTGTTTGAATTTTTTATTTTCCATTTGTGTAAGTTTTCGCTCGCAATATCGCGCTACAATCGTAGAACTGAAATACCAAATTACATGTAATATAAGGTAGTGGTTTGCTTGTATAATTAGAGATTTTTTAGATGAAAACTTTACGTAGATGTAGGGAAATGTGGTATAAGTGACCGTCGGCACGCTATCTCGCGTGACCGACGGTACCCGCCCTCGTAAAACAGCTGCAAAGAAATATAGGCCTATTGATGGTACATTGAACGAAAATTGTGTAGTTTTATCGTTGTTAGGTATGTTTTACTTGAATTTAATTTTGCATGTTTTAGAATTTTTTTCAATTTACTGAGGGTTGCTACAGCTGAGTTTGTTTTATATGAAATGGTTCATCGTAACTGAGTTTATTTGTATTTTATTTTGTCTGCCCTAAAAGTAAAAACATGGAATATAATTTACAGTTTTTGATAAAAATTAATATATATAAAAGTTAGAAGTTCGTAGAAATATTTATCATCCAAACTATAACGTAAGGTCATTCATTGGATGATTTATTCCGAATTACCGTTTTACAACCCATTAGAACAGTATTTAAAATATTTCGTCTTTGTCTATAATTACAAAAGTATTAATATATATATTTATGTGGCATTTAATCTCTTCGTTTTAATAAAATTATTAAAGTCATGAATGTTTTTATTAAATCAGCAGGATGTTATCAGAATTCATACAATGTATGTATGTAAATGAGTACCGTGCTAACTTATTCTTGGTAAATGAAGGGGCGGTACATTACCGTAGAAGGTTTCCAACCATATAAATGTATTGTACCTATATATGTAATTTGTACATGTCGATAAAAATGTAATTAGTACAATATTTATAGTTAATGATAAAAGATTCAAGAGAATTCCCACGTCATTAAATGTCAATATCAAAACATACCCTTGTTAAGATAAAAGCTAACATACCGATAACTAAAAGTAAAGTTAATTAAAAATATCTATACATATAGATTGGTAAATATTTGATAATTAATATATTGAGTAACTTCCTCATTTACATCCATATCGAGTAGGTACTCGTTTTGTTTATTATAGTCGTCTTCAAGTACCCACGCTTCTTCAGCCCACTCACTGTACATATACAGAACATGATTGGTTTCGATTGACGATTTAGAGTTCCTTAGCAACATATAAAAACGTTAAATGCTTTATAATTGTATTAATATATATCTGAAAAAATTGGCGCTAATTGAAATCCAAAAAGGATCGGTCATGTAGTTTGATATCAAAATAATAATTTAATTTCTTTAAAATTCAGATCACCCTTGACATTTTTATGTCAAAAATGTATTCAATATGTGGCTATTAAGTATGAGTGACATGTCTTGAGTTCAAAAAAATGGAGCCTATGAATAGATACTCATTGGGAGGTTTTTAGAGACATTATTATTCACGAAGTATTACTATGCCTTATATGAAAATAACACATACGTGCTTATTGACAGATTTATTATAATTATATATACATATATATTTATTTATTTATCATATTATACATAATTTCAATGATATATTTTCTGAAGCAAAACGACTGTTTGTTTTGAGTAGACGTCTCTACAAATCAAAATTTATTACCTTTAACTTAAGTCTTCATAATTGTTTCATTTATCACTTCAAGACAAACCTACGTTGTGTCAAATCATACAAATAAATTATTAAAATCATGTAAACACACGTAAAATTATTTAGCAACACACTGTATCACACTCTACATTTAATTAAAGATTGCACCACAGATATGACTTATCTGTGTCAGCCAAAAATCTCAACTAAACGAAAATTTGTCGTAAAACTGTACGGTTATTTTTGGAGACTATTAGTAGAATGTGACATGGGTATTGTAAATTTATATTACCCTATAAATGACTCTTCCTCGCAACCCTTTGAACAGTTGTTGTACCGTTTTTGCTCCACTTTTTACAAACCACATACAAAATAAAGATTTGCTCTCGTTATCGAACAAAAAATTGTAAACGCTATTTTTTTTTATTAAAACTGACCAAGAGCACAAAAAAATTAAAATGCGTTTTTAACTTAACTTCTTTCATATAAGTAGGTATTACATTTTGCTAGTACTGAAAACTGTGTAATTTCACTTTGTAACTTCCTACAATTCTTATCATTATTATATGCAAGTCATAGAGAAGAAGGAATAAAGAAACCTTAAAATAACAACCTATGCTTATTTTACGTTAGTAACTTTTATAAAGGTTGTCATATTTTAACCTGAAATTTATACAATTATTAATTGTAATGTATATTGTTTGTAAAATCAGTTAGAAGAGTTGTACATACTTAATTTATAAATATTTCTTTAACATATATACTTAGTAATTCATATAACCTACAATATATTTTCCTTTCTGATACATATATACAATATGCTCGTTGAGGATGAAAGAGAGAGCTTATTAAATATCTTCTATCTTGTGTGCGTGGACTGCGTAGTTCCGCCATTCGATACTAGATGGCGGTACTAACATCGACTAATAAGAAAATATTATATAAAATATATTTAAAAATTATTATATATGTAAATAAAATCGGAATATTCTATGAATATAAAAGAAAACAATTATAAAAATCATAATTATATTTCAGCACAGTGCTGCCAAAGCTTGCAGCGGAATTCGGTGGAACTAATTCCTCTGTACATGAACTTGAGCAGCTAAAGTATTTTACTTTTACACATAAAAATAATTCTTACTACATTCGCCATAAGGCATATAATAGGGTAAATGTTTGACTGCCTTGAGACCTTACTCGATAAGTAGTTATTTAATGTGTTATATTCCTTTTACGATTTAGCGAATTGTTTTCGCGCCAACTTTAGGACAAGGCAAGATGGAGATTGAGTTCAAAGTTAAGTTTAATTTGAGCTATCATGTTGGCCCATCATTGTCTTCAAGGGAACGCTTAAACGGCCTTAGCCCTAAAACTAGTCTAGATGAGGTAGATATTAGGTAACTGTAAAATGTTATACGTCTAAATGTTAGAAATCAAATAATTCAAATGATAAAACTTATTTGTGACAGCCCTTCACAAATGAGTAAGGCGAGAAAATCAGTGGTGTTTGCAAAACCCAATCAATACTGAATGTTTAATGTTTTTAGATTATAACGGTACCTTTGTTTGTAATATTATTATTTTTATAAAAAAAATGTATTTAGTTTTTCTTAATTATTTATATAATTTTGCTTATAAATATTTTACTTTACTTTTTACCTTTGTACTTCTTTATTTGTTTTCCTTCTTAAATGACTACTAACGAAATTACTATTATATTTCCAAATTTTCATAAATTCTTTTGTTCTTTATAATTTTCGTATTTTACTCAGTTCTAAATATCCAATAATCTTATTGGACATATCTTATTATAAATTACTGACCAATAATTTAGATTATTTACATAGGTATAACCAATTGTAACTTAATATCACACCCACTTTATATAAGTATCGTATAATTCTTTATGAATATAAAAATAAGCCTGAAGAACGTGAACGCATGTGGTAAGTGGTCACCACCCACTGTCTCTTGAAACGGAGAATGACCAAGAATATTGCCTTTGATTAGAGAGAAGACTTAATTTGGAGATTACTTTAAAACACCCAAGTCGTGTTGATCTAGACACACCGTCGAAAGAAATTCATTCTGTATAATGGTGGTTCATAGAAAAAAAATCTTTTTTAGACATATAATATGTGAACGTTTTAAATACCACAGAGTAATTCATAGACTTAACCTTTTAAGGATGAACAGATGAGTGACAAAATCAAGATTGGACCCAAAAATACCCCCCCCCCCCCCCTCAACCCAAAAATACAACAAACATCAATGTGTGTAACTTGTCATGTATTATTATTATTATTAATTAATGCTCTAAAAATATTTTTTATTTAATTGTGTAATATTATTGAAAACGTAAGAAATTATTTATCAAAATTATTAAAAATAGGGATGATACAAATAAATATCATGACCGAGAATCGAAACTGGGACCTAAATTCAAATTAGTTTTAGATACTTAGAGACGCTATAGATTTATTGATGAATAAATTAAATATTAAAATATTCTATATTAAAACCATAATGTTTACCCTTTTTACATATTTTTATATTCTGTTGATAATTTTTTATACCGCTATAAAGGTTTACATAATGAGGTATAAAAATTTACATAAATCTTATAACTTAATTTAAGAACTTTATAGTAGAAGGGGTGCTTTGATTAAATTGTTGTAATAAATAACTACTACATATAAATATAATTTAAAAAATGTATAATAATCTAGGGTAGGTAGTTTTTGCCCATAACTCTTACATTTGATGTGAAAATTTATCACAAGGTAGAAATTTTTATATAGAAATTTTTAGATGAAAATGACAAATGTAAGTAAAATAAAACTATATATATTTCTAATACTTAAACAGTTTTTATAGTATTTATTAATATATATTTTTTTAATAATTATTCTGTTATGTTAGTTGTGAAAAAAGTTAATGTTCCTCATAATACAAATTGTAGGTACTATAGTTTATGTCAATGTCAAATAGTTTTATGTAAACTTATGATAGAAAAACTACCCCTGAAAAATAAGAAAGATGTTAGGACAAAATATGTTGCCCAGAGTTGCTTTACCTACAATATCCAATTGAATGTCTATTATGTTAAATTTATTATGCTATCTATGTTCAGATAAAATTTAGGTTTTATATTAAAACTAGATTGAATAATGGATAACATAAGAAAACAATACATAAGTAATATGAAACAGTTTACAATAAAAGTAAATGAAGAATAGGTGCAGCTAATGATTATTGTATTCATTCTTGAATATGAAGTAACTATTAGTTAATATTTGAAAAAAAATCTTCATATTTAAGTAAATAATATTTTGAGTTAATTAGATAGGTACGGAGTTAAAAAATAAATTGAGGTTTACTCTTAAATATTCCAATAAGAGATTATGTTTAAAGATAACGTAGGGTATGGGTCTGTTTCCAAAAAAATATTTTAGAACTACAACAACATTGTTATATATATATATATATATATATATATATATATATATATATATATATATATATATATATTTATATATATATTATCATTATACATTAATGTTGTGATACTATTACTACTAATACTTATTTTAAAAATAAATGAATTTCATACAAGCTATTGATATCGGTATAGGATGGGAGTTTTTTATCTACGATATATGTAAAATGCATTAAAAATATAAGGTGACTTAGGCTGAAGTCAAATAATAGAAATGTATTTATAAATTTAAGAAATATATATAAGGTGCTTTTGGTTCATTATACAAAAACTGCATATGAAAATAAAAATAGACTTTCTTTTGTAAAATAAAAATAGACTGTACATATTAGAGTCTATTTTAATTTTACAAAAGAGAGCAGTATCAGACATACACAAAATGGGTTCCTTAAAAGTTCTTTAAAACTAAGACACTACAATATGCTTCCACTCCCTACTCTACAGTTTAGAAAATGTACCTTCTTTAAAAATTGCGAATACATCTATATATGTACTAGATATAATTATAAAATAATATAAAAACAAAATTAAAATTTGGCTAATAGTTTTGTTTCAACAAAAAAAAAATACAAAATTCATTAACGACCTATCGGATAAAAAAAGCTTCTTTTATCCAAAGCTAGCTTAAGGACTATTTAGCAATAGGCTTGAGAAAACCAACTCATTAACAATGCAACATATGTTGCATAAATACACCCATTTTCAATAAACCTACATAAATTAGCATTCTTATTTCATAGTTTAATAATTATTTAATTATATATTTTTTTCAATGTTTATTAGAATCCTTTAAATCATTTTAAATATTGGAGCATCATAGAACTAGTGATGTGATTAAATTTTACTTTTCTTTTGATACATCACTTTATTTAAATTCTATTTCATCACTTTATTTATATTCTTCCCACATACATAACAATAACGACTCAATCGAATTATCAATAATATAAAAAAATAATAGATTATTAATAAGTTAACAGAGTTATTTATGGAGTTTCTAGCTAGTTCTTTTTAATTTAATAAATAAATAAATAATAAGGAAACGTGTAACCGGAGTATAAGGTTTCATGAGTTTTCTTAATTAAAATTTTTAAAAAAAGTTTAGTTTTTAGTAGGTAATTACTATACGTACTTAACCATCTTTATTTCCATGGTCAAAACAGACCATAATTACAGATACTTATACCTTATTAGGAACACCTGGTTAGTTTATGAGAAAATTTAATTACATATATTAAATACACTCGATCAGAAATTACTTATGTTGGTATGTATAATTTTTATTAACAGTAGTTAGGTGGCAATTCGATTTTTTAACTGACTTTTTAACTGATTTTTTAATTGACTGACTATTCCTACTTATTTTACTGATTGTGAAAGAATAAAATATGAAACATACATATTTAGTAACGATTAGAAAATAGTAAGAAAGGACTTTTAGAAATTCTACTCATAGGGAATCATAGAAGATGACTTGTGTATTACATCTGATAATTAATATCCATCAAATTTGGTTTATAAGCCTTAAATTCCAAATTAATAAATATGCACTACAGAATATCGTTAAATATTCAAATTTCAGAAAATTTGTCTTTTAAGACAAAATGGGGTAAGTCAGATGACTTCCTCAAATCAGATCATACAATGTATTCTATATATTTGGTTGTAGAGTCAATTCAGTCATGTTACAGCTTAATACATTTAAAAAAATATATATCTTCTTTATTCATAATATAAAGTTTATATTTTTCTATATTTAAATTAAAACATGAGTTTATTACATATTTTCTGTAAAAATATATATTTTTACAAGGAAGCCTTATTTATTCTTATTTTGTTTTTTTTACAAAATATATAATATACAACCTCTAACAACCAACAAAAACCAAGATCCATTCAGAATGTTGGTGAAATAATTATTGGAATCTATTTACTGTTTGCTGTTTCATTCTACTTCCTAAGATTATCTTTTAGATAAAAACTTACAAACTCTACTTTACAATCAATATGGATTATCTTGTATATGACATTCATAGAGATACCTTATTGGTAAATATTCTTAAAATATCCTTATCATTTTCTGGTACGTATTGAGGTATAGGAATGGCGTTTTTCAAAATAGTGAAAAAGTTCTATCTAGAGTTATTGCAATGAAGGTAGTTGAAGCAGTAAATTTTGTTCTGATATTTGCAATTATATTAGCCAAATGTTGAGCAAATCTTAACAAATATTCGAATAGTGAAACGAACTGAGGCTCCCACTATAATATGCAAATAATTCTTTAATTTATAGAAATGCCATTCTGTGGGTAAGGATTTACCACAATTTAATATTCTCAAGGACTCAAATTACAACATTTCTTACGCTTATAAATTTCAAACACATCCTTTTAAATTATACCTACTTATTAGTAACATTTTCCACTGTATACTAGACGTCAGTTGTGTAAAGAACGTAAATTTTTTTTTTTAATTTTGGTGGGTATACGTAGCCATCTATATAATCAAAGACTACCTCTACCCCTACCCTAACCTATTTATATATTGTATTGATTCAAATAACTATACCTGTAGGATTAAGTTTTGCTACAACATGGTATTAAAATTCAGGGAAATAATAATTAAAAAAAAAATATTGTATCAAGACGACTTCTAAAGTCCTTATAATTTTATAAGAAAACTTATTATTTTAAGGTCCAACATGAAATCTCAAATAAACAAATTTAGTAGGTCTAATACTATCATGGGACATCAGTCTGAGCTAATTTTATACCGACTAACATATTTCACGCGAGAAAATCCAGGCTAAAAACTTGTATAAGATATTGGTTTTATAAATGTATATAAATAAATAATATATCGTGTTTTCATTAAAAAAAACTATTATAAATTGAAAAAAACAAAAATTAAAATAATGCATATTCATATTAATTAATTAAAAAACATGTTTGGAAATAACTCAATAAAAATTTGATTCTCTTAAAAAAAATAAATAATTTACCAATTTATAAAACAAAAAGCATAAATAGTTTTTTTCAAATCAATATTACCTACACGCATATCTAATTTATAATAATTTACATACAAATGTCTTTATAGTAATCTTTATTCTTTAATAAAGATATAACAGAACTCTACAACTCCAAACTTGTCGGCGCGCCCCGCCTTTTCCATCATGGTGGTATTTTTCCATCGCAAACTAACTGTCACTACTAACGCACATCTATTTATCTCTTACGGACTGAGATATCTATATAAAAAACTACATGCATCAGACAAGAGCCACCATAAATGAGTGAGAGAGACGGATATATTTTCAGGTGCACTTCTCTGTATCGACGCATCACGGAATAAAAGTCAGGTCTATTCATTTGCATTGCAAGTGCAACCTTATCTCAAGGAGATGAGAGTTCTATTTTGAATATAGAGTTGCATAGGTCGATCATGTTACGAAAGAATATTAGAAGAGGTAAGATATAGAATTATTTCACAAGATAGAATAAGAAAAAATATAAATGGAGTCGACGTACAATAAAGCTTTTGTTGATACTCGTAGACTTCTTAATGCTTATAAAAGATGGCGTTACTGGTAGGTATTTTGAGATGAATCTTATTTTCTTTCTGTATTAATGTATTAAATAAAAACATTTTATTTTCGAATTACAAAATGATATTGTAAATAAAACTACCTATAATTTTCTTTAATATAAACAAAAATTATAGATTAAAAAGTTACGTATATATTTCTATACAAAAATATATTTATATTGTTATTATATAAATGGCAATGATATATAAATACAAAATATAAATTATCTCAATTATTAAGAAAATAAAAATACACAAATATTTTATACTACAAGAGGGATAGATAGATGTTACAAAGTCAGTTAGCTTATTACAATATATCTAAATTAATGAATTCACATATAATTTCAATGTGATATGATAATTTGAATGAATTTATTATATATTTAGTATAAGTAGGTGTAAATAATAGTTTTGTATAAAATACAGTTTGTAATATAAGAATTGAAACCTGTTTTCAAAGTCACATCTAAATGAATTAGCATATTCTTTGATCTTATTGGACTCTACCGACAAAATGTTAATATAAATGTATGCTTAACCTATATTATTATTGTCACTTTTGTTTATAAATTTCAAACACTATTTCGTACATATGACAAGGACAGCGAGGACAAAAAAAATACAACGAGTAGGAAAATTAGATGTGTAAGACGAAATTGTTACTTAAATGTAGAGTCAATTTGCCTACTTATGTTAAGCATTTACCTTAACAGACATATAATGAGATTCAAACTTAACGAAACGCTATATATGTATATGAACTATAGACTATACAGTTAAGAGATAGATACAAATTAGTACTTACAGTTGTTTCGCGAGCTGAGATACGTCAAACTTGTAAACCATCGCGCGCGGTCGCAGCGTGTACGGCGTCCACGCGACACAGACAGCGAAAAATCGGCCAAAACACATAGTTTTATAGAAAACAACGCCGAATTTCGGTTAAAGTACGGAGCAGCCGAGATGTGTCGCCCGTGGACGCGTTCGCATCTAAACGGCCCGAGTTTTATGTTAGATTACAGACGTAACTTTTATAGATCCTCGGTGCTATATAACGCGGTGGGCGTGTTCGGGGGATAGTGGCCTTTATTTGATGGAATGAAGGAGGATAATGGCGTACAGGGTGCGTTGCACGGGTGTCATTAAATGTCGCGCGACGAGGGGCGAGAGGGGGAGGTGTGTGGGTAAAGTTTTGGGTATTGATTGAATATGAGATGGATTAGTCACTAATCATCTGCAATTGGGTGTCGACCGCCTTAATTGACAGAGGGTTGAATGTATGTAACCGGCTTTATATGAATGTTTGAAGGTATATGTTATTGTTACGTACCTTGTATACATAGCTTAAGAACTAGAGTTATTTCATTTTCACAATGAATATAAGTTAGTTTCCTTAGGTACATAACTTTTGATCAGATAAATTTTATTAAATAAAAATATTTCAATAATTTATGCTCTATAATGTGTGGGAAGAAATTATTTAAAAAGCTTCCTTATCAATAGGTTAGTGGACGCTTTATTAAGATCAATAAATTTAAATATAAATTTAATTTGTTTAATGTGATATTAATTTCATATAATACATAGGTATTTGATTATAAAGATTACACTACATATAAGTTTGCTCTAATAAATTATAATTGATATACTTATATGAAGTAAATATAACGGCACAATTGCAAACCTGATCAAAATCGGTAAAACATATTTTTTTTGGTATACGAATAAAAATAATTTCGAATAGATAAAAAGTTGATTTATGATAATTGACATATCTAAAAATAAAATAGATTTAAAGCATCCCAAAATTGGCTCTACATTTGAAAACAATACCAAAATCGTGTTAAAAAAATATAGAACCACGAAAATATTCATATAAAGAAAATGAACCCAAATAAAGTGATATCAAAAATGTTGACACGTCGGTATCAGACGAATCGCAGCCTTCAGCAATACTTCATGTCCATTTAGATTCGCATCACAGAAAACCACTCTACAAATTTATTCCAACTTATATACCTACAAGGTTTTTTAAATCTCATGGCTATTTAAATTACTAACTGCTTGGGTTTTAAGTTTTTCATTATATATTTGAATAATTTTCTTCATAATATTATAATATTAACTTTTGTAAATCCTTAATAATGTTTTTAATCATCTTTGATATATTTTAATAATTTTTATGTAATGAATATTTCAATTACAATTAAATAACTATTTTTTTTATTTTAGAAAGTGAATATGTACATTATTTTTGGTTTAATATTACTAAATAGTCACCTTATTATTTTTTAAATGTAAGAATTCATACTGAAGAAAGTTTTTTCAGTTAAATTAAACAATGGTCCCACCTACAGTGTTAACACAGTTCATAGATGCGATAGTTAAGTAAGTACCTACCTAAGATATGTTTATATCTACCTAGTACCTTTATATTTTCTTCAAATAAATTCTGACGTTCAAAAATAAATATATCTTTAATGTAAAGAATATTTAAATGATAAACATAAATTATCCCTCGTAAGAATATTATTACATTAAATATTGTATTTTTAACTCTGAAATAATTTCACTCTACAACAATACCTACTTCTACCACATTAAAATTTAATTTGTAAAAGTCTTAAGGGTACTCGTATATATGAATGTATTCCAAAGGCATTTTACTTCTAAAACAAGAAGATATGTTTTAAAAGAATTCGTGAACTCGAATTTTGTTAAAGAATCTCATAACTAACTTAACTTGCTACCCGTGTCTCTTTATATGAAATATATAAAACAATAGTGTTTTATATATTTCATATAAAGTATAGACTTTTAACGCATTCTTATATATAGCAATGCGTAGAATATTATACAAAATCTCTTTTAAGATGATATTAAGAGATTTTTATTGGCAATCAGGCAACTTAACTAATAGCACCGCCTAAACATCTCATTAGACGACAAATTTGAAACTCTACCCCTTCAAGACAATGCCTTTACCGCAAAGCATTAAGGGGTCTTAGCTCAAAAACAAAGAGCAGACCGGGTGGGGGTTGAGGGGTTTGAAGGGGGTTGTGGAGCTTAAAGCTCTAACACTTTTACGATCGGATATCCAGTGTGCTCATGCGCGTTGCAGGTTTCAGAATTTGCATCAGATTATCGACATGTCCAGTGTTCGTTGAATTTAGATTCACTGCTCTATGTAGAGTTTGACATCATAAATTAATGTTATATCTTTGTCAAGCAATATAATATTATATATGAATTGCAACTTGGATAAGTATATATTATATATTGCAATTTCAGCATTGTAAAGTATACCTATTTACGTTTAAAATGGTACGCTTTATTTTGTAGAGTAGTATTATTTACTCATTTGTATTGAACTAATAAGGGCTGTCACAGACCAGTGAGGCTAATAATTTTCAATTATAAGCATATCTAGCATTATAAGTTCATAACATCTTTGATTAAATGTGTCCATTATTTATAATTTAAACAATTGTCCCAAATCATTTGTGTCTCTTCACAATGGGGATAGCGAGAATAGTTAATTACATTGTATATTGGGTTGATAAATAAATTAAATAAGTTAGTATATATGTATTAAGTATAATTAAAAAATAATATCAACTCAAAATATATTATCTACAGTTTAAAATGAAATAATAAATATTAGTTATCTTTTAAGAACTTATTAAACTAAGTACTAAATTGGTGTTTAGCTAATAACTACCAAAGTTAACATATAATGACTTGAGTATATAACTGTATATGTACCTTACCACTTAAATATATATTTTTTAATTAATAATTTTCTTTTATGCTTTTTACATCTTAAGTATGAAGGCGTCTGTTAACTAGGTAGAGTCAATTGTTATTCATACTTTTTAGATAAAAGCACACCTCATGAAAATAAAAATATTTCAGTCACAAGAATAAAACCATGTTTTGGCTTGAAATACTTGACTAAAAACAAACTTAACAAAGTAGATACAAATATACTTGAAACTTAATAGCATTTAAAACTATATTTTAAGAATAATCCGGCTTTAAATAAACTGTGTATTAAATAAAACCTCAATAACAAAGAATTCTACTTATACGACTGAATACATTAATGAATTTACAATTTTATTACCAATTTTGATATTTAATAAAACTTGTCTACGCAGTATATGTAATGCAAGTAAGTAACTTAAATGTATACAATGTATATTAAGAATCGTTAAATTATGATTTCAAATCGATTGAGTTTTATTTACGGGAATGGCTTTAATTCTGTATCTTTGTAGGTTGTTTTCACTTTAATTAAACTGGTTATCGTTTCACTTACAATAATAATATTAGTAATTGTATTTTTATCTTTATAAATATTACTGATAAATGGTTTCTAGCGCTTACTTAGAAATATCGTATGAGGCAACTTACCTCTAATATAATTATATAATAAAACACATACCTTTGTTAGAGAATATATAACTATTCCAAAAAAACACTAAACTAATATTTTTAACATAACCCAATTTTGAACCAACACCAAACACAACCATCGGAGTTACGTCAGGGAACCGACTCGTTTATTTTCACAGTTGAAGAAGTAAGGCTTCATTTACATTAATATAATAGTCTCGTCAAACAAAAACAACTCCAAAATTCCAGAGACCTGGCCATTTGATTAACATACTACCAAATACGATCGAGTCATGCCATGGTATGTAGATTCGAGTACCAGTAGGTACACGGCTTTACAATATTATAATTTGGTATATCTTTTGTCGTGAGTGTATCTAATAAGAAAACTGGTTATGTATTTCAACTCAGATCAGATAAGGTTATAGGTATCTTTCTTATATCTTTAGGTATCTTTTAATTTTCTTTAGCGTTTATTTCTTAAAGATAATAAAAGATAACAGACATTTTTATTGTTGGTAGGTATCACACTGCAATTTGGAAATATCTACATAGAAACAATATGTGTGAGTCTTACAGTCTGTACAATATGACAGTAGCGTAACAACTGTACTTACTATATATTTTAATCAACTTTATATAGAAATTTTTAAAAGGAACAGTAGAAAATACTTACCACACATATTAATAAAGTCAATACTTTTTTACAATTAATATTAGGTTGTATGTGTGTATATGAGTATTCATATATTTAGTAAAATACAGTTGAAACATGTATTTATATACATATATATATATAAATACATATTCATCTGTATTTTGTATAAAAGGTTGATAATCAAATGGTACTAACCAAAGTATGTGTCAGTCTTAAATTGAGGAAATGGGTACAAAATATCTATTGTTATGGAAATAAGAGAAACTCTATAAACTACCCCAAAAGGAATTCTATTGTACACAAAATCCACTTTAAATTGTGTGACAGAGGGACAAATACAAGAACTCGTTCTGAAATGATATTGATCTTGGACCTCAATTCTTACAGTTGGATTAAATGGTCCCATTTTATTGATAACAAATTCTTTGGTGACCAAGAATGCCACAAAATGTAGAGAACCTTTTCGAATTTTAATATGAGTTATTTATGTATATATAACTTATATATATAAATAACTCTAATTAAAATACATTCGTGCATGCATAACTAAATTATATATCTGTACAAAAATATATCTTAAAATGTACATCAAAGCAAAAAATCAATTCAATATTCTATTAACAGTAATATAATTTAAAGTAAGAACTGTATTAGAAACTTGTCTGTGTGTTGATTTCATTTTTTATATAAACATAAACATGCTTGAACAATAGGACAAACTAAATATAAACAATGTGAGTCGGAGATGTAAAATGCAAATGAGGTAAATCTTGGAAATTCTTCACGGGACCCTTGACAGATCTTTCATTGAATGTTGCTGTCAACTGCCTTAAGAGCATTATTATGTTAATTTGGAGAAAGTTTGGTTGACTTGAAATTTGAATGACTTGTTTTGATAAGGGTGTTTTGTTACACAATGAATTATGTTTATTTTATATTACATGTCAAAGATTAAATTTTTAATTTTAGAAAATAATAAACTTTAAAAATATAGTTAAATAGAAAAGATAATCTAAAAGCATATAAATATCTATAAATATGTAGGCCTTATCAAATTATATAAATAGAATATGTAAGTCTTTGGGAGCAAATATAAAAGAAAAGGTAAAAGGAACTGAAAATTTGAATAAAAAGTCATAGATATGTGAAGGTATGTTATTATGCAAAACCAGTTATAAAGCGTCCGAGTTTACTGCAGTGTCAGTCTACATCGCAGTGTGGTATGACGCGTTCACGTTGCAACGAAACACTATGTACATATAATGAATACTCACGTGACACGTCTGAAGACCGCCTAACTACAAATACTAACAGATCATTATCCGGCTTTCAATGTCACTGCACCAAAATAACCTTCCGCCCTGCGTATCACTCGCGTATCTACGCTCGCGAATGCGAACTGATTTTTTTCTCGCGTAACGGCCCATTAAACTTGTAGATTTCTGTCTCACTCCCCGTCACGATAATATTAAGAAGCAAGACAAAGAAAGGTTGCGGTTTATAGGTTGTTGATAGAATTGCTATCCGCTCCGTAACGTACCGCTGCCGTGTTGCATATTTTCACGCGTCGTGTCCTTGTCGTGACGTATGTTCTTATCAGTAATTTTAAACTTTCTTTTAACGTTGGATATAGTCGAGTTTATCTAATTTTATGTGAACATATAAAAAGTATATTATATTTTTTCTACATAACATTTTAAAAAGGTTAAATAAAAAACAACAACACATACTAAAAAATAATAATATAAAAATCTACAACATTCTACAATGTTCGGTCTGTTGGTATAAAATGAAAAAAATACGCACCGACAAGGCCACAACGTTCGATAATATAACGCCGAAAGATGTTTAGGAAATATAGGCGTCGCCCAGAGCGCAGTCGTACATCTTGCTTTATATCGCCTGTACCAGCATTGGAGAGTAGAACATCAAACGACGTTATGGTCCCCGGACGTGCCGACCGTCGGCGCCAGAGGGAGATGGAGTTATACAAAAAAGGGAGAGATATTTTTGTACTAACCGTATTTGTATCAATATTTGTATCACAACAATAACAATATTTGTATCACACATCGTATCCAAACTATAACATCTCTGATAAATTTATAGGTATAAAAATATAAACCAAAGATAATTCAAAGTTTTCGTAAAATCAATACCAGAGTATCCTCAATTTATTTTTAACAAGATTTCAAAATCTTACAAGGTAAATTGAGTAATATGGTTTTACTGACGGAGCATTTTATTTGCGTAAATTGAATCCTTGGTGCCACGCCAAGAGGAAACTCATATTACAGGGAGAGCAGGAGAGAGGAGGCAAGATTCGATTTGCCTAATAGGAGTGAGGGAGGCGCACTCAATTACGTAAAGTGTACCGAGGTGTCCCGTTTCTGTACGTAATTACATTATCTGATAAACGTTTACCGCTTTGCTCTGTTTATCGTGACTTTGTACTTTTTGGTTTGGGACCTTTTTGCTTGTACAAATATTTTTCAGAACGTTTCTGTTGTTATTTACAAACATTTTGTTAATAAATTGAACCAAGTATTTGAGATTGATAATGCAATAAGCTTTTACGTTTATCTATTGGAACTACTGACTAAATTAAATGTTAAAAAGATAAGTCCTTATAATTTAGGAACAGCTTTCAAAGATAAGCCTGAAAAGATATCCTTTCTTCAACTTGTTAAATAATCCTAATGGCAAATTAAGATTATAATGATTAAGTATTTAAATTAGATCCTTATGTATGTATGTCTATATAACACTCAAAAAGGGTTGTGTAAAATTAAAAAAATACATTCTATATATCTTTTAGACCCGAAAAGTTTATTGAGTACATTATTTTTATACAATACTTAACTTTTTGATAAAGCATGTATGTAAAACTGATACTGGGTCTAAAAAAACATTTTTTAGCCTCAGATACAATAACACTAAAGAATTAATAATATTATGTCTCTTACCAACTACTTTGTATTTAAAATATTAGCATTTAAACGATCAGACTATATTCATTCGCGTGTGTAAAAATATCGTATAATAATTTAGGGCTTTGAATATATAGCGATTGCCGCGACCAATCAGGGTTGGATATTTTAATTGTAAATACCAGGAGGTTTGAGCTGCGACAGCACGCAATTATTATCCAAAAAGCTGTCATGTTTATACAAAGACGAGGAAGGTATAGGCCATTTTAAAATGGTCGTCGATATAAAGTTGTCTCGGTCGGTTCATTTAAATGCTAATTGAGGATGCTCCAGAATAACCGGTACAGGCTGTACTCTGTTACAATGTTGAACTGATAATATCACTAAAGTATAAGACAAATGTCCTATTTCTACTTTTATATGCTTTTAATCTATTTTTGGAATGGTTTGTTTTCATTGACTGTAATGATATAAATGTTAATATTGTATTTATGTACATATTGTATCTACATGTCTGAAGTACAAACTGAGCTTATTGACTGAAAAGAAAAGGGAGAGGTTGTGTTTTTGCTATTATCTTCGTATATTTGTTCGTTTCGGTTTAACGAATAGTCTTGACAAACCAATAATAAATTAGATTATAGAATAGAAAATTAAAACAAAAATGGCGTTTATAAGAAGATATCAAATATGACCTATAAAATAAGAAGGCGCCATGGTATTATAGTAATCTTAAATTTATATGAATATTGAATGTAAAATAAACCGATACGGGCAGGGATTCGAACCCGTAACTACTGGGAAACCATCCCGTCGCTTTACAACGCTACGCCACGCTACTGATTCGGTGGCGATAATTTTCATTCTATATTTATATAAATTGAAATAAGCTTAACATGGCTACACATGTTTATAGTTTATTGTATTCTTATTTTGTAAAAGAAACTTTCATGGATTGACATTAGTAACTATTTTCTAGTTTCTCAAGTTGTTTTTTATTAGGCTAATAAATATATGTTATTTAATTAGAGTTAATATATTTTTAAAGTACGATTAAATGCTGCTAGATTAAATACTAAAAGTATTATAAAAATAATTATTTTATTTAAAAATCGATGCATATTTAGATATAGACAGATAGATTTGTAATGGCTGAGTGGTCAATTTGTATAAGTAATTATATAATTTACCGTATATAATATCTGTAAATTGATTATACAAAATTTATGAACATATAACTAAATAACATTATATTTTAGACGAATATATAATAATTATTAATGATTTTAATTAAATATAATTCGGTAAAATGGGTATTATTATTATATCTATTATTGAATGGTATACTATTTTGTTATGTATATTATATCATTAGGTAAAATAAAATACAAAATCAGGACCTTACTTCCTCAATGAACATCTGTCACAATGAAGATAAACTAAGATGAACTAACGAACAAAAGAAAGTAAACCCAAAAAAAAACATTCACTTAAACTAAAATTATACTTATAAATTAAAGGAGTAAAATTTTTCTTGGAGGTATTATATTTCTCAAATACTACTCTTAAATATGTAGAGTTTTTGGTTACTAAGACTTTACATATTTAGTAATACCTAGTAGTCAAAGTTCTAAAATAAGGTCTTATTACATTATATAAATGTAACATAAGCTTCATATTTAATTAGTCATAACAAAGAAAACTATATTAATTACTTATGAAGTAGACTGTATGTAAGATTGTTCATATTTGTTATATTTTCTATTAACGCGTAGATTATTCCGAAAACCATGTGATATTCATCTAACTATTAATATTGTAATTATTAGTAATATATTTATTACAGAATATTACAGAAAATGTTACACTCTTTAATGCATCATAATATTTTAGGTTTTAACAAATACTAGATATAAAGTATATAGTAATTATTGGCGCTTCGTATAAGAGTTCTAATTTCATTTCCTTCCCTATTTTTCCACTGTCTCTAATTCCTTCTTTTTCCTTAAGGGCGGAAAAACATTTACCATCCAATGAACTGTCTGCTCATTTTCCCCTATTTTTATATAAAAAATATCAAATCAAGAAAGGATTTTTAAAAATTACACATTTCGTGTCTCTACCTGTCGACAAATAATTAGTGTTGAAATTTTATCTGAATTTTAGTCACCGAGTCTAGATTTAGTTATTTAAAATTTTAATATAATATTTATTGAAAACTAAAGCGAGCACTAGCTAAACTTAACAATGATAGCTAATGAAATAATTAAGCAACATTATGTTTATTAAGTTTTCTAACATAAACGTTTAATAAATATAAAACAATAAAATTCAGAGATGTTGTAGCTTTCCAGACGAGTTTACTTTTAAATAGATTCAAAACTTTTAGAGTTTATTGATTATAAATCGATTATGAACCAAATTTAAATACATTGTTTTTATTAGCTTCATATATAATAAAAGATGTTAAAAATAAACACGTTAATTAACATTAAACATATTAAATTAAATATTTCTTGTTTATAATAATAATTAAAATACATGAGAAGGTTTTTATGTTGGCTTGTTTTACAAATCCTGTATTCTTGATATATGATTAAGAACTCAGTATGCAAGAGCATCTCTCTTTAAGTATTTATAAATTTGATAGGTTCATATTTAACTAAAATCACTTAAATTTATCATTTATTTCTTGATAAGCCTATAAATAAATTTAAATAAAGTATTTTGAAAACCACCTTTATAAACTTAGTAGATAGAATAAATAGAACATTATATTTATAATATAATTTTGAGTTTTATTGCTATAGAATAAGCCAACATTACTATTATTGTGATAAAAAATATCCAAAGCTCCAATAACTTCCAGCTTCTCAACAGAGATTATTAAAAAAACATTTCAAATGTTGTCTTATCTTTTCTGATTGGGTGATGAACAGACATCTCAAAACATTTCTTAACAGTTGTATTTAATTATTTTTACTTTATCCCTTCCAAAAACCGGCCATCACTTTCAAATCTAATTAGGTCTTTCTTATTGGATTTTTAAGTGCTATATTTTAAAATACGAATTAACTAACGTACAATGACCCTCAGACCCTCTAACACCAAATGGCTGCTTCGAAGGCTTTTCACGAGATTATGTATTTTTCAACATAAAAGATAAGATATGTCCTTTTTTCAGCAGGTACTTGATCTATGTGATAACGCCAAGAAGTAAAAAATAACAAATATAGAGCAAGATTTGGAAGATGAACATACGCACATACAGACTGTCGCATTTATAATATTAGATAGGGAATGATTACGACATAATTATAAATTATTTACTATGTAAAACAAAAATTGTTATAACAATGAAATTTCATGTTAATATTAATGGTTAATACTTTGGTCATACATACTTATGAAAATAAAGTCTATTTGTTTTCCAATTGTCTAATTTCTCCAAATAATACTTTTAATATAAAATAAGTTTGATGCCAAATATGAAAAATATTTTTGGGGGCATTTATTTCAATCGTGTTAAAAAAAATACGGCCATATAATATGTTTACATATATGTGTGTAATAATAATATATGTAGAATATACAATAATTAATGAAAATGATGTTTTCTCAGAAAACGTATCAATAATAGTAATCATATAGAAAATATATATATTCTACTATATCTTTAATTTAAATATAATATTATAGTCACTTTATGGTAATGCATATAATTGTCTAAATTTGATTTTAAAAATATGATATACATAATATTTATTTTTATCAAAAAACTGATTCAATTTATGCAAATACCTGTTTTAATTAAAATTTAAATATTTAAATTTTGTTCATAATCGATGTCTATCTATATATAAATGTATTTTAGCTAAAACATAAATAAAAAAAACAATCAACATTCCAACCTACTCCACATTTTTATGAATTTATTTAAATTACTAGCTAATCGAAAAACATATCAGGACTTGGGAAATTTATATTGGCCTTACTAGTTTAATAGTCAAATAGAATAATAAACACAATCTGTGTAAATTATAATTCCAATTTGTTCAATAACTTTTACATTTTCACAAACTTAGTTATTAATATTGAGTTATTAGAACTATTAATTGAGTAAGTAAGTTTGGTGTATAGCAAAAATTAATAATGTTCACATGTAATGTATTCGTGCTAGTTTCTCATATAACTCTACATTTGGTATATTTTCCACTGTCCAATCCAAAGCTAACAGGTGTCACGTCGAACTATCTTAATCCAATAGATGGCGCTGTTTTAAGAAGCATTTAAATTGATAAAATAAATATATAAATTGCGTCTAAAACCTTAGTATTTTATCAAAATTAATATTTATTGATTCTATTTACGTTTTATAATGGAGGATTTATTTCTGGATCCTACTATAATATGTACCTCGTAAGATAAATAAAAAAATATGCCTAGAATATATCAAACTATCGAATCAAATATTTTTATATACCTACTTATATATGTTTGTGCTCACATGTAATTAATGTACCTAGGGAGATAATTGTTCTGAATGGTATAAATAAGTACGGCATCTTTTACTTTAAAATGTTACTAGTTAATGTTTTATTCTTATTTATTAACAAATAAGTAAATATTTTTAAATTTTAAAGGTTATAATAATAATCTTATATGTACAATATAATGTTATTTGAATATCTTTTGTAATATTTTCTACATTTAAGTTTATGTAGTTAAAAATGTTACATTCTTGCGCGAGAATTCTAGTGAAATAATGTATTTTACTAAGTTCTTGTTAAAAAATGACGATTAAAAAGTAAAATCGATTTATCTAGTGATTTCTTTTTACAATTTTTAGTTAGAATTGTTTTAGTATTTATTTTTGTATACCTAATAAATATGAATATGAATTGGTATTACATTTAAAACTCTAGAAAATTTATTTAAAAAGTTAAAGGAAAAAAAGGAAAGGATACAGGGATAAAAAATGTTTATAATTTGGTTGTTAAAGAAAATAAGCCGAGACACGACGAAGTATTTAATTCTTTTCCCTTTCATACATTCTTTTCTAAATTCGTCATAAAACTGTCGAGAGCACATTCATATTATATATTATTACATAAGACGCGTTGCGACAAAACGCGACACGACACGACAAGACACGACGCGTCTTTGACTACATTAATTTATCTGTACAATAATTACTAGATGTTTAATTATTACAATCATAGTTAATTAGAAGAAAATCTACTTTTTATATCTAGTGAAGTAAATTACAATTCTTTGCAATATATTAAGGTTTGAAAAGCGACAAGGAAACGAACATTGAATAAAGGTAAAAATTTTTTTAGTACTGAATCTTTAATTACTGAGGTGTCTAAACTCTTATATTTAAAGAATTTGTCGCTTTTCAAATACATTCCAATACTTGTAAGTAAGCTGTTTTATAGGAACAAGTTTGTATAACTGCGGACTACATTCAAAAACTTAATGATTATTATATTGTAACGATGTTTGAAATAAAAATCTTTACTGCCATTATTATTTTATTATTCATACAATTATATTTAGGATTACGGACCACCAGTCATTAGCTTTATATAATGGCTTATTGTCCTCAGAGAGCAAACAAAATTTTAATAGACCAATTAGCGCTGAAACCTTCCAACATATTTCGTGGCCACACATAATCGAAATTCCACTGACATAAGTACAAATCCCATGATTTGCACTTACGTTGAAATTCGGTTACCTAGACGAGGCTGCCGTTATGTACAAACCTACAGACACTACATGTAATGAAAATAGATCATGGTAAATCTTATTAAAGAGAACATTTATTACAGATATATAAAGGGAAGATAATATAATATCGTTACAAGCTAAAACTGGGTTGATTCGTAAAATACTAATATTTTATGGTATCTATAACACCATAAGGTATGTACACATCTAACTGAAGATCTCACGACCATTTCGATGTACTAGAACGAGATACAAGTTACAATATATTTATTACATATAATGTTATATTTGTGTATAAATAAATAATAAAATATTTAACTAAAACAAAAAAGCAATAGACAGGCTTAAGCGAACAGTACAATGATTCAATAGAGGACAAAATTAATGCACTGGCCCATATTATCTAAATAATATTGATTATAACATCAACTTCAATAGTTTTAAAAAAACTCATAACAGTAACTTAATGAATAATTCTACTGGAACCGAGTTAAAGCTTTGTCAGAAATCCATAATTTAATAACAAATTTTACGAATAATGAGAAGAAAATAAACAATAATAAATATTTGATCATTTAATGGTATCCCATAAGAATAAAGCGACGTCAATGCTACGTTCTTAAGTATTAGGCGTAATCGGCGTTACCGATTAGGAAGTCTAGAATCTAAATCCGCACTAAGAAAGATTTACATAACTGCCACCAAAGCAACCCGAATAATTCAACAATTTGGTAACGAAAATAAAAGTTAACTCATCAAGACTTAACACCTTCCAAACAGCGATACGAGTACAACAATAAAGCATTCTCACAAAATATTTTACACAATTTTATTTTCAATAAACTATCTAGATACAATAAGGTCTACCAGTGAGGCTCGTGTTATTCAAACTTCATTGCTTAAATAAAATACACAATCAAATCTAGATCTAGATCTAGATCTATTACTAGATATTATCAGGAATCGCTAGCTACTCGTACTTAGTCTCGTTAAAATTACAGATAATTTCGTAATTAATACTATACAGAAATCGACAACACAATATACTACGAGATTCTCTGGGACTCCGCTGAAAGCGTCCTCTTACGTAAACGGTACAACTACGGGTAACAAATTGGACGAACCTGCCAGATCTTACCACCCACCACTACCACAACACTTGAGTTCATTTAGCTGGCTATACCGTGAAGGTAGGTCCCAGAGAAGGGCGCGGGTCACTGGTGGTGCTTGGCGGGCGGTGCGTGGTGCAGCGCCACGTGGTGCGGCGCGTGGTGGTGACCGTGGTGGTTGTGGTTGTTTGCGTTTGAGTTGTTATTGTTATTTTGAGCCGCCTGCGCCGCTTGCCGTTGAGAGTTTTTCTTGTTCTTCATTCGTCTATTCTGAAACCATATTTTGACTTGTCGCTCTGTGAGATTGAGATTCCGCGCCAGTTCCCATCTCTTCTGTTTCGATACGTAGGCGTTAAACAGGAACTCTTTCTCCAGCTCTAGGGTTTGGAACTTGGAGTATGGTTTGCGTTTTTTACGCACGGTTACTTGTCCGGTCCAATCTAGAGGATTTGATGATCCACAGCCAACTCCAACTCCAACGGACATCGATAGAGATCCTGTACAAAATAATAATAATATTAACACATTATGATAAAACTACCTTAAAATCAGACCACAAGGTCTCGTGACTGAGTAACCACAAAGTTTTTTATTCACAAATTACATCTTTATGACAATTTGCAGTATTTCAATGACCTCAATCAATCTTAGCGTAGCGCATAACTCTTAGGTTTTTACGGAAAATAACTACATATATTTCAAATATTCGAATTTCTAATATTTGACCAGAATTAAAATATTTGAATATACATTTTGCAATGAAAACCTAAAAAAGCTAAACTAAATTATAAATAAATATAGAAAATGACAAAAATATGAACACACACACCAACAAGTGCCTACGTTGTATGTTTTAATTACCACGAACGCGCATTTAGCTCTGCGTGACCGACCGTTTCAAGTATAACTAGCTATTTCTATTCAGCGTTCATAGAAACAATTGCAGGCTGGTGCACGGTGCGTTAGATGTTGCATAGCGCAATTTATGTCAGCGGTTCTTTTGATGAGATCATCGGCTAGAACTTTGTATGGGACACACGTTTCTCTCGATATTCGATGGCTTCTGTATCATTTCCTATTTATTCGGAACAGTGCTTGAGAATGTCAAATAGATCGTTACCAAGTATTGGAGAATATTTGTTTTCCGTTACTTATGATTTACGTCGTTATGACTTGCTTTCATCGTTGAAAATTACTCCCAGTAATTATTTGCTATAATTGCGTTTCTAAAGATATTATTTTTCTATTTCCTCTTACATTGAGATAGAGAGTGGTTTTCTAATTTCTAGCTTTATTGCTATTAATTCTATAGCGGTGTAAAATATATTTACTATACGAACAAGATCCAAAGAAGGAAGATAGAATAATATTGAATAACCTATAGAATATAATATAATTCCTTAGTTACGTCAAGTAAAAGTAGTTATCGCAATTATAAAAGATATTGATGACATAAGAACCCCAAGTTATGAACTAACATACAACATTACGGACATATAATATTACAGTTGGAACCAAATAGTAGAGACCCTCCAGATTTTTAGTCACTGTAAATGCTTGCAGTTTATAAACTGACCTATCACAACGACGCCTGCTATTACGTAACTCACCAACAACCAATGAATGAAAACCTACGCAATTTAAATGACCTTATTTTATTGGCTAATAAATAAATATCATAGTAAAACTAGTTGATATTAGTGTTCGCTCCATTAGCTAGCTTTTGTAATTTTATACCAAAGACAGTAGTATGAGTTATAAGTTCCTTGATGATCAGTAAATTAGAGTTAATTTGAAAATAAATCAGTTTTCCACAGTAGTGCGTAGAAAAGCAATAGTCCGAAGACCATAATGACAAGTCAAGTAGTTCAATTATGTGGGGATAGGTAGCGATCACGGGCAATAAAAGTGTGGGTTCCGGTTGCTCATAAAACCTTACCTACCCGACCGCGGTCTTGTCATACTTTTCATTACAAATCTCAAGAAAAAATCCTATTCCAATACCATAGGGTCCAAAATCCATTAAAGAATTCTTCGATATTTTTGCTTTGTTACCCTAATGCTTTAAATATACGAAATAAATATAATAATTAGTTACTATTCTTATCTTATGAAGTTCAATCTCGAGTTTAAATAAGGTTTTGGTTACAGAAATATTTAATTTTTAAGATTTGTAACTGGCTGATGAAAAGAAACTAAACAGGAAGATATAAGAAATATAAGGAAGTAAGTGATTTGATCTTGCAGTTAAAGTTAACTGTTCCAATTCGTAAACCGTAAATCAAATCAAAGTCAATGTCAACCTCAGGTAAGCCGTAAACATACAATCATAAAATGACGTACACCCATATAACTTTTTCAACAATTGTTTCTTTTTAATGGGCCATTATATACGCGTTTACGCAAAATTATGTCAAGAACGCCTCTGGTGTAATACGATAAACCCATCTTTATAGTTGGGAGCAATCGAAGTCAAACTAGCGACCATTTATGAATGACTTTTTATTACTCCCGTATTGACTAGCCTAATTACAACTTACTAGCGATTTGGGTAAACCAGTCTTATTGCACTATGAACGCGGTTTTATTATGTCATAAAAATGATATGTCTACTATCAAGTGTATGCAGGCCAGTTTTTTATCGCCTCATCAGACTAAACAGCGTTTAAAGCAATATTTGGTTTATTGCTACTATTCAAAGATTTTATTGTCTAAAAGCTCAGGTGTCGTGATTATTTATTAGTTTAACATTTTTATCAGCGGTTTATTTTACGTAAACTTAAATTTATTATCGGTTGAATAGCGCTGTTTAACATTTCCTATAAATTGATGGTTACTGTACGTTTTTAAACTTTGTAGCACGTGTTTTGTTCATTCATCAGATTTATGGTTCTCTGCGGGCAATTGTGTTGATTGATCGCTGGTTCAAAATAAACATAAATTAAATTGTTTTTCTCCTTGTTCTTTAAATATCAATTTTTTTTCATTTTTATAAAAAACATATTATGCATATAAAAAAATTATCGTTTTTTTTGTTTTGAGATAAAAAATGACATTGTGTATCTAGTTGACTGCAGAATCACAAAAAATCCATTCATTTTCTTTCAAATGAAACATTGCTGCTGCAACTTGCATCGAACTGATAATGATAAACGCAACGCCTCACACCAACGCACATCGTAGTGTGCGTTACGCACACATTGGAAGGTCGTGTGCCTGTGTGCGTAGAAACACTGCCATCTAGCGGGCAATGGTGCCACCCACTCGAGGGTCAAGGTTGATAAACTCATAATACATTATTTACAAATCTATTCATCTGTCGTAGGTGAAGATATAATCCAATAGAATATTAGTTAAGACTATACACTTTGTTACAAAATTTGTACCTCTCGAACCTCCATCTCACAGTAGGCATTTGTTTACAAATTGAGAAGTGTTTTGCGTTTGATAAGTGCAGCTTTAAAATTTACAAATAGTATAGTTTAAGCGGACGTTAAAAACGTGAGTTAGAGGTTCTGATGGTGTTTATAAAATTTACATTTATAAGGAAGAAACGACTACTAACCGGGTAGGGCACTCGGAGGTGGATAGGGAGCGCTAGAGACTGACTCTGGCGCGTAGTTCCGCAGACCATATGCATCGTGGGAAAAGCCGGACGCCTCTGAGACAGCAGTTCGGCGTTCCTCGCCACCGACGTAGGACAGTGGCTGGTCTCCTCTGGGTGCACCATAGGGGTAGTTCCAACAGGGTTGCGAAAAGCCTTGATGGCAGCCGTCTGCATACGGTTTATATTCGCCCCCACTAGTGGGCCAAAAAGGCAGCGCCGATTTTCGTTCCCTCTCAACAGGAAGGTTGTAGTATGTCGGCGCCGTGGGATACTGGTGTTCGAATGACCCTGGTGCATCAGGCGGGTAGCCCCACGACTGCTGCGCGTGCCGAATGACTCCAGGCTCCGGCTCATAGCGCTTGGCAGGGATGTGAAGCGGCTGAGGTGGGTTGGAACCCACCGAGGCGGGCGAGGCGCTGGAGGCTGAGGGCGGTGCGGCGGCCGGTGCTGCCGGGGGTGACCCCCCGGGGGGCGACGCGTGCGGCTCCTCGTAGATCGCGCCGCCGACCCCGTTCATCATGGTCCACCAGGCCGGCCCCGCGGAGTGCCCGGAGGCGGGCGCTGGCGACACGGCAGCCGCGTCGCAAGCGCCGAGGCCCCCGACATGGTTGTCAGGGTACAGGGTGGCGGCCGGGCAAGCCACGGGTGAGCAGGAAGGGATCAGGCAGTTCACGCGCGCCGCGGGCACATCGCACCACGCGTACACGCGACCACGCAGGAGCGGCACATGAAAGTCAAAACGCGGTTCCCAATTTAGCTTGCCAGCCGGACAAGAGACGAGCGCAACAGTTACACTATAGCTCAAAGCTACTGCAAAACTTTAGGAAGACGGTGCGAGTCAACTCTTTGACGTGCACTTGCCAATATAATCTTATAAAAATCCAGTCCAAGTATCACAATACAGTTTTTAATCTTCGAGAACTATCGTATTTACAGCCCGAAACCTCTAATTATTTTATATTTATAGTTTATAAATGCACAATAATATATTTATAATTCTTAGCGCTGAGCACTGAGTTTCGTATATCGTAATGCGTTCACGTTGTAGGAGGGAATACACGAAGCGCGCAGTCGGCAGCGCGGTCGAGCGCGGAGTGGTGGCGCGAGGCGGTGTGCGGCGAGGCTCCCAGCACACAGGCGCGCTGTCACGCTCCATCTAGCGGCGGGCGGACGAACTATGACATTGCACCCGTAGCGCCCGCCCGCCCGGCACAAGCGACGCGGGACTCTACATTTTATATTTTTTCAGAGTACAAAAATATATATATTTTTTGTTTTTTATTTCTTTTAAGACTTTTTTAAGGAATTATAATATTTGTTTTACGAATGATTATATATCGGTAAAATTAATTAGTTAATTAATCCACAATTGTCTGAGGGTTGTTAGAGCACAGTAGCGCGGTAACGGGTGCGTAGTAAAGCGATTAATGGAGGCAAAATAGCCATAAACTGCCGTTTAACCAAACTGCAAGCGTCACTCGACCATCGAGTTGCCACTAATAAAAAACGCGAGACTTTATGACGGCAACTCACTCACGTTTTATTGTGTGTATAAACTTAATTTTATCGTCTGTTAATTTTACCACAAATAATCATAGGCACTCAGTACTCTTTTTATATATTATTCATTCATAAGAACAATACTACTAATCTGGCATAAATTAGATTAATTTATCTTTTTTTTAATATGTGTGAACAAGAAGATAACTCTAACATATAAGGTGATAAGGGCGTCTCCCTTCAATTCTTACACATACCAGTCAAAGGGAACAATGCGGTATACGGCCAATAAATCTACGTACAATATTTCACACCTATACAAGTACAAGTTCTGTTTACACAAGATACGGCCATTAAATGTGTCAGATCACAAAAGCAAAACATACATAACTTGCTAAGTAATATTATTACTCTTGTTAACAATTTCTTTGGCTTTTATTATGATAATTGAAAACCAACTTGTCCAAATAAAATATGAGATCAACATTGAACTAATTTCCCACACTTAGTATAACTTATTGTATTAATTCGGCGAATGTTACGTGTCTTTAATTTAATGCTAGGATTAATGTAGGGTTTTTTAACTAATATCCTAGAACTGTTTGGTAATTGTATATAATATTTCGAGTATAGGTTTATTTTATGAACATATTATATTACATATAATAATTGTATGTGATATTTTATTTATGTGTGTTTATATATTTTGTAGAAGGCTAGCATGGTATAGACATGTTATGAAAATGATAATGGAATATAACAAGAAGAATGTTAGATATGAATGTGGAAGGATATGTGATTTGAGGAAAAACAAAGATTTGGATGGATAGAATAGAATGGAAGATGACTTGAGTAAAAGTGGAGTGACTGTTGAGATGAGTTTATAGACCAAAATGGAAGAGAAGAACATATTGAACCGTATTTAAAGTGAGAAAAGGGCAGGAAGATTTAGATTTTTATATATTTATTGTAGATCATAAAAAACAATATGGTTCTCTTGAACAGTACTAACTTAAGAATACCAATTGATTCTATGTCTACATACATAATTTGAATGAATCTTCTATACATTCAAATGATGTATCCTACAATATATACATAATTTGAAAGTATACAAGATGCATTAGAAGCTTGATGAATGACAGAAACAAACAGACGATCAAGTGCGTCTTGGTTATAAATATTTATGTTAGGCAACTCTACAGACGGTACTGTAAATATAAAAGAGCGTTATCTCAGACATGTGAGTTACGCAAATGGTATTGAGGCTGGATACATAAGAACAGATTCTCAAATCAATAAATTAAATGGGCGTTTGTTTTTTATTTACTATTAAGTATTTAATGTTTCGTTTCGTTTGAAATTTGCTCATTGTACTAATTTAATTTATGTTTAATATTTTTATATCATATGTACTTACATATATATAATATTTTTGTAATTCTATATTATACATTTAAATATTATTGAATTTGCATAACATTAACATCAAGTAAATAGATATATTTTACTTTTATGAGATATGGAATATTCAAATTAAAAATATGTCAATGTAACTTGAGAAAGAGGCTTTCTCTTAACGAAGCAAGAATTATAGATTCTTGAATACATGAAATTCTACCAAAACATATATTTATGATACTTGGACTGGAATTTGATTGTTTTAATTTAAATTATAAATATTTTGATGTGGTGCATACATTGATTAAAAAAAAAGTAGCAAAACTATAAATGTATAATAATGCTAATATCAAAAATTATTAAATAATAACAAAAAATCACAACAACTAGATATTATGTAGATAAAGTAATTATTAAATAATAAAATAGAAAATAGTATAAGAACACTCAAGTTATATTATATCAAAAACTTGAAAACGAAGTTCTTAGTATCTATTAAAGTTACAATTACCAAAGTATTTCTAAAATTATTAAAGTTTTTTTATAATTTCTAATATTTTAAAATGTTATCAATAATTACTTATTATAATAATATGTTCAGATATTCACCTTGTCGTAAACTAGCTAGCGAGGTTTGCGTGAACGGACAGGGCAACCTGCAAATAAAATATTAATAAACAATAAATTATTTATTAATATATGATAATAATTACAATATATCTAAAAGACAAATACATTGAACACATAATAAAATATCAATTTATTTTATAGTACATTAAATATTTATTACATAACATTTGTTTGATAAAGAAAAACCAAATATAACCGATGATGAAATAACTATCTAAATTCGTTTCGGCCTTGGTTAAACATTACATAGTTCATTCTGGAGCCAAGCCCCTTCCACCATCTGATTCTCAACGCTACACAATCCAACCATTTTATTTTCTAACATCGGTACCAAATATAAATAAATCCTTTCTAAGTCATTCGATACGGCGGAAAGTCACGAAGTTTACATAAAATAGGTGATTTGCGCCGATTGCCACGGTTTTTTCCAAGTTCCAGGGGTGTGGAACGCACCCACTTATGTTGGAGACCGAAAAAACATGTTTACAGACTTCTGTCTTTTAACGATTGCTGGTTTTACTAGACGTTGGTCGTAAATTCCATTTTCAGCTTTGTAACGTTCACCGTGATCCGTAATGATTGATTTAACACAGATAAAAAACCACGTAAATATAAAGCGTTTTATTTAATTGCAACTGTAAATATGTACGTATTTGAGTACATAAGTACTTACATGGACGCGGTCTAAGTTAGGATCACCTAAAGAACTTTGAATTGGAATAACTTTAGTCGTTTTCCCTAAAGTTTCCCGACATGGACATGTTTATAGCGATGTTCTTTAAAAGTCCTGTCAGGGTACATATATATAGACATTTTGTATTATATTTATTTTTCCTTAGTAAATGACAGTAGAACGATAGCATAGGGCACTTGAGCTGACATTTACGACTTAATTCCAAAGCAAGCCGCAAGCCAGTCGAACGGGTGCATTAAAACCATTTTAATAGGACCTTCCCCTAACTAACTTCTATCATATTAGAGCGGCTAAAATTGAATAGTAATGTAATTCGAAAGATCAACTTGTGTTGGTCAGTGTTACATCTCAATAGGACCGATGACAGGACCTGTTTGTATGTATATTATCACTGTCAGGTAGCGTTATCTTCGAAACGAGTACTCGTATGTTCAATATTCTCCCACGCATGGACAAAATATAAAACCATATATACACATAACATAAGATTATGTCACATCTCAAGATCTATATCAAACGATGATTAAACAATAATTTAAACATATATTTTTTATTTTTTCTAATAGAAACTTTTGTATAAATTTTATACATATTACCTTTATTCAATTCTTATTTATTCCATTATGTTTAGTGAATTATCAATGCATTAATGTTTATCTTAACTTCGTATGTATGTGTCAGTTTCTTTCTTAGTCTATTTGGAAAGACCTATAAAGTCTATGCGAACGATAATAATAATTGTAAACTATCTTATATGTAACTGTTGGTCTTTTAAAATAAATAATCTATGTAACAATAACAGGGAATAAGTCCAAGAATTTAATGGTGCGAACTGACTGGATCATATCACCCAGTTTACGACTTCATGTAAACGGCCGATTCATTTGCAATTCCAACTGGGATTTAGTAACGCTCTACTGTTTCTTCAAGTCAAAACAACAATCTACATCAATAGCATTTTTGATTAATTATTTAAATTATCTTTTATAGTCTCGCTATGAAGGTAGCTTTATTTTGTTATCTGTATCTTTTATCGAAGCTTTATCTTTTTGAATGAATGTGTAATTTTTTAAATAATTGCTTTATAGATGATGTTTTTTTATTTATAATTGACCCTTTTAGGTTAGATAATTTAAAATTTAGGATATGTGATTAAAAAAATTTAGAAAAATTTATATCTAAACCAATATTATTCTTCTCTGATACCGATCAATACTGAATTTTTGGACTATGACAATTTGTTTCAGTAGTACTAAAACAAAAGCAACAGTGGATTTGTACAAGAAAATAATTTCTATATTAAGTCTTAGATAAAAAGCCTCAATATTTATCATATATAAATGTAATACTGATACTTGTTATAATGAAGTATGTTCTCATCGCACACGTCACACGCACTACATACTAAATAGCTATTGGTCAGTCGGTGGTCCTCGATATTCAGTGTTCGATTCAGTTGTAGGTATTCGATGTTATCGCCAAGGACACTCTGGTGGGAGCCCGTCATAGATCGACCGATATGAAATTTACTTCATCAAAATTTTCCCGGCGTTCTTTAGATGCTTAACATTCATTTGACGTTAGGCAATGCACAAACACATAGATAAGGATGTATATGTGTGTATGTATGTATCAACTTATGTTCAAATTGATAAATAATAAATTAAGTATATGTCCTAGTTTCTTGTATATTTATTTAATGATTTACAAATTGAACTCTTAGACTAAAGCTTAAAAGGTCGCCCACGTGATTTGCGAAGAGTAAAAGCTTTGATTACATTATACTAGCGAGCTGCCCCTACTTACCATATTTTTTATATTTAGTGAGAAACATTGCTTAAGAGATAATTAAATTAAAGTGAAGTTGCTCCTACATGTTTGTTAAACCTATAATATTCTAGTATATATTTATACTTACATGTATATCTATCATCTAATATATATCTAATATATATTTATACATACATAAATATATATAAATATTATGAGTAATATCTTTATACTTTTTAAAAATACAAATCCCGCATTAGAAAAAATATTATCTGTGTCAATGTAACTTGAGAAAGAGGCTGAACAATGATCTGTGAATCACACAAAAAATTGTCCCATTTGGGAATCGAACCCAGCAAACTTTGGTTTAGCAGTCAGGGTCCCTAACTACTTTACCAACAGGCAATCAATACATACATTTACAGTACGTTGTATTTTTTGTTTATATTTACATATATATATAAATACGTTTGTATTTTTTTTATACATATCATTTGTAGACAGACAGAAAGTGAATAGGTTTTATATATGTATTTGTAGCGGAGCCGTAAAAGAGAATGTTTATAATTTCATATCATAATATTAATATCGACACTACAGCCATAAAATAGCAAGATCATGCTTATATAATAATAGTACATGAGGAAGGAAATCTAAAAATATATGAAGCTAAGTATAATTTCATGTGGGAAGAACTAAATGCTGCAGTCTTTATAATATGTGCATCACATATGTACTCGTTTGTATGTGTGCACTCTTTTTTTATGTGTGTACACGTTTTTATGTGTGTGTACACATTTCTATGTGTGTAGTCGTATATAGTGAAGCTGGTAATCTTTTAGTCTAAGGTACGTGACATAAAAATTCAAATACATTTGCGTGAATTTTGGCCGAGGCACGTTTGAATGCACATCTTCATACCTTATTTTAAATGAGCCTTTGTATGATTATAATATTAAATTTAAACGTGAGGACATATAATATTATATTTAAAGACAAAAACAAAAAGTTTCACCGCGCTATAAAAAGTGTATAATTTTGGCGACGGAACGATATCAAGAAATATTCACAAACTGAAAATATTCACGCACGAAAATAAATAACGTTTATAGCCAAAGTTTAGAAACATGACAAGAAATAAAATAACAGAAAACAAGTTATTGGTTTGTCGAAATAATGAATCAATGAAGTAAACAGTTTTGGAGTTTAGTTATATAGAATTTATATACTCATAATAATCTTATATAAATATAAATACTTAAGTTGTTAGCATATATTATATATTAGAGTATACAAGAGGTAAATGTGATAAAGTATACAAGGTAAAATATGTTTTAATTTGATATAAATAAAGGTGAAAATCAAACCTTAGAATCATGTTCTGCGTAGCGTCGTCGCCTCACCTGTTTGGAAGGCCGCCGAGGCTCGCGAGCGGACCTTACCACCAACACACTGCAACAAATATTTAAATACTTAGCTATATTTTAATGTATAGATTAGTTACTTCGAAACTATAGTCCTATATATCCTACTGAAATAACTAGTTATATTCTTTGTAACATGAATACAATAATAACCATAACTACATTGAAAACAAGACTCATTTTCACGCCTACACGTCACCTTACAATGTAAGATGTTTCAAACTCTACAGTAAATTTAATAGACAACCGTATCCAGTCATTTTTACATTTTATTGACGTTAGCAATAGTTTCTTTTATAATTTTTCAATACTCTTTTTGTAATAAAATCATGTAAATTATAAAGGATTAAGCAATTTTAATGGTTGTAATTATAACATGATATATATGGCAGTGGTTAATTATTTTTACAATGTAGCTGGCTGTATATAAATATATTAAATGAAGGAGACAAAAAAAGTTATCCAAAAAGTTTCGAATGTTTCAATTCTTTTGACCAAAAAGTTTCGTTTAAATCTTAAATTTAAACCTTTCCTTGTATACAGTTTTATTTGGTATCATATAAATTTATGTGTCAAGCGGCGTTGTTTCATCTAATAATTTCGTTGACACCTCTATTATATAGAGCACTCAATCTGTTTTATTTTGATGACAGAAACCTGAAAGCTTGACAACTTTATGAATATAAAATATGAAACCTAGAAATATTTTGCTATATATTAAAAAAAAACGTAAATTCCTTATTTATCATTGAATATAAACCTGCGAATTTAGGAAGATCACATCGTTCTAATTAACATTTTTAAAATATTTTTGTATGATAAAAAATATAAGGCATTATCATAGTTATGTACCTAATCATAATTAAAATATATATTACGTCTACTTGCAATTTCTTACAAGACTCCATTAGTAAAATGGGGAACCCCCTTCCAAAAGCTCTAGAAATCTCAGCAATAAATGCCCACAAGCGAAAATTTATTTTTATCGTCTGTTCCACTTAAGGAATAAGATTTAAAAAAATGTTCCCAATTTTCTCGTAATTTTTTCGTACTCTTTCTTAGGGGCGGATATTTATAGCATTCGATTCAATGAAGGCGTGGAACTTTTTCATTTATCAAATGAATTCACAGAAATAAAGAATATTTTGTTGATCAATATATCTTAATAATAATAAATGTTGCACACTTATACATTGGTATTTAAGTAATTGTAGGTAAATTTTAAATAGATATATAATAAAAGATAAACCGATACGGGCAGGGATTCGAACCCGCGACTCGGGAAACCATCCCGTCGCTCTTGTCTCTTTCATCGGCCTCTCAGAGGTTGAGATCTCGAATCCCTACCTGTATCGGTTTATTAATACTATTTATTAAAAATTAAAATAAGCTTAACATATATTGTAGGTATATAAAAGCTATGCAACTAAGAAATGCAAAAAGTATATCGCGTTTATTTCTTAGAAGTGCATTATCAGAGATCTCGGTCATTTACGATGCAGCGATTATCCTCCGGATAGCATTCTACAAAACAGGGACATAATGAAGTCATTTGATGAAGATAAACATTTACAATGCTTTTTTTTCTTAGCGTAACATAAGTTTTGACTGAGAATTGCCGGGAAACTTAGGTATTTTAAAAAGAGCTTTAACAAACCTGTTGTCAGGTATAACTATATTATTTTTCTTATTTATAAATCTAATTTAAGATACATTTTAATTAAAATATATATTGAGGTTTTATATTACGTATACTAGCTTTTTCCAGTGCCTCCGTCTGATAAAAAAAAATTGTTGAAAAAATTACACAGAACCTACAGATTTTTAAAATAGTTTAAGTTTAGTCTTCAAATGGCTCTGTTACATGACTATTAAGTTAGATACTTCATCAATCTATTTATTTTTATGTTACTGTTAATATTAGGTATGTATGTTGTTAATTTATTGTGGATATTATCTTATAAAATCAACCTAAAATTCAAATGTGTTTGGTTGTACTTATAAAAAACAAAAAATTGACTATAATATTAAAACATATTTTTTAAACGTTTAGTGCATCTAAATGTACCGCAAAAACACATAATACTAGATTTTATCAACTTCCAAGTCTATGTAGGTAAATGCAAGAATTATTTTTCCGTAAAAACAACAAATATAGAAAAGCAATTTCAAATCATAACAAACATTCTGTAATTCACTTAAAACAATTTTCTATTCGAAATTGAATTTCATAAACTACACTCAGTTATTGTATATATTGCAATATGAGATAAGGGGAGAAATCATATGTCCGTACTGTTGCGACGGGTGGCTGAGTTATTTTGGTACAGAATGTCTTTTAGCTGTTGACTTTATTAACTTATCTTATTAGATATATTTATAAACTTATCTTGATTAAATTTTTTTATTTTATCTATATAATCTGAATTGGTAGAAATAGTTACAATTTAAGTAATACCTTCCAGGGTTTTAAGGATGGGTTATGGATTTCATTGTTTGGACGTGTTCCTCATAACAAGCAACTGTTCCAGGAAGACCGTACTTTCATATCCGCTGGTCAAATACCTTAACAAAATATTTAATTCCAAATAATATAATTCAACAATAAATAATATCACATTTATATCTCAGTTGGAAATTACTCCAGCTCCTATCCTAATTCTGGTACATTTGCGATGAGCTTAACAAGAAGTAGCGGCGAGGTTTTCATCTTTCAAGCGCAACATTTACATTTTCGTCTCATTTATTTGCTATTTCGGGCATACCCTCCCCCCTCCGTACCCCTCACTCTCCCTCCCCCTCTAGTGAATAAGTCTTGGCGTGCGTCAGATGAGAGTACAACGGAATTGGGAAGGAACGCTCTATAAAGTCTAATTAACTTTGAAGTGAAATAAGGAAATATAAAAACCGCCATCAAGAAGAATTTACAGCGTGTCTTGTTGTTCATTTACTTAAATATATTATAATGTATTGAGAATTGTTAAACAATGGATATCCTTTGAAATAAATATAAATCATTAGAACGTAAATACATAAATCAGAACCAAAATCATTTAGTTGAAACTTAGTGAAAAAGGAAGCCATGTAGGTACATGATCGGAATGTAATGGAACGGTTTCGAGTTTTATTAAGATATTTACACAGAAAAAGCCCTTTGAATTGTTATTCAGCGGTCGTCACATATAAAAGTGACGCGTCCCTTTTTGAAAACCTTTTGTTTTGGGGCGGTTGTTTCTTATTAGAAATAATTTTGTCGCCACCCCCTTGTTTGTCATTCGCGGCTTGTTTTTGGCAGGATGCAACTGTTTTTCGTGATTTGAATCCAAATACACAAAAATAACAAATTATAAAAATCCAGTCATGAATACTAATAGGTTATATTTCGGTGCGTATACAAATATTTAATATTTTTTTAATAATATTTGGATGATTGAAGTTATTATTGCTGTCTATAAATACTTTGGTCATGTGAACCATAATATATTTTTGGTAACACGAGCCAGATTCGTGATAGAAAAACGGTCCAAACCACCCCCGAATATAAATCGCCTTGTTATATTTTCCGGAACATTGGGATTCATGAAGTTTGTGAGGCTTGACGACATTCTTTGAAATATATTTATGTTTACTAAATTTAGAAATACACTTACTCTTAAAATATTTTTTAAGAACTGTTCAGACAGCTATTTCAGATCCATATCTTGTAATAATAATGTGCGGTTACATCTTTATTGGTTAATGTGATAATACCTTTATTTATTTGTTTTTAAATAATTAAAATTCATATAAATAAGCGCACCACATTATGCAAGGGATGAAGTGGATATTTCTGTAATATTGCTTGGAATGTTTCCACCCCTCTGGGTGTTATAAGGCTTTCAATGAGGTTATCACCCCTGTAATTATTATGCTAAGAAATGTAAAATTTGTTGTAAATATGCAGAATGGGGCAATAGATGCTTTTTATGCCGTAATTTTTATCCAGTATTATATACAAGGGCGTTTTCTTTTTTTTCATAATATTATTAAAGTGAATGTTATTATAAAAACAATTTTGTTTTCCAATCACTCCAAGCATAACCACTTATCTTCAGTTTTCTGTTGAGTATTGATTCAGCAAATAAAACTCATCCAAATAATATCTTGCAAAATGTATTTTTCGGATCAAAGAGAATACATTTACATATCTTTAAATGTAATCGTCAGCTAAGATATAGTTTTACGATGTTATTGATAGAGACGGAAAAGAATAATTTGAATTCTTTTATAAATCATGAAAAACATAATAATAATTATAAATTTGTACCAATGTTCAGTTTAGTATAACAAATGGTTGATATAAAAAATACAAAGGAAAAGGGCTACAATAGCGCGGTTGCGTAACAAAGAACAAAGAAACGAAATATTATGAATATGAATTACTAAAATTACTTGGTGAAATTGGGCCATGCTTAGAGATATTCTCTTTAGATTTTTTTTACTTTTGTACTAAAAGATATTTATTTTTCAACAGAAAGATACTTTTCATTAATTATTGTGAAATTGCTATCTTGTAAAGTATGTATACATTATTATTATTATCAATTACAAGCTATAACCAGCAAATATATTCGTCATAAAAATATATTTATTCATATATGAGAAGAATAACTAGCTGATAATTAACAATATTATTCCACCACACGTTTTACTCTCATGAAACTTAGACGTAACTGTCCGACGAGTTGCTCAATTGTTTTAGTCGGATTTTGTTAAATTGTGGGGATCTGAGGAAGCGAGAGGAGAGTCTGGACCCAAACCTTGTAATTGAGGGCCGGGATTATATTAGATTGCGTCTATAAAGCGTATATGTTGTTAATGTTGTTTGTTTGTACGTTGTTTATATAATTATTTTTATATTAAATATGTTTTTCTTGAGTAAGAATATTTTTTATTTTCATAAGTAGGTATCATATATTAGAAGCTTATGAAATTGATGCGTTTAAATATATTTACTTAGGTAGATACTGCTCAAGCAATTTACAACGAAAATCCTTGAATTCTGTATCAACCAATTTGTTTGTTTGTTTGTTGTGTCTGTATATGATAACAGTTAAAACATTGATACCCGAAACATTTCATAGTGCTGCAAACCACTATAGTAGGAATCTTTGAGATTAAATATACTAAAATAAACCTAATGATTTTAAGTATTAAAACTATTTTATACTCTAAAACAATAAACTGTGAGTCGAATCTAGATTGAAGAAATTCAACATGAAAGACGTGTTTAAGATGCAAGATATGTATATCCTTGTTTAATAACTAGATGAGGATACATACAATACTATGTAAATGTTTCTTCTCAATGGTATGTGAGGATTTTGCACAGTTAAGTACCAAACCTTAACTAGAAGGGCATCGGTTAAGGCTGTTATTTTTGATGTCAAACCTATTATACTGACTAGGTTTATATACAAACATACTCACACTAATGTAATTGTAAATATATAAATAATATAACATATTTGTATCAAAGATTAAAAAACTTTCATAAAATTAAATATTTACAATGTGTTGTAAGAATAAAACTGTTTTTTAAAATATCCAGTTTTTACGGTGCATTGGAAGAAACAATCGATTTAATTCAGTAAAATTACGAGACAGAGGTTTGTCAGTTATGTTTGTGGAGTCTGAATGTGCCGAATCGGTGGACGGCTAAGTGCTCGTAAATCTTGCAAGCTCTCTGCTGGATGAAAATAAGAGACATGACGCTATTGAACAAACTGACAAAATATTCATATAACTATTTATAAATGTCGAACGTTGCAAAATATAACCTACATTACTGCCAGTACTAGCTTACATATAGTTTGTTATTTCATTTGAACGTTAAATAATAATATATAAATATATTTATTTTATATACACAAAATTCAATATCTCAATTTATAGTCCAATGAACCAAAATTTATAAGCAATCCTTTTTCAATTCTTAATCCAAATTTATTTGAAAATAAAGAATATCTTAAAAATAAAAAAAATCTTGATACTATAATCATGGAACTAAAGCATGTATACAAAATCAAGCTTTATTAATGCTTCATAAGGCGTAAATTTAAATGTATTAACATATCGTAATCGGAAAGAAGAAACAGGTCCGTACAAAACGGGCTCCTTTTATAAATACACGCCACGGCAACCATGTTGCTTTGAGCGCCAATCAGAGCATTCCTCCGAGAGAGTATAAGATGGCGGTAGTATGGACTATCAGATTATAGAATGGCCGATAACTTCTTCTTTATTCTGTTATTATCTAAAGAAAAGATTATATATTTTATTCTTGCTGATTACTTCATGTTTCATATGCGGTAAGACATGCTTCATAATTCTTATGTGGATCAAACTAAATCACAAATTCATATGTATGTTTTCTACAGACTTATTTAATGTTTATTTTGAGAACAATTTTATGATTATCAAACGCTTCGTTCAGTTGAATGTAGTTACAATTTCCTGAAAATGAGGTGTTAAATGTTTATTTGAGTGTGATAAACTTAATTTTACTGCTAACTAATGTATTCTAATAGAGAGATAACAAGCCAAGTAGATATTTATTCCAACGCTTGATAAGTCTCGTACTGAATATACGAGAACAGATGTTCGGGGTGAACGACCCTTGCAAGAAGCCCGCTCCTCGGTGATTTGTTTATGCGCCTGCGCAATCAATGTAAAAACGATTTTAACAAGTAAAATAATACAAACCGGTTTTTATATTAATCGTTTTCCAATGTTTGATAAGAATATAGGTATACTAACACGTTTACTTAAACATTAACTCAAATCACGCACTTTTAATAATTCATGTCGTTAAATAAATCTAATTACATAGCCACCATAGGCAATAAATTTAAATAAAGTCATGTTAGCAATTGATTGATAAATTAGTTGATAAATCATTTTCTCCAACTTTTACCAAAATAGAAAAAAAACATAACTCAAATATGAAACCTATAATTGACAAATTTGCTTGAACCTCTGCATTATTCTAGTTTAGGTCACATATAAAAAACCTAAGGATTTCAAAATATCAATTATAAAGTCTCCCTTGTTATTAAGTACTACTATAAAATACTAGTCATAAATATAATAATACTAATAATACAAAATATTAAATTTACTAACAATATAATAACATACCTTGAGCATAGTTAAATTATATTTTTAAGTTGAAAACGGTTTTGTTTCAAAGAAATATTAACGTTAATAGACAGGTTCGAGGGTACGAGAAAAACGGAGGTGATTTAAGAAAATTACATTATAAAGAGTAAAAGAAACGAGGGATGGGGCGCGGCATCTCTCAAAGACATTATTATAAAATATACCAATTTAAATTCAAACATAAAACCCTCTACACAGAACCGGCTTATAAAGTTATAGGCAAAGCGAATTACATTGGACAAAGCCTAACATTATTATAAATAGAACTCAGGTGGAAATTATATCAATTAGAAAAAAAAGATAGCTGGTTTTATATCGCAGATGTGTTAGAACATTATATTAATATTAAAATGACTTTTGTTAAAGATAATATATAAATACGAAAGCAAGTTAACGATTTTACTGCCTTTTCCTAAATTGGAATATCAGACAGGTCGAGTCGAACTAGAAGTTGGGTAGTAAAAACTTTCTTTGTTATCTGATACTATCGGTAACGGAACTCTATCACGACTCTAACACTGCTATTTGGATAAATTGCAAAGTTCTTTAGTTAAACGACACTCGACTCTATATATATTTGATTGTATATTTTGACTCCATACATCTTTGACTCTATATGTGTTGACTCTACATAACTTTAGTTAGATAAGTATATATTTACGAGGCTTGTATTACACAAGATATTTACCTCACCTTTGTACAAACGTTGGTATTTTCAGATAAAGAGTGAGTCATGGCAATTCTAAACATTTCTAACTTGATTAGATTATTCTCTAAATGTATTTTTCAGCAAAGGTATGTAATAGGTAAAATTTTTACATGGTTTGCGTTTGTAAAATGATAATTATATTAACAAATATCTAAATAAATACCACATATTTTGTATAACAATTAAACTTAAAAATATTTCATTTAAAACTCCTTTCAGCTTTGCAATGACAATAAATTTTCTGCATTTTATTGCCTACAAATTTTATAATTATAAGGTATACTCTGAATTCCACGCCGCAAGCTACAATTACAAAATATGCCGAGCGATCAAATTAAAGCGTTTATCCACAAAATTCCGACTCAAGGAAACTTTGAAGACTCTACCCGCCAGCAATAATGACTTTGTAAATTCTTCGGATATCTTTCAGTTGCCAATGCTCTTAATTCTTACCAAAAATAGAATGACAATATTTAATTACAGAGGAATTTCATAAACCTCATTACTGGTTTTTTATATCGAGTTTATTTTAAGTAAAAGAACAAAATGCTTTAATGCAATCTAAAAGTATAACATGAAAGACAAAAGATTTTACGCTAATCCCACCGGCGTCACTTTAGGCATGAACGGGGACATTTAACTAAAAGTAATATAAAACAATATAAGAGCCTTAAGAGTTCGCTACATAAAGCTCACCCCGAGAATAAATGGATTATTTGTGTCCGCAGCGCCATCTAGCCGGGGGTGCGCAATACTCTATGAGTTATTGTTATTACACGGATTTCCTCGCTTCCGATATGTTTTCACTTACACCCCTCTTGTACGGAAACTCATAAAAGTCTAAACGAAATATTTTATTAAATTGCGTCTTAAGATACAAATAACTTAAGTATCATTTAGTTACATATTGTATTTTTTGGAATATTAAATGTTAATAAAATAGTACAAACAGTATGCCACTGTTAAAAATATTAAATGAATGTGTGGGCAATAAGAAAACTTATTATATATACCGGTTATATCTATTACAGAAGGCTGGCTTATTAGCGGGGCCGTAAATACGTTAGTCAGCGGACGTATATATCATTGGGAACTCAGGAACACCCGCGTAGTCAATGATTACATCACTGGTCAGTTGATCGGAATAATTGAGAAAATACATTATAACCAAGAAATAAAACTACGCACTTAACCTATTGATATTACAAATTCAAGGTAATATGATGTAAAAAAATCACTTTTTTTTTCAGGGAACATAAATTAAGACCAGAAACATAACTCATCACTGGGTTATAAATGAATAATTTAGCAATTAAAGTTAAAGGTATTAATAAACAAAGACTTAAGTAATGGTAGAGTAATGGCCGAATAATTTATAACTTGTTCACATGCGAATTTACTTAACGATAAATAAATTAACTTGCCGTAAAATTAATTAACTTCAGAGTTTTTATATTAAAACTACGCTGGACCACACACTGAGAAGATTGAGTTGTTCAATTTATATATTACTTAAATAACTATTAAGATGACTTAGACGTTAAATTACATTTTTTTAACATTTCATTTAATTAGAATAATTTCATTTTTATTTTATTCATAATGTTAGCTTTATATAAAAAAAGAGCTTTTGGATAACTCAAAGTATTATATTAATATATTAATAGTATTCATGATCTTTGTTGATCTTTATAAAGATAACTTTTAAAATACTTTTCTTGTAAGTAAAGCGATAAATATGTTAATGGCAATATAATTAGTTATTAATGCAAGTGTATTTTTTATTATTAATTTATGTTAGAACCGTTTTATTAAAGCTTATCCATTATGCTTCTTTATAGCAAGATATGCATCTAGATCTTATTTTTCTTGATTTGAATCAATAATTTAAATGGTTACTATTATCTGTATAAAATAAATACTCTTTAGATATATAGGTAAATATATGAATTATTCATCTATAAGATGTAATTTATCGAACGAAAATCTTACTCATTTCCACGGCCATCTGGTATATGAGCCTTCCAAAAACGCTTGGCCCATCGCCAACCGTCGCTTGCGCATGGTTTCATGTTTTCCTTATTAAAGTTATACAAAACATAAACATCTCTCAATATTACACAAACAACACTACTTTCACGTTTAAAATCTAAAACTGTACTGACTCTTGCAAGCTTTCTCTTTACTAGCAAAAAACTAATTTGAATTTTTATTCAAAATTGGACCATCTCATTCTAGGAAGCGCTTGCGCAACTTTATTGCTACATTGTGCTTTATGTTCCATGTTTTTGATGTTAATATTAGTTGGTCAAAAGAATTTATAATTGTGTTTTTATAGATATGTTAATTTTTTAAACAATGTCTGGAAGACATCAAAATGAATGGTACCTACAATAATTTTGTTGTAGGAAGGAAGGAAGACTGAAGCTTTCGAAAAAATGTGCGATATTCATAAATATATAAAAAATAAATATTACTGATTTATTATTAGTATATCTCTAAACTATAAACTTATGAATAATATGGTTGCAATTATAATGTCAATGTAAAATTTAAATTATAAATAATATCGATGTTATACTTTAATATATAAAATCATAGAAACAGATTTTCATAAAAAAAAAAGAAATAAAACCTTACCTAATACAAGAATATTATGCAGGTTGTTTTAATACATTTTAGTAGAAAAAATATTTATTGAAAATAATACCACCTAGCGGTAATCGCTGGAACTATTTTGAAATTTCCTGCGACGTGCGTGACAAGCTTGTGTAAGCTCTATTTTATTTGGAGAAAATTTCATAAACAATAGTAGGTTTAAGGCCTATAAGAATATTCAAGTTATGGCTTTTTTATTTTAATCATATTAGTACTTGATAAAAGTAACTGGTTTTTTATTATTCGTTATAAGTAATATTGGTTAGCGAATTTTTTTTTTTTATGAAATCCATTCATTACAGAGTTTAAATTATATTAGAGTAACTTTAATATAACAATCATTAATATATAGATAAAAGATAAACTATAGTTGAGGAGTGACTAATTTATAATGTTATAAAAAATACAGTTGTATTCAACTATACGAGTTTATATTCACAGCACCATCTGTGATAAATATACGGAACTGCCACGTCTAACAAAATACAGTTGTTATCAACTTTTTAATATTAAAAAAAATCAAAAAAAAAAAATTCTCGTAAGTACTATATTTTGTTGACCATATTTTTTTACAACAATTATTATTGATTAGTCGACAACGAATAAAATGTCATAGTGATTGTCATATTTCAAAAATAAGTTAATTTCGCAATAATAAAAATTATGTTCATTATTAATACTAAATATCCTCTTTATAATAATAATAATTATAAAAACATAACAGATATATTTATTTCCATGGTTTCTTATATCTGATTTCTTCGGACCCTCCCTTAGAATGCACGTATTATAACAACAAACACATTTATATCTTTGCATGTGTGTTCGAGAATTTCAGGTGCCATACCCGTTTGCCTCGACGCCATGTTTGTTTATCTTGTATCTCTCTCTAACATTAGGAATTCCGCATTGGTTGTATGAATTGAAAAATATTATCTATCTCGTTTGTGTAGAGTAGTGGCGTCGATAGCAGATTGGGTTCTCTCGATTTGAGAAGGGGAATGAAGAATTTAAATCCACGTATAACGAAACTTTTGGTCGATGCATTAAAATACCGGTTATGACGTCCAATGCATTTGATATTTGAAACAAACACGCTTATAAAATATTAAATTTATTATAAGAACTATTATTATTATTGAGTATTAAGTTATAGGTATTAGAATAGAATAGAGAGAATTACCTTTGTGACGACGATCGTCAATATTTTGATATGGTTCTTTTTAGATCATCTTGCTTCGGATCTGCAAAAGAAAAAAAGCATTATATATAACCTCAATATATATTATTATTATAAAAGTATAATCAACCAACACACAACAGAAACACACAACATTTATTACCAATAATTAAAAAATATTGTCACCAATAAAAAAATGCATTAATTAAATATAAATTAAAAAAATAAAACAAGTCAGCCAAGGTGATAAGATCCTGAAGCTTTACATATAACAAGGGAATAAACCTTGGCGGCAGCTGGAAGCAAACAGGTCCATAAATAATCAGCACTAACTATTATTTACAACCACTGAGATAATCTTTACTAAGTGCACGTTTTACTGAACAGTACCTTACTTTAATTTATGGTAAGTTAAGCAAATATTAAAGCCTGAGTATCTCAAATTACAAGGATTGGGTTATTTCTTGGATATTATATAGTGTAGAGACGTGTAGAGAACAGTGTAGAGTACGAAAATTAGTACAGAAATGGATATTATGTAGTGTAGAGATGTGTAGAGTAATAAAATAAGTACATAAATGGATATTATCTAGAGTAGAGATGTGTAGAGTAAGAAAATAAATGTTTACATTATTGTTTTATATACAATAATGTATATACCTTAATTTTATATAGTTTATTTTTTTTAAAGAGGTACCTAAATGAATTTGTGTAAAAAGAATTAAGTAAAAAAAAATCGAAACTAAAATCCTAAAATAAGATGTTAATAACTAATAATAGTCCTACCTGCTGATAAACTTCCTTGGTACTTAAGCTGATATGAATTATCTATGTGTATAATAGTCATAAGATAGGGTGTGGGGTTCAATTCGGGGGTGTAATTATGATTGACAAGACCAATAAGTATTTGATATAAAGTACCTATGTTGTGAGGCGTATCATATGAAATAAATTATTTATAAGTCTAGCTTTATTTAGGTAATCCTTTTGTGTATCAACATAATATTTTATAAATAAATATCTATTATAATGTTATTATTATTATTAAATATCTATTGTTTTATATTGTTAATATATAGATTTATTACTAAATAATATATATTTTATATATAACTAACATTCATTAGGATATTAAATTATAAACTGAAATTAAGAAATGTCCCATATTTTCCTTGTTTTCTTTAAGGGCTTCTGTTTTTATTAAAATGTGCCAGCCCTATCTAGTTTCTTATTCTAAGACTTACAATAAAATCTAAGTTATAAACTAGCCTCTCAATTTGGAGAGGACAGGATGCCATGAAACATATCAACATCTAAACAATTTAATCTGAGGTCATTAATATTTTTAGGGTTCCGTACCCAAAGCGTACATAATCTTTCTATTTCCATAATAACAACAAATACTAAAAACCAAATAAAATTAATATTTTAGGAGGGCTCCCATACAAGAATGGTGATTTTTTCAATTAAAAAAGGAAGACAATGCACAAACGATAATAAGGCTCGACTCGTGTATTTCAGTTATTTTCATAGTAATTTATCTGACGGTAGGTATATCACTAGGAGGCAGCGCTACGCAAATTAATTCTATATTTGTTTTACAAAAAAGAGCTATACGAGCTATTTGCAACTTAAAAGATAGACTTTCCCTGAAAGATGTTTTAAAAAATCGGTATTCTTACGGTCGCTTTCAAATACATTTTTAATAACATACTATATATACGAAAAAATTTAAATACTTATACAAAAAACAGCGACAGACATCGATAAATACAAGAAATAAAAATAACCTCGTAACGCCTAAATTTCGGCTTCAAAAACTTAACAAATCCTTCATGGGATTGAGTGTAAGCATATAATAAGGTTCCACAAGACATCTTACATCTTCCTTCTTAGTTTTAAATCTAAAATTAAAAGTATATTATTAAATAAATCTTATTAAGAATTCATTATTAGAAGAAAACATTCAAGAATTTATTAGTTAATCGAAATGTGTGTCATTGATTCATTTGCAGGGTTGATGTTATAATGTAGGTATAAGTTAAATTTCAATTAAAAAGCGCAACTGTTGAGTTTCTGGCCAGCTCTTCTCAGAGCAGCATTCCGAGCTGATGGTAGCTTACTCACGGATTGACTATACTGACCAATTTAATGTAATCATTGACAATTTAAAAGTGCGTGTAAATGACTTCTTGAATGAAGATATTTTGAATATAAATTTAAAAAATCAGAAACTTTATTCTTACGTGTATTTGGCCGGTTTTTTTTTCCTAAATATTGTATTTTGATAACATTCGTATAATAGATAATTGATATCTTTTAAAATTCATTATTTTTTATATAAATTTACATGACAATGAATTGCGGTAGGCCTGCGCCGTGGCATGTTATATAGGAACTATAAAAACTAATTTACTAGACATCTTCGGAGGTCAAACGTTCCATGATTGATATGTGGTGAAGTAAATTTATCGGTCATTAACCACCGTATGGCTAATCATTTATTAATCGCAATTAAAAACGTCACTGTCAAATAATACTTGAAAGAAGAGGCGATAAAAGTTTATTATACCGTATTATACTTCCTCATTCCTTAATTGTTTTATAACTTACAAATAAAACCCACAATAGACCATAACCTACCGCAAAAGTGACATTACAAGTGGCCGATTGTTTCATTGTTTATCGAATAAAATTTATAGCAAGGTTATAAGTACTTTTGGTGGGGTTATTGACCTTTGAAATGCCTGATTACGTTTTAATGTGTGAGTGGGTTTTTTATATTTGTGATAAGGTTTGAATTGTGTAATGTCGAGTATAAAATTAATGAAACGTAGCCTATAGGCATTATAAAGTTATAACGTCATTTATAATAGTAATAAAAAAATAGCTCAATTACTGAAATATATATGGTGTTTGATAATATTTATAAAAATGTAGGTGTGTACCTATAGCCATGTTAGCCATGTTTAACTTGTTTTAATTTTTAATAAAAAGCTGTGGTGATTCTTGATAGGTAGCTACTAAGCTTTACTTTTACAATTTAAACAGTCCTTTTTTATATAAATGATATATTTTGTAAATAAATTGTAACATTAAAAATAAACCGATAGGGATGGGTTTATTGTTCATTTAAAATTATTTTATTTTATTTGAAAAAAAAGGAATATTTGTGGTTTTTATTATATGAGCAAATTATATTAAGTTATTAGTGTTAGTATTAGTTATTAACTATTTAACTATCGTTTATACTACTCGATTGTTTAAGCAGTAAATAGTACAAGAATAGATGCTGGATTGGTGCAATATTGTAATCGATTCAAAGGCGTTGTATCAGGATCGCCCAAACACCGGTTGTTTAGTGATGCTGTAAATCAAATCAACAATTATCAGCAATCGTTTACACTCGTGACGCCGCCATGTAAACAAACTGGACGTTAAAACTGCTACCTACATTTTACGACTATTCAATTTGGGGGAAAATCGATTTTATTCGCTTGCTTTATAATCGATTCACGGATAGAATCGCTCGCGAGTTTGTATTCTAATTTTTTAGACGAGGAAGTTGTTGGCGGATACGGATGGTTAGAACAGGATTGTGTAAACAGAGTATGGCGAAGCGAGTTTGTTTAGCTGTTCCTTATCCTATTTTGGATAGGTGAAACAGGAAAATGATTATTGTTAAGCTTTTAAATACACTGCACTGTTTTATATTATACACAGTGCACTAACTAGCGTATTTAATTTCAGACACTAACTAATACTCGATTTGCAACATTTTTATGAACTCATAAAATCAGATAGCGTAAAGAAAATAATATAAAATTAAGTTCAATAAAAATTTACATTACATACATTTTCAAATCATTGAAATAAAGAAATTATTACTAAAAATATAGAGAATAACTTACGGAAGTAGAGCACTTGTCACTTATTGAAATTATTACAAGAACTTCACGAGAGTCACTCTTAATTTACAGCGAGCGTTCAGTGAAATATCATAAACGAACTGAAGCCACATTCGTCCACAATTGTGTCACTTATTTATGTGACTAACAAAACAGTAACAAATTGATATGTTTATCTACAGAGCACAATAAGTTCATTCATCTAGAGCCCACCCTTTAGCGAGGGGATCCACCCTTCTGATTTAAAAATTACAAAATATTACATAAATAATAAAAAACGTCCGTTTCTATATCCCCTGCCATCTTTGTGAGAGATAATTTTGGTGAATCCATAGTTCAAGGGCAATGGTCTGTAACGCGTAGAAAATTTAACGTCGGATATATATCATAACTTGCTTGTATGTGTTTGAATATCATTATACACATATCATAAATGTAAAAATTAAATTAAATGAAAAAAACATGTATAATAATAATTTAGAATAATAGACCAACTTATAATCTGTATTTCATAGATTCATTTTATAACAAATAATATAAAAAAACGCTCTACATTTCATATGAATAGCTTAATTTAATATAGGTAATACCCGCACAATTTTTTCACACAACCCCTTTTACAACCCATAAATAAACTTTATTAAATCGAATACACCCGAAAGAAAATGAGGGTATTCTATGTTTTCATTAAGAACTATATATATATAGTTTTATGGGAAAAGTTTTAATAGTCTCCAACCCGTGTAATTGTGATATTCAGTTAATTGGTCACGAGGGAGGCGGAAGTGAAGGGACTCCCAGGGAGACATCATTGTAATTAACTTGGTATATAATTGTATGTAATTACATAATATCGTTTTGTTAATGCGAGTTTTTAATTATTTATTATTGATTTTTTACGCTAGTAAGGTCAGCGGTTGGCGGGTAGGGGTCGGATTGGTATTTTAAACATTTATTTATACGTTTTTAAATATAGATCCCAAAATAATATTTATATATTCTTAGTCTGTCTGTCTGTTCTTGCATTATGCAAAAAATAAAACCATACATTCCTGCCTTGACAAGAACACCAACTGGATATTGAAAACCAAAGATAAAATTATATAATTGGCTTGGTTAATACAATTCAATCAATATATAACATGCATTTTACTGTGAAAATTAATTCATATTTTCCCGGACTACGACAAAAAAGTTGTTGTTTATACCTATCACATATACTTAATAAATAAATAATTTATTATTCGATTAGACTATAACAGTAAGTTAACGCCCAATATCCATAAAAGTACTGCTTCAAAATTCAAGTATGCAGCGGATTAAATTACCCGTCGTCTATATTTAAACTGAGTTTTTTGTTACCGGTTAGTGTAGGCACTAATTCTGAATGTTTACGACTGACCAAGCCGTTCCAGATATCGCTCCCACGCCAATGTCCCTTCATACAGTACGACGAACCTTCCAAATACACCGAATATTCACCTACTCTTATAATAAAAAGACTTTGCACCGGGATGTGCAAGATTGATTTTATTATTTAGAGCTCATAAAAGACACATTTGTGCTCGCTTATCGTTTTATTGCATACAATTTTAGCAAAACATGTAAAGTTTTATATTATTCGGCAAGATTTTGTCTTTTTAATAATATGTTTAAAAATTTAATTTAAATATATTTGTCTGAAGGTTCTTTATGTTTTCAACCTACGTGTATTATGTCTGAAGTATTATTATCAATACAACGTATAAAATTTATCGATATGACTGCTATAGCTAACAAGCCCGGTTTTAAAGCTTTCTGATTGGTTAAAAGAATACCTACTCGTTTTCAACTCAACTCTGTAAGTGCATTACCTTGTAGCGCATAAAAGTGATCAGATTTTATCCATTTTGTCTTTTGTTTTTGGTTTCTTTTATAAAAAACAATACTGTTTATATTATCAAAATAGTAAACTAGTTCATACTTTAAAAACATTAAATGTTAATAGAGATGTTGAGATATGAAACATAGTTTCAATGAATAGAAAGTTATATCTTTCGGAAATAGGTGATAATCGCAAAAGTAATAGATTCAATGAAACTTGAACCACAGAGGAAGTACTAATGTTTTAAACATTATAGAGCGGCACGCGTCGACCAATCATAAGTTATTTGTTATAAATCTAACTTTTTATGTACCACTAAACTATTTTATTGGATATTAACACGTGTTAAGCGATTTAAAGACTACAACATTTGTAGAAAACTCCGATCATTAACATATGAGTGTGATAAATTATCAAATTAAATATTTACGTTCATAAGATTGTTTGCCAGATAGTTTATAGTATATTGTTTCAATTGTAATGTAATTATGTACGTGTATACATTTACATGTAATAAGCTTTACATTTTGGGGGTTTTCTGGATATGATATTTAGTTTTTAAGCACATGTTACAATACATAATAGGTAAACGTAGAGCAAAGTTAATAAATGCTTCAAATTCAAAAATAATGATAATCGAAAACGTAATATCTAAGATTAAACTAAAACTATTCATAAATATTAAATTATTCAAGGATTTTTATATACCTACTTTGATACATAAGTAATGTAAAAAAACCTTCATACACAAACAATAAGTAGGTTAATAATTATTAATTTTAATATTACTTAACACGGTATTAAACTACCATTAATAACGAACATAAATCAATTATTCGTTTCAACAGTCATCGACTTTTAAATCGTAATAAAATGTATAAACAGCAGTCAATTTATTTATTGCCTTAAAGTTGTAAAACGATATTACACACCGTAATGATGTGTGTTATTGGCATTTATTTCAACCATTTTACCATCAATGACCACTTCATCGTTTATTATAATAGTTTCATTAAACTATGTAAATATAATCAAATAGTCAACTTTTATTTAATAACTCTAAATTTACAACAGCTGAAAATACATAATTCTCCTGACAATCATCATCTCCTGTACTTTTCCCATTTGATGTGGGGTCGGCACCACATGCTCTCCTTCTCCATTCTTGCCTATCAGCTCATCTCAACAGTCACTCCTCTTTTTCTCGTGTCATCTTTCACATTCATTCATATCTAGCATTCTTCTTGTTACATGGCATTCATCTCATAACATGAACATACCACGAAAGCCTTTTACTCCTCATTTTGTCCGTCACTGGTGCCTCTTTCAAACTTCCTCTCCATGACATGACTGTCCTGTATATAATATACTATATACTAACATTGTGCAAGTCACAGACTGTAGAATAAAAAGTGATTTATTTATTGCTGGTAAATGTCAACAATGAAACCATTTTAAAAGTGAAACGAAAAGGATTGTTTAAAGGGTGTCCGAGCTTTGTATGTTTGTCCGGTTATGCAAATCACTACGCTGAAACCGAAAGTGTGGTCCTAGCTTTACAATAGAGCACAATGGTTGCGTAACCTTTCATAAATTATCGATACGCGTTAGCTAAATTACAACCCCTTGTAAAAGGTTATAAAAACCTCTTGTAATGAAACAATACACCACCATCATTTGCATGATCCTTTTCAATTCTAACACATTTGCATAAATTAGATTATTCTGGTTAAATATTTTGGTATTTGTGGGAAACGAAAGTAATTTCGTTTTCGAAGGCTTTAACATTAGCATTTAAATAGTTCCAAGCGAACCTTACTAGTGCAGTGATTGCGTGTTCCTCGAGTTCTCGAACGTAACTTCACGAAAAACATGATCACGAAAAATATAAAACGCGATCGTGTCATACACATTTTGATAATGCGTTACTAGTGTTGTGATTTATATTCAGGTGTGTCGTGTTACCGGATAGTTAAGTTTTTTACGGCCACGATAGTGAGGGTTGAGTGGAGTCTACGATTTGTTTATCGGTTATAGAAGGCGACGACAGGCAATGACGCAGTATCAACGCCATGTAGAGTAGGTTATTTATGCCGCCTTTTGTGCCCCATTTATCGCTTTGAATCACCGCTTGTATTTAGAAGAAACGTGGTGAGTATATACTTGAATTATTTCAGACAAACTATTACACTATGCTTTGCTTTAAAATAAATTTAAACTGCTATATTTTAAGGATAAGAATTACAATCTAAACATGTCTTTATAATAGAAACGTGAAACACTTTTCTTAGATTACAATAAATTCAATATGACCGCAAAATCCAAGATGGCGTTTAACCACAAAGAGACAATCACATTTATCAAAGGACTATTTTCTACATATCAATCCAAATCATAAGTTAGCCCGCAGTACCCGCACTGACTCTAATTGTACTGGATCTCTCAACTATAAATCATATAACTTCATCTGCGGGTACGAGTTTTCATTTTATATAACGGCGTTATCGTAAATTATGTCCGAAGTTCGGAAATTAATGGTCTGTAATTCGAACGAGAAATTGGGAATTAAATTTATATCTTGATAAGTGACCTAGAAATATTATTTTACATGACTTTAAGGATTTGTATTGAATTCAAAATAAATATTTATGTTGCTTAAGAATAAAAATATATTATGTTTTAATTTTAAAATCAATACCTACATAGAAATTTAGATTTTGATTTTTTCAGATAATAAAGAAATTACATTTATAGAGAAAATGAAAAAAAAATAACATGTTCATTATATTTAAATTTATATAGCCAGTAGAAAATGTAAATGAAAATTAGTCTCAAATGAGAATTTAAAAAAGAATGTCTTAACAGTATTACTATAAATTGTATTATTATTAGATCAATGTGTGTAACTTGTCCTATATTAAAATAATTATAAATCATTTTTAATTAGTGGAATAAACGAGTAAAATGTACCTACTTATATGTAGTCTTCATTTAAATCATATTAATATTTATAACTTAACGGATAACAAGTGAAATAATATATTTTAATTAGGAATCTAGTGAATAGATAAATAATTAAATAAGGTCAAGTCAGTATTTTAAAATCAATGGAATTATTCAAATAACATAAATAGGTCAGATAGAGCTGTTCGATATTCATTAATGGTAATAATTGTAGAGATATTCGTTTACGGCTATCTATTCTATGTAATAATATGGAATATTTATTTATTTAAACTTTATTGTACAAAATTATACAATTGGCGGACTTAATGCTAAAGCATTCTCTACCAGTCAACCGAAACACTATACAGAAAAATTCAAAACTATGATTAAGGATCTAAAAAAATATAATACATATACAAACTAGAATATCATAAATATATATTAATAATAAGAATATATTGTTATATTATTTCTTGAATACAAATATTATACAATATTATTTAACACTAAGTTTTATTATATAAATACTCATTTGGTAAGTTATTAGTCGTAATTGATTCTCACTGTGATCGTAATAGATAGTTATTGGTGATAAAATCCGTCAATTGTTATATCTTCTATCTGCAGGTTGTTAAGTGGGTTAATTACATCGTACTTCAAATTATTTCTTTCATTATATAACTTGTAATAATTTGTATGAATTAATACTAAAATCATTATCTGTATGGCAGTTGAATAAAACCTACCACTTATGTTCTAAATACTTATACTTGGTAACTACCCACCACTTATGTACTAAATACTTTTACAATGCACCTACTTACCACTTACGAACTAAATTTTGATTTTTACTAGTTTTTGGACATATTTTTGTACTCTATTTTAAAATTAATTTGATTTGATTAAGAAACTTAAATCATTTCGTCAACTTTAGAAATAAAGCTTATATTATTTCCTTGCAATTTAAGGAGCAACTATCAAACATGATGCAAAAACCTAATATAAATTTTAAATTATAACAATTTCAATGTTAATTATATTAAAATTATCTTTACTACCTACTAATTTAACTTAAGTAATATAAATCATTGGTGGCGTTTATCTTTCTAGCCTGGATTCAAGTCCGTACGTTCTTGGACCGTAAATAAAGCTGGCGTTTTAAGAACCTTGCCTAGTATTTTACGTGCATTGGCAAATACTTACGTACAATGCGACAATAAACCCCATGAATTCCCTAACGTTCTAAATGAAGGTTGAGAGTTATTGTAAATTAAACTTTAATACATTATTACATGGTCTGATTTCCATCGATCTATTAATTTCGCATGAGCTTGACTCTAGCCAGTACTAGCGACTCACGATTCAAAAACAGATTTATGATCGACCACGATAACGGGCTGGCGATAAAAATTTTGCAGACCAAAGAACACGTATACCTACGAAATATGTAGAAATATATACTGAAAACTGAAAGGCCTTTATGAAAACGTGCTACACGTTTGTTTCAGAATCACGTTCACGAATTTACGTCGTGAAAATCGAGCAATTAATAATATCTGTTCTCTTTGGTCACGAAAAAAAAAATACATACTGTATTTAAAATATTCCTTTAAATAATTCAATATTATTTAAGAACAATTTCGTTTGTGTTATAATTAAAGGTATACAAATTACGATGGTGGTGATCTTTAATTATAAGAGTACCAGATATATTGTGTAAATGTATTGTAAAATAATATTGTTTAAACAATTGCTTAATATTTAAACTGAACAAAAATTTTGTGTGCCGTCACAGAAAAAAAAGTAAGTTTAAACAGACACCACACACGTTGTTTCATTTATCTCAAGTGTGTTATAAAATTTGAAACAGAAACTACTTAATATAAAAAAACACGGTAATAACATAATTTTTATACTCACTTTCAATGTACAAATCTCGTAACAAGCACAAATAATTCTGAGTCATAGCAGAATACAATTACTATAATACTACCACTAATATAATCAATAACACAAATTCATAAGAATAACATTTCATAGAAATCGCACTTATTCGTTCAATACTAACAACCGGCGGCCATGTTGGTACGCGCCTGCGCGCTGTGAGAAGCGCGAAATTACAGGCCGCCTGCGCACCACCGCTGGTATAAAAATAAAATAAACTTAAAACAACATCATATTGTGCACGTGTGAGTGAGCTGGTATTTATTTATAGGCTAGCTATGTAACGACCAACTCCAGAACAGTAGGTATTGCTGTGGTTTTGCGAGATGTCTCAATTTGACCGAATGATTCCGGTTTACTATTATCGAATATTATATTCTTGTAAGATCTAAAATATTAAATAAGATGTTATATATTTATCTATTTCTTTATGTAAATATATGTATAATAAAGATGTTTCATTTCTTAATTAGGGCAATAGATGTTCTAAAAATTAGAGTTTTTTCTCCTGGAAAATACTGAGTAAGGAACTCCAAAAAGTCTTTTCTAAAAAGTTTTTATATGGCCTGTATTATTACAAAAAAAATAATACTGGCTGTTTAATTTTATTTTAGATTAATACCTCCTTTAATAACCTTCTTTTAAATTAAAGTAAAGCTAGAAGCAGACATAAGCCCGGGTAAGATATTGCAAACGATATCCAAGCGCGGGCGGCGGTCATCGACCCTCCGCCCCACGCCTTGAAAATTTCAGGGCTGCCATTTAAAATTTAAATAATTTAAATGTGTATCCCTAGGTTTTGAATATTTAAAAATATAAAACTTCGGGTACATGGGAAGACAATGGTAGCATATATTTAAAAATAAATATTAAGTTTTCACACACCATTTTCTACAGAAATTTTAAATATCTATAAGACATTTTATATTTATTTTATGTTTACTACCATTTGTAATGACTTCCATCTGAATTTTTTCGCCATGTTACAAATAATTCCAATTCGCTTTCCAATATAACATTTTAGGATATATTAAAATATATCTTCAAAATCACTAAAAGTACAAAATCTACTTTATAAGTTATTATAAACACTTACTTTTTCGTATATTTATTATATTTGTATATATCTAAATAATCTGATTTAAAAAAATCTTTTTTAAATTTTTAAATTGATTAATTAAAATATTTCTAATGTTAAGGAAAGTTCAATTAAAAAATTTTCTTTAAAAATTGCAACAAATTCTTAATATGTCAATAATTATATCGCTTGCAATACGTTAACTCAAATGTAAACATGTAAATAATAACATATTTTTACATATTATGTAAAAAAAAAAAAGAAAGTCACCCAACTACCACCAACTTAAACTCTTTTTGACAAAAAATTGTAAATAGTTCGGGTATTGATTGAACATACTTTCAATATTATTCTCAATTCCAAAACAAATACTCAAACATACTGCAGCTGAATTTAACTATATTTTTTTATATTGATATAATCCAATATCTTTGATAACCCTGAAAAAACCCGTTGAAAGCTTTTTAATTTTACTTCGCAGCTGACGTATACACACACCCTTAACCACATACCAGGCAGCCCATGTATTTTAGTGATTTCTTATTACTTAAATGTCTTAATCTTTATGTTATTACCATATAAAATATAAAATCTTGTTTGACATCGCCTTAAAAAGATACCGTTCAGATTTTTTAATTACTCTTGGGCATAAAGTGATCAGTTGCTTGTATGAATAATAAAAAAGTAATCATCAAAAAACTTGCGTTAAAATTATTTTTACTAAAAAAAAGAAGTATTTAAGTTTAGAATAGAAAAAAATGTTACAAAGTTATGTTTTCATAAAATCTAAAATAAAATGTAGTTATGTAGGTAGGAGTTATGTTTACATAACTGGGTAATTTTTATCTATAAATTTCTATCTCAGATCTATCCTCAGGTAGCTACCACAAAAATATAAGTAGTTAAAATTTATACCAAAGATGGTATCAAAGCAATAAATCTTAAATAATAAGCAATTATGAATTTAGCAGAAAAAATTGACGACTCTATAAAAATTAAGACAGTTTAAAAAACAGACATTTTAACAGTGTAAAAAACATCATGTGTTCTATTTTTTTTGAAAATCTTCTTATGGCGACCCTCGTCTAATATCTATATCTATATCTATATCTATGTATCTAAATGTTCCCCCAAAAGAAGCGTCATCCCCCGACCCTTGAAAACAATAAATATGTCAGAGGAAGATATTACAAGACGTTAAGACGTGCTCCGTTCGTCTTCAAGTAAATTATTACTCTGCAACTTTTCTGATGAGTTTCGTTTTGTACTAAATTACTTTTTACTTTTTATGGTTGTAGGATTAAATGACGGTAGATAGATATATATATATATATTGATGTGTGGCGGGAAATATTTTTAGAGAGATTATATTAAACTTTATTTTAACGGATAAGTTATTATGTATACGTACATCATTCATTGTAAGTTTTAAATAAATTTAAAATGAAAATAAAATGAAACGAGAAACAGGCAAACGAGGAGGGTTTCCAGAGGTTTGAGTTCGAATCCCTGCTAGTATCAGTTTATTTTTCATTCTATATTTATATAAAATTTAAATAAGCTCAACATATACCACATACATACCTACATTTTAAACGTTTTAATAATCCAACGATTCGATTACGTTGCTTCAATCGTGTTCACGGGAAGGCGAGATTTCAGTTAGTCAGTTAATTAGTCATCTCAGTCATATAATTCTCTTAGATGTCTCATTAACTGACTTAGTGACACCTAGATCAGTTTTATTTTAACGTGTAGTTCCTACTCCTGAAGATCTAAGGACAATACTACAGTCAGAGTTTTTTTTTATTTAATAGGCTATTTTATTTATTAAATTGTAATTATTATATTTTCATTTAGGTATGATACAGCCTACCTATTATTGTACCCATTGATAATAACTTTTATTTTTAAACACGAAAAAATAAAAAGATTTATACACATGTAGAGTACAACACTATACAAATATTTGTTATGATGTTTTTTTTAAAAGATTATTTTTTGTACAAAGTCTACATTTATTAAAAGTATCTAACATTGTAGCTAATGTACCAACATCAGGTGAACTTTAAAAACAAGTTACTTATCTATTAGAACATTAAAGAGATAGCTCTATATTTCTACCGCAATACTTAAAAATACATTGTAGTCCCTTCTTACAAAGCAAACAAAACATTTTCCCTCAAAAATCAGGAAAAAGCCAGAGAAAACAACGTCTATAAAAGAAATAGCAGAGTTGGCGGGAGAATGCGGCTTGCTCATTCAGCGAGACGCTATTGGCCAGTTCTCTTCCCCCTCACCCCTCCCAAACCCGCTCGCCCCGACCCACACGGCCGACCGTAACTCACTCTTCACATGTTTTTACGGCCGCCATTTTGTGACGAACCAAACCGGCATGATTGCATAAGTGTGCGTGCCTTTTTTATACAGTATCATATCAGGTTGGCAGGATTGCGTGAGAATTCTAGTGTGCGTTACTTTTTTTAGTGGCATATCATGTTGGCAGCATTGGGAATATTTCTTGGAACTGAAACACAAGCTCTCTGTATGCCAGCCTTGACAAAACCGTTGTTTAATCTCGACCGAGTTTAGCTTTTATTTTTGTTACTGTTTTCTTTGTTTTAACTATTCTGTTGAGAATAATTTTAAACTTAAATCAATATTTAGGAGATGTTGTTTATTTCAGCATAGGATAAGTATAAAAACTGTTCTTGAGAGAAATGTATTTACTATTAACTTTTAATCTAATTCCTATCTATCTCTAACTTTAATTTAATAAATTAATAACATATAAGTATCGAATAGAATCAATGTATTTATATACATGACTAAACTATTCTATACACACATATGTATGTATGTATGTATATCTTTATATATATTCCAAGTACTCAAAGGCTGGTAATTATACGCTACCCTCATCAAGACACGTCCAAACGTAATGAATTCAGAGATGAGGGTCAGATAATAGACCTCTTGATCTCTTAATCTTCATCATTAGTCTTGCCCATAATGGAAACCTTATCCATCTCATTTACACATAAATACTATGGTCGGTAATAGGAATTCTTGATTATATATTTGGAAATAGACTGGAATAAATAATTTAGCTAAAAAATGTTTACTTCTTATTATACAATACCTAAAAATGTATTTTAATTATAAATCGGGATAAAAGAATATAACTCTTTGTGAATTTACAATAAAGTGTTTAAATTATATTCAGATATATCTTACTCGTATTTGAACATCTTTCTTAATCTTACAATTTTTAGCTAAATCAGTCTGCTATAATGACCAATATAGGTTGATCTTGTTGTAAAAATTTCAAAAAAATAAATAATATTAACTCTAGTCGTGTGACTATTACTATAGTGTATTAATATTAATTAGGCATATTAAAGACTCGAAGCAATATATTAAAAAAAAAAAACAACCAACATCATATTTTGCTAGCATTTATTTAAAATGTTTTTTAGAGAAAAGATCTTTTATATATTAATTAATATAATATACAATGTAATTACATTGTATCATTTTGAATTAAAATTTCGATCACTTTTGTATCTATAATTTGTTTAATACTAATAAAGTGTACAAGTTATTGGTAACTAAAATATCTTACAAGCTGTGTAAGCAACAAATTACTGCAAGAATTAACCTATGATTTAACGTAAGACTTAAATTTTTAACCGTTAAGACCTCACTGGTGATTATATTATAAACAACGTAGGTACATACATACATAAAACATTTTATGAGTATTTGATATTAAGATAGGTATTGCTTGTGACTTTGTCCGTGTATAAGAGCATTACATGTTAGGACCTACTGAAAGAAATAGCCTTCTCCAAGTTGGACCCATTTTTAAAAAAAACATAACTAGTACTTTGTTTTACTTTTTATTGCACTTTGTTTTTAAGAATCGTGCTACTAAAATAATATACGTTTCAAATCCTGAAAAGATTGTTTAAGTAGGTATATTAGGTCTAAAGACTATCCACATATAAAGAAACTTACAAATAGCATTCCATTTTTTCTCTCTTTTATACTTAAAACATAAACAACATAAAAGAGACAGAACTTCTTTATGTCTACAAAGACGGGACCAATATCAATAACAGTAAAATATGATATTTAACCAAAAATATATTTCTCTATCTAAAATTCACAATTATTTTGACTAAAGATTTCATAATAATTGTATTTAATCGCCGTCGGTTATAAAGCTTGTGCCGAAAACAAAGCCTGTATCTATATTTTGCATGATAATGACAGACAATAACTGTGGCGAGAATTGGTTTAAAGGAAACACAAACAGCGTGGTAATGATAGCTGTTTTGTTATTTTAGAATAAATTATAAATAAAATCATTGGAAAATAGTTTTTAAACGCAAAGTTTGTCACACTAGTTATAATACCCATTATTAGGAGTTACTAATAGGCTTTGTAAGTATACCCGAAAATAGTTTATTACCCATAGTTTTGAGACGTAAAATTAAACTGTAAAATCACCTGAAAGATTGATGACTTCTTGAACACCTCGAAATAACTGGAGACAGAGAATAGGGCCATGTGTTCTCATCCCATGTCCTCGTTCATTACTTAAGTAATCAAATTTGGGCCTTCAGACGTAGGTGATAAGAACATCATATGATAGGTTTTGGTAAATATGGCCCACCTTGAAGGTGACATCTTAACTGTCGATACATTTCACAATTGTCGTAAACTCTAGACGGAAGGGGAGCGCAATAAAATTATCATTTTATTCCGTTCGACGACTGAAATGACACGAGAGTGCTGTAAAACTGATTTATAGGACACATCCCAAGAGGCATATGCTGAATTTTTGAAGACGACTTTGTTTCAGGAAAAATAGAGCTAATGCTAAAAATAATAAAATGTCTTTTAATATTATGAATATTGATTTTATATATATACTTATCTACACAGAATATATGTAAGATATACTAATAACATAGATTCATACAAAAGCACTGCTTATTTCAAAATAAAATCTCTCTTCTGTGAGAAGAGACTCTCCTTCAAGAAAAGGAGAGTAGAACATATATAGCAGTATATGATCACACCACATACAAATTTGTAAAAAAGAATAATAAACAAAAGCTATTAAAAAATATCAACATTGTTAACTAAAATATAAATACAACTCTAAATAAATAATTGTATACAAATACAAAATCTAAATATTTATTTACATGGTATTCTAGTACTAGTTCTTCAAAGATTGATGTGTGCGTACTGTTAGATATTATGTTTATATAAATACATAACATTTCAAAAATCTTTTAATTTAATAAAGACAAAAATTAAATTAATCATGTACCTAGGTATAGCAAAGTAACTTTCTTATCTAATTTGTCTCCGAGCACCTTACCTCCATTTGCAATTTGGACAATTTGATTAAGTTCGTCCCTGTAGGTTTTATTGGTCTATATCTCCTGATTAGGAGCAATGTATGTCGCGGTCCACTAATAAACGGAAATGGTAGGTATTTGCTACCTATGTATAGAATTATCTTAACCGCAATACTTTATCAATAATATAAAATATTAGCTCTAGCCATTGATATTATTGTACCTTTAACTAGTTTAAAAGTTCACAAAACGGATTTTGGGAACGTATTTGCAAATTTAATGATATTTTTTTGTTTTGACTAATCAAATGCACCTATATAATAGAATTATTAAAATCAATAGATTAACATTATTTTATTAAACAGTACTTGTGTTCTTTATATTTTTGTTTTTCGGAAACAATAACCCTTTTTAATAAAAAATATAAAAAAGTCATTTTTTAGATATTGAGTGTAAAAAAATGGAGATAAAAAATTATTCAATCATTGTCAATTGACTATAAAATATACAAATTGCTCCTCACTCATTATTTATTCCCTACTTACTACGACTTGAAATAAATGAATGAGAAGGCAATAGTGACGACCTCTGTACTTGCGAATAGACATTAAAACAAACAGTGCAGTAAAAATAAATCTAACTGCCTATAAAAACTGCCATAACTATCACTTAAATGCTATTGTACTTTACCGGCTTTTATCTCTTCTCTGTCGGTGCAACATGTCAACATAGTCCAGGTTTGCATAACACACACACAAAGATGCCATCGAAAAGGTCTTAAAACTAACACAATTTATAGACTATCGACTCTACCGAGCAACTCTACCGAGTTTGTAATTTTAATAAATTATGATTACTTTGAGCTTACAAATTACCACATAAATTGTCATCTCTACATTTTGTAGAGTCAAGTATGTCCGTGTCTACAGATGGGTACAGGCCTCTTTTCTAATTATAGAAAGAATGCGGAGTTTAACCCAGCATATTGTTCTCATGTTGGCAGATTAGATGTCATATAATATATTTTAAGATATTATAGTTTACTTATTGTGTTTTATTTCACCGGTCAGACGCGGATGATTATAAATATGTACAGCCGGGGATCGAACTTGGGGCTTAATAATACCACGATAGAAAATCATTAAAATCAAAAACAATACTTTTATTTCAATTAGAAATATATTGCCTTTATAACTCCTAAATCTCAAGTTAAATCAATGAATAGTTTTCGGAAGCGGTAAAAAACTATATGCAGGCTATTTTACCTTATATATTAAATATATTTTTATAGTATTGACTTTTGGGAGTCTTAATCTTTAAGGTATACGTTATTTTTTAACTTTAATCTTTAAAAGCATTCATTTTATAATGTTTATCTCAGCGCGTTGACCTCATAATAATATAGACAGTTTATTGGACAACTCGCAGTGACATGTTATCGACTTCAATTAAATATCATTTTTATTGGGAATCTCTGGAAACGCCCCGCGGTCAGTGTTTTATTTTGAATACATTATAAGCCTAATAAATATTGTATATTATGTTTTTGGGATTAAATGCCTTACGGATGCTGGAGCGTTAATGTTAGGTATTTAAAGTGTTTTGAAGTTGATGTTTCCAACAAACAATAATAATTTACATTATTATATAAACTAGTGGCCGAAATTTAATCCTATTTTATGTTTTAACGTTTATGAGGATTTGAAGTGCCTCTATGTTTTTTTTTTATTCTAAGATAATTAACTCTTTCCAACTATAAAATATATGACTAATATTAACTTAACATTATGTTAAAAATGTGTTAAACAATTCGTTGTTGTATTCATTACACATACTACTTCAGTAATATGTGTAATGAATTGCATTGCAGTATGTGTAATGTTATTTTTTTATTAGTTTCAAAAAGTAAAGGGCTACCAAGATCCACATATTAATATAACAATTTACCTAAATATAATAATACATACCGAGTTTTATTGATCCATAACTTATTCGTTTAATATTTTTTGTGAACCTGAAACAAAAAACATAGATTAATTATCCTATTCATACAATCATCAAACATCAAACTCTACTTCTCATATAAATCACTAAGAAATAACTGTTGATATAATTATTTATGTATTCGCAACGAAGCATCATAGGTCATAAAACCAATCCACGGCCTTCAACAATGAATACTGAAGGCACGGAATCGAACTGGGATCGTTTTTCTTCAATGGTTACTTTATATGTAAATTCCGTGCAATAAAAGGAACCCTTCTAACTTATACTTGTAGATCAAGACTCCAATTCAAGTTTATGTATTTGCGATTCGGGAATGTTTTATTGGTATGGAATATCAAACATTACAGAATCTTTATACTTCATTTAGTATGTTTTTTTACCTTTTCAAAATTTAACCGGCTGAGTTTGTTCGGCCTTTATAACCGCATGGCGCGTTGGAAAGCTTCTAACATAAGTTTGAAGTCTACATTTACCACATCATAATATATAAAATATTAAACATTTTCAAATACTTCCTTAAACACTAATAAAAATTAAAATGTTACTGCTAATATTTAATTAAAAGGATTTTCAATTCCTTTATAAAATGATATGTTTTGCTTAATGAGAATCTATAGACCCCCTTGTCTGCTCTATAGACCTCAGTACGTTTTTATCAAACCATTAAACTAGTATAAAATTTCTAGGGATTACATTTTTCCTTACAATCAGCAACAACGTTTGATTGTTATTAGGTCTACTACTACTACTTTTTGTCTTATATCTGAAGTTCTTATAAATAATAATCACTCTTAACTAGGATTTATTTCATATAAATGTTTATTCTGGCTTTTCTGTAAATATATCATAATAAAATCAAAATACGAGATTTTGCAGAAGTTAGTTTAACAATAAAATTAGTGCTTGTCGGATAAGATCTAGTTTATAGCTATGGACGTTATAATAAAATTCTTAATAACATTCCAACATTATGTTTTCTCATCGTATAGATTATCCTTTATATTTAATTCTAATATATAACACATTAAATTAATCGTATTTTTTGTTATAAATCAATCTATATTCTAGAATAATCCCTTCTTTCATATTATTCTTAATACCTGATTCTTGGGTCATATTTAATTCTCCAAATAAGCTAACAACTAGAAGCGGCACAACTATAAACTTCATAACAAACTGCCACAAGAAGCCATATCTTGTATACATTATGAGCCTTTTCGTTTAGCCGAGATATCAAATGCAGAGATTAAAAAGATCTTATCTACATCTTAGATTCATAGAAAAATAATACTTAGAACCAATAAGCTTAGGTTGGTTTTTATATATCCTGTCTAAAATTCGAAATGTAAAAAGCAAAGGCGTGAACCGCCCTTTAGATGTTTTACTTAACAGTTAATATTACAAATAAACATTTTATGTATTGAAATATCGTTTTTACAAGATTATATTGATTAAATGTAATTTATATATAACGATAATAATAATAATAATAATATCAATGACATTATAAATTTCAGTTCTATTTTATAGACTCTACATTTTTCAGGAATTAACTAAGTTAGAAATCATTCCAATTACTACAATGTTGTTCTGAACATCTAAATTCCATAACAGGGCGGCTGTCTGAGTGATATATAGTAGCATAAATTAAACTGGTAGGCTACGCCCTCAGTTAATACTCACCTATAGGCTATGGGTCCCTCCATCCTATCCCCTGTCAAAACTCCCATTATCTCTTACAAGAAGTTATTACTCTGATCTGATTACTATCCCATCACAGATACAAAGGTTGAATTTACTTACTTACTTTATTTGTGTAGAATATTATTTAATTAGTACTGATGACTATCTTAAACTTAACTGAAAATATATATTATAATTTATTTTACGAGTATAAAAAATTAAGGTGTCCTAATCGGAAATGACATTTAATTATTACTTGCATATAAAATAAATTTAACAGAAGCACTAAAATATTTTTGGATTACGTTGGATTTGTTCTTTTAATTTAAATTTATATATAAAATATGAAAGCAATGTTGATGTTTTATTTTAATTGTAAATACCAAATATAACTTTTTTATTCGAGATTTAATAAACTTTTGTATGTAATAAATATGTATGTAATAACAATACATTGATATGATGTTGTTACTTACATCTACTAATATAGCATGTTTACTTTGTGTATATAGATAGACTAAATAAATAGGAGAGTCCTAATGCTGGGGTGGGGGTGGCACGTTGCTCCAGCGTTAGCATTCTTTTGTGCACGCCCCGAATTGCCGACATAAAATTCGCAGACCTGTTCTATTACGTCACGTCTTCAATATTTTTCCTGTTTTTATCACAAAATGTAAGTATTCCTATCAGTAAAAAGGACTGGCTTCTTTCTTATTTCTTTTTGCGGACGAAAATCGTAAAATACATTATTAAGACCGCCTCAAAAAATTTAAGAGGGAGCAAGAAACTTTTGCAATTAATGTTGTAGAAAGATATCAAGCAAAGTTTTTTTCATCACGCCGTAATGAACTTCCCGATGTGAAACTCGTAAAACGTCATACAACTTAATAAATAAAGTAAGAATTTTGAGAAGATTTATCACTAGCACCATATTGCGTAAAGGCCGAGGCGTGATCATCGAATAGACCAAGGATAACATAAAAATAAAGATATATCTTGACACCGTCTCTAATATTTACCATCCTTCATATGAAATATTTTGACATTTCTCGGTAGTACCGTACCGCATTGCGGCCAACCAAGATGTCTCCCTTCGAAGAAACATCCCAACTATAAAGACGTCATCTAAAATGAGTAGTTTATTTTGTAGTATACATACATTTTATCAACTTTTGATCAATTTGGTTATAATTTACTGCCAATCAACAAAGCAACATCAGAACAACTTAAGTTATTTAAACTATGTATTATACGTTGGCTATATCGATCTCCAATAACTATTACATTTCCTTACAAATAACACGTAAATAGATATTTTTGAAACCTAAGTATAAACCATTTGATATCGCTGTGACTACTTGAGCATATATATATACTCAAGTATTCCTCACACGTTTGAGCTCAGGTGATGCGAAAGGAGATATAGATCGCGTTTTATTGTTATACCCACTCTACGAATTGAATATGAAACAACCAAGCGATCAATAGTAAAGTAGCTCGTATTTATTTAGCACGCACTCGGATTACTCACTCACAATCAATATTCATAGTGTATTTTTTATGTAAATATGAATAAAAAATAGCATTCATTATCAAATGTGATTTTCTTTTTCCATCTATTTATTATTGTTTATATACTAATTTACATATTTTTTATATATTTAGGGATTTTTTATTGTCAGGAGAAAAAATATTTTGGGAAGTCCGCATTGCTTTGATTTTAATTTTGTTTTAGAACCGGGCTCCGTCGGCTTACTTCGCCGCCATTATCTCAGCCGTTTTATCTCCAGTGTAATCTTGTTAAGAGGCCTCCCCTCTTCCCCCGCATCCCGCGCACTTCCTTGAAAGCAATAACGCTGAAATCCCCGGTTTTCGGAGCTTAAAGTAAGCCAAGCATAACGATGGAATTCTTGGGAAAATTACTATTTTCACGTTATATTAAAATAAATATCTTTCTTATTAAATATTTTCAAATAACTTTTACAAATTGATATTTAAATTGTATTATATATATTTAAAACTTACTAACATAATCTGATATTATAATGTAAATTATTATTAAAGCTTTTTAATAACCAAAAAGATTTATTCTCTCTAAGCTTACTTTCTTCTTAATTTTCTTAATTTCATCTGTAATGACTTGTCTGACTGTTCTCTTCTTAATTTCATCTGTAATGACTTGTCAATTTGACTTTAAAACTCTTAGATTTTGTACATTATATTACCACAGGAAACAATTTTATCATTTATATACAATGTCTATTTTAGACCGTATACCCGTCTTAGATAGATGTTGTGGTTGTGTAGCTGATATTAAGGCAGCCACTGCTATTATTGCGGTATTAGCAATTGTAAGTAGGTACATAGGATGTAGTAGAACTCTGAAATTACTTAAAATAACTAGATTGACAGCTATTCCGACTATTAGTAGAACGCAGATTAAATAAATTTATTCGTACGATTTGGGAAATTTAGGTTTTTGTTGATTACCCCGTAAGTGCATGACCGATCACAATTTTTTTATTGTTAAACCATTGCTGATAATGCTACTATGAAATAAAAAAAGACAATCACAATACACTCGACAATCGGTTCAGTAGTTCAGGAGAAGAAGCATCCGGAAAATCGCATTGAAGCCAACTACATGAGCTTCGCAAATCACACTGAAGAATCCCGACGGCATTCAAGTTACCGCAAAACTTTAAATAATTAACAAAACTGTATAGCTTATATTCTGTTATCACCATGTATTGCAGGTCACCAGCCCGGTGTTGTCCTGGGCAGTCATACGACATGCGTATGTTGTTAGAGTGTCCTGTGCCTTAGTAACTAATACCAATAGCCCAGATATAGTCGACATCAGTTTTAGTAATGCTGTGAGTTTTTTTCCCGATAAATCCTTGGTTAACATTACGGTTTACATGATATTCCTTCATATGCTTACAGTTGAGCTTTGGCTTTGGAGCAAATACAGGATTGGGGGTCTCGTGTCTATCAAAAAATGAAAATCAAATCGATAAAAAAAATTTAAGAAACGGAACAGCCGTGGTCGACAAAACAAAATCAATTTTTGTAAAAACAGTCAAATACAGTGGTTGGATAGTACTCGTGGCTGATGTTGTATTTCTTTTCAGTGCTATCAACTTAATAAGTAAAATGTACCAGGTAAAATATTCAATATTTATGAGATACCTTAATACTTTGTGTAAATAAGTAATGTTGATTTTTTCCAGGGTGCAGACAAAAAGGCGACACTAGTCTTTCTAGTGTCAGGTGTAGTAGCCGTGTTTCTGACTTTTTTATATGGAGTATTGTATATTGCTGCGTGTGTCTATGTGGGGGGCAGCTTGCCTGTTTTAGAGTTGCTTTTCGCATTTATAGACTTCATGAGTTAGTTGTTTATTAATATTTGTATATTTTATTAAACTTAGTGTAATAAGCTATTTTTGTTATATTTTAATTCTAAATCTTTTCTTCGTGTTTATACGTTTATTAAAAGATAGAGATATTACATTCGGTCAATTCGTGTGACACAGAATTAATTTTCAGTTTGGCTGCATTTTTTATGTGTTGTGTATTCGTACTACCTTTCTTCACAAGACGACAATCAAAAATTACCCACAGCTGTGTTGATGATATTAGGATTACTGACTATATATGGATTCTTGACTTGTTACCGCATTTTCCAGAGGTATTGATATGATGATACATTACTATGTCTAATTTTCAGTGTGGATCTACTTATTAATGGTGGTGTTGTCCTACAGACGAAGAACAGCGTAGAGGAAAATTGAGGTGTGAAGAAAGTGTACTGGAAAAAGTCAACGAAGACAAGGACGCTTAAATTTGATCAAAATCGTTATAGTAAACATGTAATAAGAGAAAAGTATTTGTGCATTTTAAATAAATTGATTTTTTTCCTTTGACAATTATTTCCTTATAAACCTTTATTACGTCTTATATTTGTTAAAAAATATATAAATGATAAGAAAATAAATTAAGCTTAGTATATTCCAAACAGAAAGAAAAATTAAGACTTTTTCATAATCAAAGAGGATTTAATTAAATATAATCTATATAAATCACTCACCTTTGGAGTGACAGTTCTTGATAGAAAAGTACAACACAAAAACTAAGAAATTGATCAAATGTATTTTTACGCGCAACACTTAAAGCAAGAATTTTTAAATTTAGTAGAATGGCTTATTTAAAATAAAAAACGTTGAGGGCCTTATCAGCTCAATGGGATTATTTAAATTCCTCCCGAAAGTGAACAGATTTTGTTGGTGTACAAGAAGTTTAAAATGTGCCTCTTTTATGATAATTTTTGTAGGAATGGTGAGTTTACTTAGAAAATATTTTATATTACCTTTGATTTTTTTAAGTTATGGAACATTTGTCTCTAAAATAGTAGTGGAAGTATTTTGTTATATATTTTTTTAGTTTACAGGTATAAATACTGCAGGGCTACTATGCTCACCAGCGTGTAAAGAGCTCTATGAAGTATCAAGTCCAGTAAAGCTTGCAGTCAATATATTAAGATGGTTACTATTCTCTTCTGAGATGTTGCTTCTAGCTAGTACATTTGGATTCTTACTTGGAATATTCTATGTAAGTTTCTTGCTTTCATTCCCGATCATATTTATTCATTATCACATTCCAATGATTATGTTGTCATTCCAGTCAATACGAGTAACTGCTGATATCTTAATATGCACCGTGATACTTAAATGTCTGATATCAGTTGCCTACACCGTGGTTATGATGATTCAAGAACAATACACACATTGTCGGTGGTATTACTCTCAGATTTTTCACTTGTTTCTCTTCTTAATTAGTAAGTTGAGCTAAATTTTGTATTTTCTAAGATTACACACAACACATTGAGAAAAAACTATTTTTACGGATTTAAATCACGTAAAATTGAATTTTTAACTAACATTTTAAATTTACTACCACGTTTGAAATGCTTTGCAGGAATCGTGTTCACGGTACGACCACATGGAGGTGTCGAGGAGATGAGGAGGATGGTAATAGATGACTAATTAAGTGACTTAATGACAGACACTTCAATCTCGTTTTACCGTGAACACAATTGCTGCAAAGCATTGGAAACATCAAGTTAATTTTAAAATGTATATGTGATTTAAATCCGTAATAATAGTTTTAATTCAATGAGTCGAATTTATTGTAATAAACTTCTTACATTTTCTTTCTTTGTTATTATAAGAAGTCTGAAAAAGACATGAATGCTTGAAAGATGTTATAAAAAGATGCAAGTCGGCACTGAGATGACGTATGTTAAGCGCATGGAAGAAATTGTCATTTTTCGACCCAAATAATTAGAATATGGGCGTGTTGGTAATAACTTACATTCTTTTTTATTTTAGTGTGGTGCTATTTTATAATTGTCGTAAGTTCCTACGAAGAGAAAATGTCATCCTGAAGTCTTGGCAAGAATTAATTATACCTAAAGCAAGAACTTTCTTATTTTTCGAAATTTCTTACATTAAATCTTATCCTCTTCACATCTTTTGATATTAATTGTATTCATTCTCTTATTAATATGTGAAGGTAGATTGAAAATAATTAAAAATAATTTATGAATTATAAAAAAAATGTATCACTTTCTAGGTATATCCTTTTTTCACGGTTCGTCTCCCATTTTTAAATTTAGTATATAAAATATACTGACATTTTTGGACAAATTTGCCAAGCACAACATTATTATTTTTTATTCTGCAAAAAACAATATCTATGAAATACTAACAAAGAAAAAAATTGACAATGTTTAATTATCTAATTAAAGTCGACGATTTTTGTTTTAGTTTCAGTTTTACAGTTGGAGCAATAGTTGTCTTCGTTTGTGGTCTTGTAAGTTTTATAAGTATATAGAAATTAACATATTTTGTTATCTAAATAAAATGAGTGTCAGAATTTCATGTCAAATCAATTAGAATGCTTAAAAGAAATGGTAATAATTGGCAAGAAATTGAATGGTTGATTTGATGTAAAGTGATTAATATTCCCGAAAGTCCAGGATATTTTAACTGCTATCGTTTTCTTTCCTTTTTGCGGAAAAGCGACCAGTTATATCCAAGACTTACTTAATAACTTTAATAAGGTAAATAATAAATTGTATTTGTAATTGCTTATTCTTTGAATAAACTTTATCTAAGGATTAAATATTTTGTATATCGTACAGTACATTTTTTTTATTCCTTTGAGAAATATTTTTCTATTTTTTGGTTATTTTTTATATTTTTGTGATAACAGTCACATACGTGCAATCAGCAAATTTATTTAACCAATTATATATATTATTTTTGCATACGACAAGCAGTCCGAAAGTGATTTGAAGACTTTGAATTGTGTACCGAGTGAAGCTTCGAGCCGTAAATAACTTCTGGTGTGGTCTCTTCGCCTTAGCTGCAACAATCTCAACAACTCAGGTAAGACCTTTTCTTTATTATTGTGAATATGGATACACTACTCTGACGTCAGACGTAACTTTAGAAAAGACCCTAGCAGTCGCAAAACACATCAATATTTAGACGCCAGACTCGAGTCCATCGACAAGCTCTGGTCCGAATTCAATTTCAATGACAACGAGCTAGAGGCCTTTAGAGAGGACTCGAAATATTTCGAAGAGGGTACTGTATGAACAAGGGAAAGAATTCTACAATAAGATTCGCTTTATGATAACGTCATACCAGCCTGTTACACCACTGAAAAATCAAAATGGCTTTAGTAGACAGATCATCGATCTTAAGATGATAATGAGAAGCAGCACTCTAAGCAACGCAAGCGGTCGTTCCAGGACGTCCAGTCCGCTGCCTGCATCGGTGTCGAGCGACTTACATCAATAGCCAGCTTCCGCATCCGTGCCGCACACAGAGCTTATTGAATTATTGTCGCAACAACGAACACAGCTTAGAGCTTTGTCGAGACAAATAAAGAATATAAATTTAGATATTGTAATAGATAAGTATGAGTTGGAAGATGAGATTCGCAATCTGTAGAAGCGTTGGGATACCATCGACAAATTTCACCTCAAAATCGATGGAATTTGTCGAGGTTCCGAGTTCCGACCTCCAATATGATAGTGAATGAATCTATAATGAAAAAAATACAAAGATATGAGAAGATTAATATATCAAAAATTGTCAGCCTCTTCCCATTTTCAACAATCAACCCCTAAAATCGATATTCCGGTTTTTACAGGAAATTATATTCAATGGCCTATTTTCTTTTATTTATTTAATGAAACAATTCATAATTATAACTGTTTAACTAAGTGTGAAAAAATGCAACATTACAAATACAATACAAATTAGATACCTGCGCAAATTGTTTGTTCAGTCATTATGGCAACGCATGCAATTCTAATAAATTGTGTAAAATTTGTCACGATAAACATAATGCGATATTACACGATACATTTACGTATTCCGCGCCTCCCTCTTACCACTGCCTCTAGAAACCCGACGTGTACATCGACCTGTGTCTCCGCGCCGAATGAAGTGCTTACACCCGATTTTAATAGACAGCATAACGTTAACTACGTTGCTAATGAAAATGAGGAGTTTCTTCTTACAACATTGTTAGTAAAAGTGAAGGCGGCGGACGGCTCATAGGTACATTACCATTTGTTCGATCAGCGCTCAAATCTCACTTATCTCGGCAAACGCCGCGCAATGGCTACGTTTACCGAGATCTCGTTACCATGCGTCTATTTCCGGTCTAGGTTACGGTGCAAAACAAAGTAGGGAAGTGATAAATCTCTCTTGTCAGTCATTATACGAGTGCTGTGTTTTTGAAACACAAGCCCTATATAGGTATGAAATCGCGCTTTCTTTGAAGCTACAGTTAGAACAAAATTTAGGCATATCAAAAAACAAGGCCATCGCACAATTTAAACTTTAAAAAAGAAATTGACTAGTAATAAGCAGTTTTTTCAAGGCCATATACAATTTATGAACGAGTATTCGGGCATCGGTCACATAAAACCTGTTGATAACAGTCAACAAGGACCTTCATGTTACCTGTGCATTCATGCAAAAGGATGTGCATAGCCTTATTTAAATTTGGCGTCAGCATAAATATGTAATTACTGCAGATATTAAGAAGATTTCGTCAGACTCTTATAAATCTTGTTACCTCTTCGTGTCCACTCACACTGGTGTGGATTTTACATGTCATTTTGCAACATAAAAATATACAAAGGACGCGGGGTTTAAACCTCAAAGGGCTACTTAGCAGTATTTGTATGCCTCTCAACCAGGGCAGATCATTTAGAACTGGGTATCTGATCTGAGGACTCCGGGATTCTTAGCTACGTTTAGAAGGTTCTGTGCTCAGCGCGGTTGTCCCCGCCAGATTTACAATGACAATGGAACTATGGAACTAACTTTGTGGGCGCTAACAGGTTGCCTAAGAGGGAGTACGAACAAATAATAAATACTTTAAATCAGGATTTTTTTCATAACATAAATAACTAAAACATTGAGTGGATATTCAACGTTCCAGGAAATCCAGAAGTCGGAAGTTTATGGGAAGGAGCTGTTAGACGCATGAAGTTCCACCAGAAAAGAGTAGTTGGTGAGCTAAAACTCACGTATGAAGAGTTTATCACCGTCTTTCACCAGGTAGAGGCTTGTCTTCACTTTCTTCGGCTCATCAGTTTATCAGAAAACCCAGAGGATAAATACTTGGGCATTTCTTGGTGAGAGGATCTTTACTTTCTTGACCACAAACCGACCCTGAACATATCAATTTAACCTCCAGATAGAATATGATACAATACACGAATAAACAGTTCTGGAGTAGGTGGTCTGCCTAATACTTACAATAGTTGCAATCTCTTTCAAAGTGGCGAAAACCGACAAAAGATTTAGAAATACACGATATGGTCGTTATTAAAGAAGAAAACTCGAAAGATCGTAGAAACTCATCCCGGAAAGCACGGTGGCCGTTCGGGTCGTTTCAGTAAAAAACTAAAAACGGTGTTATAAAAAGGCCAATTAATTATTAATCTTGTCCCTCTACCGGTAAAAGAGGCTTTGTTTAAAGACGATGACGTCTTTCCCTGACGACTAAAACGTAGCTCGTGACGTCACCGTCGTAACACCAAAAGTGTCGCGTCGAGTGATTACTGCTTCACCAAGTCGTTTTTGCAATTTTATATTAACACTTTTAATGCCATTTCTTTTTACTACACCTTCTATACATGGATCTTATAACCTTTCTAATTTTGATAACAATCAAAGCATTTGCTTTAATAAAATAAAAGATATGAGTTTCATTAGTGACTAATGGAAGTTAGTTGTATTTTATAATGTCTTCGTATTGGATATGTCTAGAGAGTGTAAACAAGTACGTGAATCATATACCTAATATAACAAACAATTAAGAGTTATTACCGCAGTATAAATATATTCAATTCCAATTGGACTATCAGCTATCAGAAATAAAACATTACAATGATATTCTTATGATACATAATAAAAAACCAACCGAAAAAAATAGGTTAAAAAGAGGGTTGGTTAACGGACCTGGTTACTTAGCAAACAGCTTATTTGGTGTACACGATAATAGTTTTTTGAAACAATACGAAAAAGATATTGAAAATAATTAATTTATTGAAAATCCATATTTTTTACTGCCTAAGCAATTCGAAGAAAATGTTAAGAAGACATGAGGTCACATTTCTAGTGACTTTTTACCAGTTGATAAGAGCGATATTCAATCATTATATAAATTGTTTAAAATTAATATTAAGGTAGGGACTAGACTTCTAATTATAGAAGTAAGAATACTATTAGTTAAAAAGGAACTATATGAGGTTGATCAGGTCTATAGTTTACCTCCAAAATAACTATGTGATGGAAACCCTGACATCATTTTTGGCTTTCAACTTACAGAAGGATTTACTTCTCTTATTGACAGAGAACGAAATTGAATCTTGTATACACGTATCTTAAGGAAAAATGTTGTGCTCCTATGATAAACCAATGTACAGTGTTCAAATAATACACAACATATGTGTAAACACACGTGTAAATAATAAAACAATATGCAGTTCAAAACAAACGCGGTGAGAGGAGCGGTGGTTCAGATTGCCCAATACTTAACTTTCTTAATTTTTTAAATGGGAGAAATGCTCACTTCGCATGTTTTGTGCCGGTAGCGTACAGCTGGTCAGCTTGACCGGTAATCGACTTATTGATGTAAGTCAAGGTTGTGTGATTAAAGGAGAATCCTTTTCACTGTACGGACACCAGAACTTCTGCAGTAAGATAGAGGTTGAAAGTAGGTTATTAGTAAATCAGAGTAGGTACATCGGTACTAAACAATGTTTGAATTCGACCTTACCATAGTCTTTCATCTCCGAGAACCACGACGAAATCTGGAGAGATCTACATAGACAGATAGAAGATATAAAGTTGCGGTATGATCGTCAACTAAGCGTGCATGACCTACATAGCGATACTAGGTCTATTGGTTTGTTACTACCTCGTGCAGCGCTGGCGAAAAGTAAGAAGCGTGTGGCGCGTCGATGCGGTGGCAGCAGCCGCTCCGGTGGTATTCAGGTCTGGCGCGGCGCCGCATGCTCAACAGGAAACTTCACGTGACGTCCACAGTGAGATACATACTTCAAAATCAAGTGTCGACAAAGTTACCGTGACGTCGCCGACGGCTACTCAGCGATCAGTTAAGATCGAAATTCTGAACGTGAGTCTGATAGTGACCGTGGTAGTGAATGAAGTGAAAATGTGTGTAGCGTAATGCAACCAAGCCGGACTGAAACTTTTAAATTAATATTAATTATAATTAATAATAATTATAAAGAATTGTAATGTGGTAACAATATCCAGTCAACCAATATACGAGCCTCAGTCAAATTATTACTGCTATTGTAAATTTTTGCTTTATTTTTAGCTACGCGTACCATTCATGTCTTATTCGGTCTATCTGAACTGAGGTATGATAAAAGCACGTGGGAGAAAGTGACATTTTGCATCCTCAAATAATAGAAAAAAGGGCTTGTGAATGATACTGTATATTGTATATTTTTAATTTAGTGTGGTGCTATTTTATAATTGTAAGAATAAAAATATTACCACAAGAATTACCTCTAGCAATAACAAGGTTATAATTGTATTTGTTTTGTTTGAAAAATTACAAAAACGAGCTATACGGGCTATTTGTAATTTAAAAGCTAGAGACTCCCTAAGAAATGTTTTTAAAGAAATTGGTATACTCATGGTCGCTTCTCAATACATTTTTAATAACTTACTATATTTTCGCCGAAATTTAAATGACTAATAAAAACAGCGACAGACATACGATCAATACAAGAAAATAAAATAGGGTCGTAACGCCTAAATTTCAACTTCAAAAAGATAAAAAATCCTTCATGGGTTTAAGTATACGCATATATAATAAAGTTCCAAAAGATATCTTAGATCTTCCTTTTCTTGGTTTTAAATCTAAAATTAAAGGTATATTATTAAATAAATCTTACTCTAACATTCAAGAGTTTTTGGTTGATCGAAATGTGTGAAACTTGGGTCATTGACTCATTTGCACGGTTGATGTTATAATGTATAAGTCAAACATTGTTAAATTTCATTTAAAAAGAGGAACTGTTGAGTTTCTGGCCAGTTCTTCTCAGCAGAACAGCATTCCGAGCTGGTGGTAGCTTACTCACAGACTGACTATACAGACCAATTTAATATAATAGACGATTCAAAAGTGCGTGTAAATGCCTACTTGAATAAAGATATTTTGAATTTGAATAAATTTTTTATCCATATATATATTTATTATAAAATTCTTATAGTTAATTTGTTGAAGTTGATAGTAATTAAGAATAAGAAAATGACTTTTATAATATAGAATACATCAAAGTTTTAATATAACCTTATTTCATGGTTTACCTTTTGTCTTCTTCTTGTGGATATGCTATCATTTTTCGACAACTTTGCCCAAAACCTTTTTTTTTTTCTTTATTTTTTTATAATAGTAAAAGTTTTTCTACAATGTTTGATTGCTTACCAAGAGTCGAGAGTTGTTGTTGTTGTTGTCCTCTTAGATGTGGGTCAATAATTATAGCCATATTAGGTATTGTAAGTATTCGATTCTAACAAAATTAACATATTTTATTAAGTGTCTAAATATCATACCAAATCAATTAAGGTTCGTCTAAGCTTATATTTTTAAGAAGGATGAGAAAATAATTGCTAATACTTTGAAATATGGTTGGTTTGACTAACATTCTAGGAAGCAGTGGGTGGTTTATCAATGGTTTGGCTTTTACCATTATGCGGCGACGAGAAAGGGTTAATGCCGGATATAATGAAATATTTTTCTTACATTGCAATAGGAGTTGTTGTAATGTTTTGTCTCTTTAGTGTAATATTTGTGTTCTCGGCTTGCATGGTTAATTATACTACTTTTTTAACTGTTTGTCAACTACAATTTTTTTCATATTTCTCAATGTCACATCATCTTAAGTTGTTATCGCTAAATATATAAAATAAGTAATTGAATAAAATACATTGGTTGACATCTTTTATTAAATACTAAAAGGATTTAAATAATTTTTACTTTACAGGGAAAATGCAGTATTTCTGCAACTCTATTTTTAAGCGCTCTGTTATTATTTCTCATTAGGAACCTAACAGTAATGATATTAACCATTATCAGCTTTATTATCGAGAGTGAGTGCCGCAAAAAAATAATTATCTATGACGCCATCCTTTTACTTCCGAGTAAGATTAATTTTACTCTCTAATTTTATTTAACACTAGCTGTGCCTGCAACTTCGTAAGCGTAGATTTCGATTTTGATAAAACGTACCTTTTGTACTTACCAATGTATTTAAAAACTATAAACCTTCAAACTGGTAAGCAGCAATCGTATGACAGGAATTATTAACTTCTTTATTTCTTAACCAATTGTTAAAAAAAAACAAAATGTAAAGTGAATCCCATGACAGTATATTCCCGAAAACTGCATCCCAATCGATAAATCCGTTTCTGAGATTAGCGTGCACAAACATACAGACATACAGACAAACAAACAAACTGAAAAACCATTGTTTTGGGTTCTCTTGCTCTTATAAAGGCCCTGTGATTTTTGTTTAATATTTACCATATACAGAAATGGGTCAGTCACAATTTTATTATGAGTATAGATTGTTGTATACAGCTTTATGTAGGTTTGTGTGCTTATGTATAATATTTTAATCTCTCTTAATTTAATATAATTCTTTTATTTACTTTTCTTTTAACATAACTCTTGGTTATGGAATAGATTTTATTTGTAGTTATTTATTCTCGGATTAAACTATATTCGAGGCTTTAAAGTTTTTCCTTTAAGTCAAATGTACAGTTTTGTTTTCAGTGTGGATTTACTTCATGATTGTAGTGAGGAGTTACCAAGATGAAATGGAATAAGAACGGCTTCACTTCTGACAACTTATTCCTTAGTGGTATATGAATAAAAGTCGTGTAAACTTCTATTTTGTTTTTTTTTTTGATAAGCAAGGTACCTAACACCTATCAGATTTATTCATTATGATTCTTTGAATATCAAATTAATGTGTTATTTTTATTTATTCATTTCCTCAGACCGGTCTGTTGATACTATAGATCCGTGTCTAAAGAAACTAACTATCTATTCTCTAGTCTAACATCCATTTTTATGGGGATGTCAGTACCTCGGGTGTCAGTACCTGGGGATGTCAGTACGTCGTCTCGGGTGTATTTCGTAGCAATTGTCATTTTTACTAATATTATGAAAGCTAAGATGTCATGCATATTTCTTCATGTGTGATTAGATGCATGTGTGATTAAATCTTGCATCTTTTTTTTTAACTGTCTTTCGCTGACGCTCATACTAATACCTATGGCTCACCTATTCCATGTATATTAATTCTATGAGCGATGCCCTATGCGAGTCCCGCTTTTGCGCACGCTAATCTGAAACCCCCCCCCCTTCAGGTGATTCAGAACAGGTTTACACGGATTGCAACCGGGGCGCCGTGGTTCGTACGCAACATCGATCTCCATAGAGACTTAGACCTTCCGACCATCGCTCAGTACTTCAAAGGGCTTTCCCAAAACTACTTTGAACGTGCTGAGCGACACCCGAACCCATTGGTGGCTGACGCCGCAGAGTATAGACCACGTAAGACTACTTCAGTCAGAAAAAGAAGACCCAAGTTGGTACTCGTTGACCCCGACGACGCGTTCACACACACCGTCTATACCGGTATAGACGAGGTCCCAAAAAACAAAAACAAAAAAAAAATCTATGAGCGAAGCACGTATCGGGCCGCTAGTACTAAAATATTGTTCTTATTTCTATCGCAACGCCAACTGTCAGGGCAGACTATAATTAAAATATAAAATTATTTAATATTTGACATTGCCATGGTAACGCAGTCCATCGGAACTAATGTAAAACATTCCAAAATCACCATCTACTTACACATTTAATTTTTAATTAATCAAAAAACCATTTTCCAGTGGACCAAATTGTGAATCTAAACAATTCTCAAGTCCCCTTGAACACACACAAAGAATTTCATAAAAATAAAATTTCAATAAATATATATATATATATATATATATATATATATATATATATATATATATATATATATATATATATATATATATATATATGTTTTTGCAATGGTTCTATTTTATTAATTAAACTTATGTTTTACTTTTTTGCTAATCCTATCTTAATTTTCTAACTGGCGCAAACACTGATACTAATATTTTACTCATGTAAGTAGACAAAGATGGACTGGTATTTATTATTCACGAGGACACGCACTTTATATGCGTTTGTGTTGAGAGGATGTGTATTCAAATCAATGTTACTATTTGTCTCCAAAACCACTGATACGATTTTAATGTGGTTTTCAGTGATGGGTTTTGATTTGATTGGTGCGTGTTCTTTAAGGTGTTACTGGTAACACCACCAGGGAGCGCGGCGATAAATATTTGGTTATACAAACCAATTTCGCATTTATCTTCCAAATAAACTTTTAGTGTGATTTTGAAGTCGTTTAGTTGAATACAATAATAAAAAATGCAACTTGTAATTTTTTATTTACCTACTTGAAGAAATTGGAAAAGGATAAAAAAATTTAAAAATCCCGACTTAATATAATTTATGTAATATAGGTAATATAAAATTCCTATAAATAATAATAATAAATAAATGGTAAAACAATAAATATTAAACTCAATTTAAACTAAATAATTTGTCGTCGTATTTGTGTTTGTTCACGTATATATTATATATTTGATATGTTTATATGTGTGTGTGTAAGAGAGTAAATGTACTGTATGTTTACCTTTTTTTCAATTTTTTTCTTTGTCATAGTGTGAACACCCACACTACATTTCCCATAAGGTTTTTCTTCACCTAATTAGTTGCCTGTAGAGATTACACTTTAGCGATAAGGCCGCCAAATTTGTGATTTTTTTTATGTAATTGTTGATTTGGGTGTAAAATAAATAATATTATTACATTATTATAACATATTCTGAATATTTCTAGTATGTACTTCTTCTTTCTTATTTTCTTGAGCATTTTATTTCATTTGCATTCAGCTTTTTAAATCTTTTTTATTCTTTAAACATAAATGACACTAACTTCTATGATATAAACTATTCTTTATATTTTATGATTGACATGACAAAGTCATTTGGTATATTATTAAGAAGTCTTCTCTTTTCTATAAGGACATAACAAAAAGTATTTTAAATTATTAAGTAATATAAATAGTAAAATGACAATTTTCGATAAATTGCCAAAAGTTCAAAAATGTTGTTTCTGTGTTAACTTAAAACTTGGCAGTATAATAATAGCAATTTGGGGCATCGTAAGTTACATGGGACATTCATATCTACATTAATATTATTAAGGAATTTTTTTTCGGACGTACCAATCTCTTCAAATACGTATATCGCGCTAGATATAGCAACTTGTGTTCTATGCGCGGGTGCAGTAGCGTGAAACAGCTAGTGTTTCAATGAATATTATGTTTCCAGATACATGGATGTCTAGATATGTCTTTGTTTTTTATGCCTAAAATATGTAAATCCACTGAAGGTGTATTTGCAATGTTATTAAAAATCGCCACCTACATGTGCTCCACAACAACTCTACTGTTTTTCATTGCGTGTATAATTTTGCTCATCGGTATATTTATAGTAAGTTAGGTGCATTCCTTTATTATATTATTGTTTTAAACAAATTAAACATTTGTAATAATAAATAATTATTTTCTTTAGCACAGAAAAATCACTGCGATGTTGTTTCTTTACTGCGACTTGTTGAGTCTCTTGACGTACGTCTTTTTCTACATTACATGTATTCTTGTGACTTTATTTGAAAAGGACTGTGAAGTGAAGTTATACCTTTTTTCAGTACTCTTCGATCTAATAAGTAAGTCTTTTAATAGTACTACTTAATATAATGACATATTTTTTTATATTTTTTTAATATAAAAACAAGTATTTTGGATTTCTAAACATTATCTGTATTATATTAGTAGATACCATTGATAAAGGTTGACTACATATTTCATATTTTTTTTTTTATAGTTTGGACGCACTTTTTATTAGTAGTAAGAAGCTACAAGGATGAAATGGTCTAAAAACCAGATTGCTATTTTATAAAGTGTAGTTAAATTTTATTAATTTTGTAACAAATTTTGTCTATTAAATTCGTTTTATAAAATTTTAAAAGTCTATAATTTTTTTACTTTGATTTCTTCTAAATGTAATTTTTTATCTCTGATTTCATATTTGTCAACGCAACAGTCAAAGCTGACAAATCTAATCTAGGTTTTATGTTGCAATAAAAATGTTCATTAAGGGATTCAAAGATTCAAAGAGAACACCCCATTTTTAGATTAGATCCTTGCATCGGTATTAATGTGACTGTTGTTAAGATTTTAATTACAGCATCCACTGCAGACCAGATTACGAGATCGACGTAAAAGGGTTCCATAATTTGAGAAACTGAAACCTAATTAATTGAACATAGCTTACACTAATTACTTAAATATTTTACGGCGTAAATGGAATACAAATTTTCACCATCATGTTCTTAGAACGCTCTTCCTCGATGTAAGTAAGGCGTTCGACAGGGTCTGGCACAATAGACTAGTGTACAAACTATACCAGTTCAAGGTGTCGGACAGAGTACGAGTACTCATCATACGGGACTACCTGTCCAATCGCTCCTTTCACTACAGAGTGGAAGGCATTTTGTCGACCACCCGCCCCATCAAGGCGGGTGTCCCCCAGGGTTCAGTTCTCTCGCCCACCTTCTACTCGATGGAGTACGCTAGCGTTATTCCTAGGCCGCGATCTAAAGTGCACCTTGCCATGTACGCGAACGACACCGCGCTTAACACGTCCTCTAAGGATCACTGGGAGATATACCAACGTCGCCAATCCGCAGTCGACTACCTCGAGAGTTGGCTGCGGAAATGGCGGATCGAGGTAAACCCTGAGAAGAGCGTTTCGATTCTTTTTTTTTTTTTTTTTTTTATACAAAACTAGGTTAATGCTTGACTACATTCCACCTGATGGAAAGTGAAATGTAGTCTTAGGTGGTAAAGCGCATTAACCTAGCAGCCTATTCACTCTCCTCTTGAAGACACCCACATTATATTTTGCCGGAAATACCGACGCAGGCAGATTGTTCCAGTCCTTCGCTGTACGCACTAAAAAAGATGAAGCATAGCGCTTCGTTCGGACAGGTGGAGTGTCCACAACGTAGGGATGGATACCCGCCGTGCGTCGGGACGTCCGGCAAAGGAACGGGGATGGGGGAATTAGGTCGTGCAATTCCTGCGCACACTCACCAAAATGTATCCTATAAAATACTGAGAGGCTAGCAATTCTACGCCTGTGTTCAAGGCTGTGGAGTTTGGCGTCAACCAATTTAGGGTCGCCAATAAGCCTCTTTGCTCGCCTCTCAATTGAGTCCAGAACCGCAAGATGAGTCTTTGCGGCACCAGCAAATATGTGGCCACAGTACTCTACACACGACCGGATCTGTGCTTTGTATAATACAAGAAGCTGTCCCGGTGTAAAGTACTGTCGCACCTTCGCAAGTACGGCAAGCTTTCCTGCAGCTGCTCTTGCTCTGGACTCAATGTACCGACCAAAGTTGAGGTTCGAGGAGATCTCTAAACCTAACAACTGAAGCCAGTCACTGTATTCCAAGGATACATTCTGGAAAGTAGGAGCCAAGGTGAAGGGGCTCCTTTTGGCGGTGAACAAACACGTCTGCGTTTTGGTGGCGTTTAATTTGACAAGATTGGCATTGCCCCATGCGGAGACTGCCTGAAGTTTGTCAATCAAACGTTGCACCATGGCTTCTCTTTCAGATTGTACTTCATCTCTACTAGCCCGAGAACTTGGCAGATATCTTTCTACAACTGTGCTGTCGTCTGCATACCCATAGATACCGGGCTTCAGCAGATCGTTAATGTGCAGCAGAAAAAGAGTTGCAAAAAGAACGGACCTCTGAGGTACACCGGCATTTATTGTCAAGGGTTCCGAAGAACACCCGTCGACAACAAGACGGAGAGATCTCTGCCTCAAAAAGTCCGTTATCCAACCAATCAGACCAGGAGATATACCGTACGCTGAAAGCTTGCTTAAAAGGCTCACATGCCAGACCCTATCAAAAGCCTTCGAGACGTCCAGAGAGACGGCGACCGCTTCTCCGTTCCTCTCGATGGCTTCGCCTAAAATGTGTGTTGCGTACGCTAGGAGGTCCCCAGTGGACCTATTTCGGCGAAATCAGTACTGTCGGTCACTGAGGGGTTCGTTACCTTCTACGTACGCTAGAAGCCGCGAGTTCAATACACGCTCCATAATCTTACAGAGTATGGAGGTGATTGAAATGGTCAGCATGGTCGGTCTTCTGGTACGGGAACAGCCAGTCCTTATGACAGGCATTAAAGTCCCCCAGAAAGACGAGCTGCGCCGAAGGGTACTGATACAGAGCCATATCTGCAGCCTCACTGAGATACTCAAATAAACGAGTTGTCTCCTGGTCACCGCTGTGCGAACGGTAGACACAGGAATACAGGATTTTTTCGTTTCCTGTGTCCACCAAAACCCATAGGGAAGAAAAAGTGGGGTCTTCAAGGTGACGGAGACGCTGAATACAGAGGTCGTTCCGCGCGTACATACTGACTCCGGCCCGTGAGCGAAAGTTGTGCTCCAACGAGTAACCGGGATAATCCAAGTATGCAGCGCTCAAAGGACATTGTATCTGCGTCTCCGTCAAAAAGAGCAAGTGCGGCTGCTCTGTCTCCAGATGGTGGTGGACAGCTAAAAGATTTGAGTGCAAACCCCTGATATTAGTGAGGTGCACTTTATATGAGGAGGAGTGCAACCGCTGAGTAACCTTGTTCCTTTTTCTTAACTTTTTCATAAAAAAAATAAATATAAAAGTGAATAGGGATGGGAAATGGCAGTTGAACGAGACGGTACGTATCGAACCCGACGTCGAAATTGGTGATGTCTTGCCACTGGGAGGCTAGTCTGGAGACTGCGGGGACGCCCGAACCCCCCCAGGGATCGCCATCGGGCCTCCTCGTCTGGTCGCCAACCAGCACGATGGAGCCACCCTGGGATTTTTCACAGCTGGCGGGGCAGCCTTTCGTGGTTGGCTATCCCACTAATTGGGCCCCCAACTATCTGCGGGCGGCCAGCGGAAAGCCGTCGCTTCGGATCCCGCTACCCTCCTCGAATAGAAACCCGACAAAACAAACACCAACCCGACGTCAGACCGGTTTGCCAACGCACCGCAACTGTTCAGACCCATTTCCCATAAACGGCTTCATCGAGCAACGTGCCGGAACACGACTAGGTCGCTTTGCGGCACGACTCTGCCCGATGGGTGGTAACTTTGCCGGCGACCGGATGTTATGGTCTACCACCAAGAAATGAATCTCTTCGAATGAGGATCCTCCCGCGATTCAAACTCTTTGATAAACCGATACGAGTACGCCGATAGTAGTAACGTTAGATAGAAAGTTAGTTTTCACTGTGTTCCTCGGAACCCTTGACAATAAATGCCGGAGTGCCTCAGGGATCCGTTCTTTCTGCAACTCTGTTTCTGCTGCACATTAATGATCTGTTGAAGCCCGGTATCTATGGGTATGCAGACGACAGCACAGTTGTAGTAAGATATCTGCCGAGTACACGGGCTAGTCGAGATCAAGTACAGTCTGAAAGAGAAGCCATGGTGCAACGTTTGAATGACAAACTTCAGGCAGTCTCCTCATGGAGCAATGCCAATCTTGTCAAGTTCAACGCCACCAAAACGCAGACGTGTCTATTCACCGCCAAAAGGAGCCCTTTCACCTTGGCTCCTACTTTCCAGAATGTATCCTTGGAATACAGTGACCGGCTTCAGTTGTTAGGCTTAGAGATTTCCTCGAACCTCAACTTTGGTCGGTTCATTGAGTCCAGAGCAAGAGCAGCAGCAGCAAAGCATGCCGTTCTTGCGAAGGTTCGGCAGTACTTTATACCGGGACAGCTTCTTGTTTTATACAAAGCACAGATCCGGTCGTGTGTAAAGTACTGTGGACACATATTTGCTGGTGCCGCAAAGTCTCATCTTGCGGTTCTGGACTCAATTGAGAGGCGAGCAAAGAGGCTTATAGGCGATCCCGAATTGGTCGAAGCCGACCTCCAAAGCCTTGAACACAGGCGTAAAATTGCTAGCCTCTCAGTATTCTATAGGATACATTTTGGTGAGTGTGCGCAGGAATTACATGAGTTAATTCCCCCGTCCCCCTTCCATCACCGGACGTCCCGACGCACGGCAGGTATCCATCCTTTTGTTGTGGACATTCCACCTGTCCGAACGAAGCGCTTTGCTTCCTCATTTTTAGTGCGTACAGCGAAGGACTGGAACAATTTGCCTGCGTCGGTATTTCCGGCCAAATATAATGTGGGTGTCTTCAAGAGAAGAGTGAATAGGTTGCTAGGGCAATGCGACTTACCATCTAAGACTACATTCCACTTACCATCAGGTGGAATGTAGTCAAGCATTGCCCTAGATCATATAAAAAAAAAAAAAAAAAAAAAAAAACCTACATATTAGATCGTTTACATCCGCTGTTAGGCAAGGGGAGTAAAATGTCCCTTCGCAATAAGGTGACACTATACAAAGCTTGCATACGTTCCTTCATGTCCTATGCGAGTCCCACTTTTGTGCACGCTAATCTGAAACCCCTTCAAGTGATTCATAACAGGTTTACACGGATTGCAACCGGGGCGCCGTGGTTCGTACGTAACCTCGATCTCTATAGAGACTTAGACCTTCCGACAATCGCTCAGTACTTCAAGGGGCTTCCAAAAAGTACTTTGAACGTGCTGAGCGACACCCGAATCCACTGATGGCTGACGCCGCAGAGTATTGACCACGTAAGACTACTTTAGTCAGAAAAAGAAGACCCAAGTCGGTACTCGTTGACCCCGACGACGCGTTCATAGTAGGTAATAACGTGTACACGTAGGCATAAGTTACACCACACAACATACAGACACACACCGTCTATACCGGTATAGACGAGGTCCCAACTGAGTAAGTGCTCCGTTGATCCGGCGTTCTGCGGTCGGAGTACGCTAGTGTCCAAATTTCCTTAGCTTCCCTCCTGACTAACGACGCCCCGAGCCGAAGTCCGTGTCTCAATCTGAGACGCCCTCGGGACGTGGTTCCCCATTGCCTCCTCCATTGTGCTGCATTGTGCCGGTGCCGCTGTAATAACCAACAGTGCTAACAGTATAGACAAACAAAAAAATGATCTTAGAATCATCTAGTAGGGGATTTTGTTGTATTCCTTCATTGTGGATAGATCTTTAAAATAACCAGAGGTTTTGCACTCTCCGTCATCCGGGTATCTTTCTTTCCTATCATTAAGGCCTCGTAAAGATACTAGGTAAGTTAAAGCTTTTTGGTAAGACTTCTTACTTTTCTGAAACCGGTCCCAAAATACTGAGTAGCATTGGATTTGATTCCAAAAGCACATTTATCTCAAGCTCAAAATTCTGAATCAACTTAGTGCAAGGTCTAATTGCTGCAAATATTTTACACAAAAATGGCGTCCTTAAGTTTTGGAAATTCGTATTATGTGATTGAAACGGTGTTGCAAACCAAGTTCATAGTGATTAAGAGTCCTGAATTATAGCCTTTTTTATATTAGTTGAATATATTATAAAACTGAAGCTAGGTATACAGGTTAGCAAGACTATGCTAGCTATGTTATGCCAATATTGTAGTTACATTATCTATGCTTAGTGAGAAAATGGGATGTCTTAATCTCCTCCTTTTCTATAAGTCATCATTTCCTGGCGTCCCGCATCCCTGCCTAATCCTTAAGGAAGGATAACAAAATTGTAGCCAGCTCTACAAAGTTTTTTGTTTTTCGACCAGAGTAACGGAGCTGTTTATTATTATCATTTATATTATGACTTGAATACCCAACCCTGGGCTTTTCAAAGTCTTCGGCGTTTCGAGTCTTTACATCTTTAATAGAATCTCAGCAAGTTTGAGAACGAACGTCTCCAACCAACAAGTATCTTTAAGGGCTGATGAATTTTGCACTAGTCAAGCACTTAAAGAAAATGGATAGAAAATGGATTTTAGAATGGTTTGAAAGTCCGCCTTTGGCACCTATAGTTGTCGCAAGAGGCGACTGGGGGTCTAAAACTCGTCGTTTTTGTCTAAGACAGTAGCACGAATATACAGATTTGAATTTGAATTTCCTTCCAAAGATCCTAGTGCATGCACCGATGCTGTTGCTGAAGTAGTACTACAGGAAATAAATACTCTTATATTAAGCTCTGTAGCGTCCATCAGTGGCAAATCACGTTTGGCCTATTTGTTTAGACAGCTGCTGCTTGTCACCAGCAGGTATATCAATCCTGGGTTTAAACGCTGGTTACTAAGGATCCGATGTTTTGAGTTTTTAAAAAGAAATACAACCATGCTCCCAGACTCTACAAACGAAAAATAACGTCAAGAAAGTCCAAGCTTGTCCTTAAAATCTACAAACAGCTTGTAAGCTGTCCGTCTGGGACACGTAATTTCTGGACAAAAGAAATATGTGACTGGGGTTAATCAATAGGAAACAGGATTGCGCGTTTACCACAAAAATAAACCATTTGTTGTATCACCATGCTCACCATCTGGCCCTTTGGTTTCTCTATAGTGTGTTTGTCGAGATTTTTTTTACCTACTACTATAAAACCCATTACCTAAAAATAGAATAAACTTTCGTCGTCGGTGTTTCTAGGTCGATATGATATGGGTACTTTCACAAAAGCGCCTATTCTCTCGTCATATTCCGGCAAGGTTATTTTGTATTCGCTGGTGTTGAAAGTGATCGAGGGTGGCAGTGATCATATTACATTTGAATTTGGAATCTTTCATTTTTATACGATTGTTCATTGTGTTTTCTGATTTTGGCGCTAGTACATTGTACAATATTTTTCGATATTAAAATAGAGTGGGGTGATACAGAGAATAGAATCGCTGTGATTGCATTACACACAGTAGGTATGAATCCAAATGCAATTTTTAAAACTCTCCATACACTTGGTATTAGTCAAATGGTTGTGTACCGGCTATTAATAGATACAATGAGACTTCCTCTGTTTGAGACAAAGAAAGATCTGGCCGTCCACGTAGTGTTCGTACGAAAAAGATGGTGAAAGCAGTAAGGAAAAGAATTCGAAGAAATCCTGTTCGAAAACAAAAAAAAATATCTCGGGAAATGAAGATAGCACCTAGAAACATGTCACGTATTTTAAGAGCCTATAAGAAACGTATTGGTCATTTCTTAACTGATAAAATAAAGATGAAAAAGGCAGTAAAATCGAAACAACTACTGAAGCGATACGCAATGGGAGGTCACAGAAAAATTTCGTTTACGGATGAGAAAAATTATACAATTGAGCAACATTTTAACAAACAAAATGACTGTATTTATGCATAAAGCTCTAAGGAAGCTTCCCAATTAGTCGACAGAGTGCAACGTGGGCATTATCCAACTTCAGCGATGATTTGGTGGGGTGTTAGCTATGAAAGAGTGACTGAACCATATTTTTGTGAAAAAGGTATCAAAACATCGACGCAAGTGTATCAAGATACCATTCTTGAGACGGCAGTTAAGCCCCTTAATAATACCATGCTCAATGGTTATTGAGACCGGGCCTTGCTGGAAGGACCATACTTGGTTAAGTATGGTCCTTCCAGCAAGGCTCTGCGCCGGGTCATAAAGCTCGGTCCACGCAGTCTTGGTTGGAAGCGAACGTCTAGGACTTCATCAGAGCTGAAGACTGGCTGTCATCTTATCCAAATTTTAATCCGCTGAATCATGATTTATGGTTAGTTTTAGAGAGCATAGCTTGCTCTTAACACCATGGTAATTTGGAGTCCCTAAAACAATGCAAACGATTGTTTTAGGGACTAACTGATTAACGATAACTGTCCTCAAAGTTTAAAAGACTTATTTGCAGCCAATGGACACCACTTCTAATAAGCTTTTTATACTTTTCTGCAGTTTGAACGTGCACGTCCAAACTGCAGATTGCTATTATGCTTCCTATTGCAATAGGAAGTTGTAAGTCTGGAGAATACAGATACTTATAAAAATATTTTGGCATAACTCTCCATAGGGCACTTTTAAGACTGCCTTAAGACAAAACGTAAGTCAGTGCTCGAACAAGATGCCAACCCACAGGTACTCTACACTTCTGCCTTCCCACTCAACTACTAAACAAATGAGTACGCTAGCCCAGTCTGGAACAACTCTACTACCCAGATTAAAAAATTTAACGGGTTTGTAAAAGAGAATTCACAAGAAAACACGAGCTGTCTGAAGCCAACCTAGCGTGAATAATTTGGTGCAATTTTGCTGAAAGAAACTTGACGCTTTCCGCTCGGGAGATAAAGGTGTTATTTTCAAACTTTTAAGAATACTTGTTAACAATATCGTATGTGAAAATTGCAGCCCCATATTTTTTCAATTAAATTTTTTTTTATTTATGGATTAGATATATTTAAAGCAAGAACGAACCCTTGTTTTAAAGATGGGGCTTAAACTAATAAAAATGAGATGATACTAATGGAAGTAAACAATAAAGATTTATACCAAAGTTTAAAAAAGTATAGGAAATCAGACAAATTGTTAACCGAGGCAAAAGGTATACCAACAATATTTTGCAATAATTGTTACCTAATTTTTAATTCCAATTTTATTTATAACATTTCCTATACATTTTTATTATGATACTACTTCTTTGTGTTTGTTTAAAGTTTTATGAAAGAAGAATAAGTTCGTTGGAGTCGATTCAGGATGGTATGGTTATAATAAAAAAAATATAAGTACTATAAGAAAATAAAATAAAAGTTCATTATAAAACATGTATAAGTAATGTAAAAATATAAAAAAGTAATTTTCTTTGTATCGTTTTTTATTAATCTAGATTGTTTATTTAAAAATACAGATGTAATCAATAACTAAACACATTTCCAATACATATTTTTAAATTTTATTTTTTTGTGTACAACTGACATTGACTTCTATGACATAAACTGTTCTTTACATCTTACGAGAATTATTGACATGACAAAACATAATAATTTGGTGTATTATTTTAATAGTCTCCCTTATTCTATTAGGAAACATCAAAAAGTATTTTGAAATACTATAAACCAACAATATGACGTTTTTTGATAAATTGCCTGTAGTGCACCAATGCTGTTTCTGTATAAACTTGAAGCTTGGAACTATTATAGTAGCCATTTGGGGCATCGTAAGTTTTACATAGAAAGACATAACTACAATAACATTATGATGCTAAGGACTTTGTTTTTTTCTCTAGAACTATTAACTATTCTCTAGCTATTATTTTAAACTATCAGTTGCAGTTGAAAAAATCTTTTTTGCATTGAGAATGGTAAAAGGATAAATACTTGTGCCCTTGCTGTACAATCAGTGTTAGAAACGCGGACAGAGTAGCGGGAAGCAACTAGTTAATTAATACATATTGTTTATTTGATTGTTTCTAGATACATGGATTTATAGATATATCTTTGTTTATGACTTCTAAAATATGTAAATCTAATGAAGGTATATTTTCGATGTTATTGAAATTCACCACATACATATGCACCGTAGCGACTCTACTGTTTATAATATCGTGTATAATTTTTCTAATAGGTATATTTATAGTAAGTTCAATTTATTTCTTTATTTATTAATGTTTTAAACAAAGTTTGCTATATTACACAATTCTAATTGTTCAATATTTATATGGAAATGATTAAATATATCTTAAATTGTTGTTATTATTTATTTCCTTTTCTTTTAACATAATTATTTTCTTCAGGACAGAAAAATGACTGCCATGTTGTTTCTTTACTGCACGCTACTTGATCTCTTGACATACATATTTTTCTATATTATATGTATTTTTGCTACTTTTTTTGAAAAGGATTGTGAAGTGAAGCGGTTCTTTATTTCAGTATTAATTGATTTTTTACGTAAGTCTTATTGTACTAAGTTCAATACATAATTAAACTATATTTTCTCGTAATATATAAATCTGTATCTATACTAATGTACAAGATTACTTTAAATTTTTAAACATTTTCTGTATTATTGTATATATCTTTGATAAAGAAGTTAAGTTCTTCATACTTTGTTTTAGTTTTCACTAACTTTTTAATAATAGCAAGAAGCTATAAGGATGTGATGGAATTAAGAACTCCTTAAAATTTTATACACTGTGTTTTATTTTCTTAATCTTGTCTGTTATTTTTTTTTTTATTTAATATTCAATCTTTACTCCAATATCACATTCTTAACAATACATTCAAACCTGTCAAGTTTGGTATTCGTTTTATGTCGCATAGAAAATGTTAATTAAGGGATCCGTAGATTCAAAGAGCCCGCCCTTAATTTAGGTTAGATCCTACCATCAGCATTAATGTCACTGTTGTGAAGATTTTAATTACACCATCCGCGCGGACCCACCGCCGGCCTGTTCTCGTAAAAGGGTTATATCATTTGAGTAACTGAACCCCTACCTCTGTTTCGTCTTAAATGGTTGCAAGATTCTAAAAGGGGATTGGTTTGGATAAATTAATTTAAAATAACTTAAACTAATTTAAATAACTTACAGCGGATGTATGTTCTTTTGTATCCTTTGTACATTTTCTGCACGCTTCTCATAAATCTATTCAAGCCTACGTATTCTAGACATCAAAGGAAAATCCAACTAACAATATACACTAGAGAATGGACCGAATTTTCTATGAAATATCTCCGTCACGTCTCCGGCCCCGGCGGAGACGTAAAAAGAAAAGTAGGTATATAAAGGAAAAAAGTATAAAAGTATAAAGAAAGTCGCTTCAGTTGGCTTTTATTACGGAACGTGCGGGATCTAAGCTTTGTGCTTTCATATTTATTTTAAACTTATGCGTTTTAGATGTTATGTATATATTTATGAAAAATTTTGATACTTTACAAATATTATTAAGTTATATAACTCTATGGTTATCACCATATTTACTTACTATACCTACTACTATTTCCTTGCTATTACTATATATTAAATTAAAAAAAATATTTATTTATTTATTTATTTACACTTTATTGAATCAACAAAAGGCGAACTTAATGCCTAATGGCATTCTCTCCCAGCATTCTAACCTCTGTGTGTGGTGAAAAATTGTGGTAGGCGTTTAAAAATGAAATAAAAAAATAAATTAGAAAAAAAAAAAACAAAAAGGACATTGTAAACATTAAATTATACATCTATCTATATACACTTACACACTGATACATATATATACTGATATATAAATTGAATAAACGTATACATATATCTAAATACATACATACTATACATATTATACGTTTACAATAAAAAAAATATGTTACAATATGTTTACAATAAAAAAAAATTGGTCTCATATCTAATATTTAGTAGATGAATAGACAAAAGCTACAATTTTCATGAAAAGGTTTTGCTAGAACATATAATAAAAATAATATTATGCAAAGCAAAACGAAGGGGAAAATGCCGCTTTCCCTCGGGAATTATTCATAAGACATATAAAAGGGGACCTTCATATTTCAAGACAGTTATTCTTTTACAACATATCTTTTGTTTGCCCTTGGCCATAACAATAAGGAATCTGCTTGACTTTTTATATACAAAAGATATATTAACTTAAATAATATATGTTTAAAATAGTTGTAGGTACAACTTACTAAGAATATTCATAAAAAAATATGTAATATTCTAATATCTACGAACAGACATGTAGAGCTACATACGAACCCAAATAGAACCTACGTAAATAACATATAGTCTTACATTTATTAGAATAGTCCAGAAATACTCGAATCGAATACATTCGGCACCAAAACCGAATAATTCGGTCAAATACAAATAACGAAAGAGATGCTGAATACACTGAATACGGAGTAGGTACTTACCGGATACTCGGCGCATCTCTGATTATATATATATATTTTTATAAACTTCTTTGGTTTTTCACATATATATTCTTTTATTAGAATTAATTTTAAAAGCTTTTATATCTTTCATGATTATTCGATTTCTTCCTCTTTATTGTATTGTAATAAAAACGGAAACGGAAAGTTACGAAGATTGTTAAATTTAATAAATATGTAATATTAGTATTACTCACCTTAAACCCTTTTTAAGGTGAGTGTTATTTATTATTTTAGATAATTTACAATTAACCATAAATTAAAAAGTAGACAGCAAAATGGTTGCAATTTTAAATAATTAAAAAGTTAGGTTAATATATCAAAATATTTTTTAATTTCATTTCAATTAACTCCTGTATATCTATGTATTTTACTAGAATGGCATTATAAGATTTCAAGTATTATAATATTGAATGAAATACCGAATATTATTTAATTTATCAGCGCCATCTCTACCATAATAGAGTTAAAAACAGATGCAATGCAACGCGCATGCGCGGATCAAAGATGGCTGCCGATCAATACAGGAGCTAGGACTGCCACCCTCTTCCCCCATTTCATGGAACATTGACGCAGCATTCAATTCTGCGAGGAAATATAGCCCTTACCTAATTGAAATATGTTTCAGAATAGCGTTCCAACCTTTTGTGATCTTGTATGTATCTTTTATTTCTGCCCATCTAACAATGGTGGAGGTGAATAGATACGCTCTGTAGCTATATACTGAATAAATGCAAAGTTATTAAGAGAACTAACTACAGTTCGTTGTCTCAAAATCTGTTTTAGAACGCCTCTAGTTTAAACGGTATTTAATAGAACAACATTTAAAATTAATATTAGATTGCTAAGATTATCTTACTATTATGAAATTGACTTGACAGTTGATTGAACTTAAATATACCTACATCCCTCAGAGTTTGTTGTAAACGGGTTCCTAATTAAACTGTGTTTTTAAGATTTTCTCCTTTTACGAATATTCTAAGAGATCAGAATATCAACTGATACTGTGCCTTTTGTTTCAATACTGTGTTTTTTATGTTTGTCTGTACTGTTAGTCCTTTTGGCTATTACAGCGGCACCGGGACAATACTGTGTTACGTAATTTTAAGTTCTCATAAACTTGGACTTTATGAGATATTAAATTATCAGTAGGTAAAGTAAACAAAGCTGAACAGACGTATTAATCAGTATCTAGGTATATACTGTATTTAGATACCGATATTAACATAATTTGGATAAAAAGAAGATTAATTGAAAAAGTTTTCTCTTCTTTTCTTTTCTTTTGTTGATTCTTTTATTTATTTATTTATTTAATATTTATGTACACACAGTATACATATCAGATAAACTTATTCAAACAAACAATCGTACAAAGGCACTGCTTATTTCAAAATGAAATTTCTTCCAGCAGACCTGTGAAAGGAGAGTACAACAATGAATAACACTAAGTGTGCACACCATAGGACAATAATGAAAAAAAAAATAGAAATAATAATAATAACAAAACACAAAAAAAAGTTTTAAAGTGAGCAAAAGCAATTACAAATAATTACAAAAATTCTATCTAAAAAAAAAAAATATAATAATAATAATAATTTATTTAGTTTAAAGGACCTAGGCTTCCTTTCTGCATATTATTTAGGTACGTACATATGAACAAATATTAATTTCAGTAAATATTTTTATTTATTGAAGATTGCTATTTGGTGTTTTGTTTTGTAATTAATTACTCTTGATTTTCCTTTCATTTAAATTAGAGTAAGGACATTTATTTTTAAAAAGATTGTCTTATCTATAATTTATTTTACTACCCTTAAAATAAGAAGGTCCTGATAAAGCTACCTAGTGCGTATTTTGATAACTTAAATGTTTTTTTTGATTTGATCATCTAAGTAAAAAAAACTTAGAATTTTGGGAATACCTAATAGTGTTTGGTAAAACCCTCATATTTTACTATAGCTAACCACAACAAAGCAACTTCTAAATAATTATTTGTAATAGCATTTAAAATGTTTTTGTTAGAAATGTTTATATGTAGGCATTTGTTATAAAAACTAAAATGTTACTAGATACGCAGCCATCTTTGGACTCCCAAGTGTTCGCTTTGAAGGAATTTCAGACATTTAAAAAATTGGGTCTTGTCCATGAAATAAAGTAGGTTTGTAATTTGAAAAACATGCGAGGTTGCAGATAAAATCCAGTACCTAGTTGTTTACTGAGTAATTAGGTAGGTAGGTTTAGGTAGGTACTTTTCTAGGTAAATATGTCACGTGTATAAGTGTATGATTCACTGTATGTTAAATGTTTGTGTGTATTTTAAATAACAAAATATAGAATATCTATTTTTAATACATTTTAAAATTCGACCATTTTAAGACAAAGAAAACTGCCTCTTCAAATTTATAACAAAAAAATATTTTTTTAATGCATTGCTTTCTTATTTAAAAATATATTTAGAAATATACATTAATTCATGAACACTAGTGAAATCTCGAGTATATATTTATAATTTATTTTCTAAAGCGCCATCTAGTTATTTCCGTGTGAACTTTTTGCGTAGCAATTCAAAGTATTGGAGAAAGCTTTGCATGTAAGCTAGCGACATCTGTTGACATTTCAATGAACGAGATTCTTAAAAGAGATAGGAGAACCTTTGCTATCGTCGTTATAATACAGATCACTAAATGTCAATCTGGTTCCTTTGGACTAAGATAGATGTCAGGAAAAATATATTAATTTTAGTCGTAATTACTTTTTTTAAACATGAATACGATATGTATTACAATATTGGAGATATAGACAGAAAGATATACAAATACGGACAAACAGCAATAATACAATATCGGACATATAGAGAAATTAATATTTTTTATTACTATGACTTAATTAACAAATATATATTTTTATAATATTTTTTTAATATATAAAATATTTATAATACATATAAAAAATATTATTTTTTTAATTTTATTAAGATATTTTTCCGTGATCATTCTGTAAGTTTCTAATTAAAATTAACTTTTTGCACCATAAGAGATTGTCATATAAAACTTACAATACAACGTAGCTTCATATTACAATCAAATTGAACACAATGTGACACAAAGATGAGGGTAGCTCACTTGTCAACTTGGTGAATTATTAATATTCCCCAATGAAAGCTGATTATTTAAAAATGGAAGCTTTTGTCTGTCTCCTGATTGGTGTATTTCGGCGCCATTTGCAAAGGGCAGGGCTCGATTAGGCCACGCCTTCACTTCACCGAAACCGACACCACTACCGCCTTCGCTTCTGCCATCTTTAAAATAAGATTTTCAATACCGGAATGGTTAACCCAAAGATAACGCTACTAAATAAAAGCAATACCAAACCTTAAAAGTATGTCGAGTAAGACATATCATTTTCATTTCGTCATATTAAAAACTTTTTTTTGATATAGTGTACCTAAATACTTAAAAATGTTTTATTTTTCTATAAATAAATATTGGTTAGATACGGTGGTAACTAGATTCAAAAGCAGGTTAATTAAATCAAACCTATACCTAGATTAAAAATCTTCATCTTGGTAGGTATTTAGGTAGGTTAGTAGGTACTCTCAACTAGCCGATCTTCACCGATATCTTTATATCGGATCTATAATCTATATCGACACAGCTCCGCCGACGGCAGGATAATGGAACACCTCCACAGAGCATCACAGATTTAGTCATAGAATTGGCTCATTTACCCCAACTCACTCTTTACACCAACAAAAGCCAACCAGTAGATATACCAGTAGCCACGTGGCCACACATTGATAAAACACCCACGGGTCAGGTAGGAATGGACGATGAGCTACAACGGAAATAGAGAGGTTGGCAAGGTGCCTTGAGAACCTTGGAATTAAAAATATGCCAAACAGAGGTGAAGAATGGAAGAGGTAACGTCCATTCTTGACTCCACTCCACCCCACTGAAGATACAAAAAGAAAAATCGGTTGGGGCGTCGTCATAGTCTGCCAAGCAAACCTACCTACACCCATAACAGTGATGGTCTATCTGGGTTTACATGGTGCAAGTCTGACCTTCGTGCAATATTCTAGTGGTTGGTATCTATAAGATATTTCTTGACAATTAAAAAAGGTTGGAACTTAAATACCATAAACTACCTAATAACCCATGGTTGTAGGTGTACCTTACACGAATTTCAGCACCTGGTAACTAATTATACCTGAATATAAAGGTGTATGTACGTGTACCTACATTAAAGAAGTTTCTAGAAGTTTCCAGAAGAGAAACATCAATATAAGTACCTAATGTATCAACTAGATGAGGCAAGTGTCATAATAACTTTCTTTGAAAAAAAACGAGAAAAGGAAAAATTCCACAAACACACAAACAATTGTTCACTCATTTTTATACTTATCTTAATGAAAAAAAACGGATTAGTATGGATTTCAACTTGCGAACTCTAGGCGATTCCTAGAGTTCGCAAGTCCCGTCGCTCTACCTATTAAGCTTCTGTATCGCTACTCATCTCGGTGAATAAAGCATTCCATATAATCGTCTTATCTAAATAAAGTTGCCCAGAGGTTGCGGGTTCGAATTCATGTCCGTATTTTATTTTTAATTCTATATTTATTTAACATTTAAATACATTTTCAAACCTTACTAACCGTTGTATGTAGGTACGTTGACGATGGTGTCTATTTTACGAAGTTACGAGGGCTTAGACTATAGTATACGATTCGATATTGTAATTTCTTTTTTTGCCATGTTAACTTACTTGCATTTTAATTTCTTCCTTTATTAAGCGGTCCCCCGACGCAACGACTTCAATATGTACATAATATTATTATTATTATTCTTTTTCAAAAATACCTACCTCTAGGTAGGTATTTTTGAATCGGGATTTGTTTTTAATTTTTAAAAATTTTTTTTTACTTTTTAAGGTTATGTTACCTACTAGTTTCATTATTGTCCTAAATTAACCTACGAAAACTCAAATTTTCACATGCTTAAGTATTTCTATCAATATTGCATAAGAACCTTCTTATACCAGTTAAAAATGACCAAATAATAAAAAAAAAACCGACTATAAATTGTCTAGAGAGTAGTGTAACACAGACCTAATTATCCACTAAATACTTTAAGCACCCATTAAATGCCTAACAAATCTAGTCAAGGCTAAGTGCAGCAGACCATAATAAGACGGGTTATTTATAATCACAGAGCACTAACAAGATTTAATAATTTGTGATACACTTTCAGACTGTTTAGTGTCAATTTGTAAACGTTTACGACAGACGTACGTTTTTATAGACTTAAAAGTTCATAGCGCTTGAGTTGATGTACTACTTTTTATATCAATAACATAACGGATTTTACTATTAGTTATTATGATTATTATTTAAATGCTTAAGATACTTGTTTCTTTTATAGAAGTTTCATATCTGAGTATAATTTAATGTTTTTTTTTTAATTTTGGCAATCACAACATCAATAGGTATGCAAGTTCACAATAAGAAGGTAGGTAACCTACCCAATATACTAGCATACCCAGCCCTCTTCGGCGGTCTTAATTTAAAGATATATTAGTTTGAAATTCATAATAAAAAATACAATAAATATAATAATGAAACTAATAATTATTATTCATCCTGAATTTTATTTTCTTCTAATCGTTTCTCTAACGGGTACACGGAAAGATCCATACCGTTATAACTGACCTTAAATACTTCAATGTATAAAACAAGAGCATGTCGGTAGAGAAAAAAATATCATAGGCAGTTCAAAAAGAAAAAGTCCTATTACCAAACTTTATAGGATTACCCGCTGGGTCAATCTGAAGATTCCCTGAAAATGTTGTAGAAATTGGCCTTGCCGTTTTGGAGTCTATAGGGAACATACAAAAATACTTTCTTTTTTATAGGTAGATAGATAGATCAATTATAGTATTTCAAATTAAACAACATTCAAAGTGGTAACGGGTACCTACAACAACTTTTTAAAAGCGGGCAAAATCTATAGCATAAAATTTTAAATTGTATTCAAGATAACAGATATTATATTAATCGGCTCATTATTCTCTACTTATATCGTCATCTCCAAGAAAAAAAATATGAGATTTAGTATTATTAATAGAAAAGCATAATTTACATTTTTTCATAAAACAAAATTTGGGAACAAAACGTTCATATATTATATACTTAGTCTGGCCATAAATACTGTTACAATTAAAAATAAAAAAGTATTACATTTGAATTTGCAATCTGTCATTTTATATGATTGTTAATTGTGTTTTCTCATTTTGGCGCCAATACATTGTACAATTTTTTGCGATATTAAAATGGAGTGGGGTGATAAAGAGAACAGAATCGCTGTGATTGCATTACATAAAGTAGGTATGAAGCTAAATACAATTTAAAAAACTCTCCATACACTTGGTATTAGTCAAATGTCTGTGTACCGGGCCATTAATAGGTACAATGAGACTACCTCTGTTTGTGACAGAGAAAGATCTGGCCGTCCACGTAGTGTTCGTACGAAAAAGGTGGTCAAAGCAGTAAGGGAAAGAATTCGAAGAAATCCTGTCTGAAAGCAAAAGATTTTATCTCGGGAAATGAAGATAACACCTAGAACCATGTCGTGTATTTTAAGAGATGTCTTAGGACTGCTGAATGGTCGAAACAACTACTGAAGCGGTACGCAAAGGGCGGTCACAAAAAAATTGTTTACTGATGAAATTTTTTTTATAATTGAGCAACAATGTAACAAACAAAATGACGATATTTATGCTCAAAGCTCAAAGGAAGCTTCCCAATTAGTCGACAGAGTGCAACGTGGGCATTATCTGACTTCAGTGATGGTTTGGTGGGGTGTTAGTTATGAAGGAGTGACTGAACCATATTTTTGTGAAACATCGGCACAAGTGTATCAAGATACCATTCTTGAGAAGGTAGTTAAGTCCGTGTTCAATAACTTGTCATGTCATGTCTTGGTTGAAAGCGAACGTCTCGGACTTCATCAGAGCTAAAGACTGGCCGTCGTCTAGTCCCGATCTTAATCCGCTGGATTATGATTTATGGTCAGTTTTAGAGAGTTCAGCTTGCTCTAAACGCCTAATAATTTGGTATCCCTAAAACAATCTAAACGATTGGCACTGAAGAATTTCCCCATGGAAAGAGTGCGTGCTTCTATTGATAACTGGCCTCAACGTTTAAAGGACTGTATTGCAGTCCATGGACACCACTTCGAATAAGCTTTTTATATTTGTGTATTAAACTAACACAATGTAAAAGTAATAAATGTTATTTACAATTCAAAATTTTTTTTTTCTTTGTTACAATATTTATGACAACACTAGGTATAAATAAACACTAATAGGATACATACAAAAACGGCGCTTTGAATGAAAATTTTGCTTAACAAACGTGCTCTCTCAAAATAAATAAACACAAAATAAAATTAATAATTTTAAATAATTATTAAGTAGATCCTACTTACTAAAGTGTAGTTTGTTGGCTGTATTTAATAACTTTATTTCGTCTGTTATACGTATGGACACTATCTTGGTATATTAAGTAGATGAAACTAAAGAAATGAACTTCAATCTTTTACATTAGATGACCTGTCGGTGTAGTGGTTATTGATTGACAACCGAACCAAAGGCGCTGAGTTCGATTCCCACACGGGACACTTATTTGTGTGATACACAGATTATTATTTATTTATGTTTGTGAAGACCCTCGAAACACTTATAATGTTACCGTTGTACGAGAGTTGTCTTTAAAATTTATATACATATATATATTTATAAAATAAGGAAAAAGAACTATAATTCATACACAGTCAACTCAGTAGTCAAAGTCAAGTAGGTAGGTACCTAATACCTGAAACAAATCAACCTTTCAAATCGCCTTTCACTAATGAAACCTGAGGTTGAAGTCAAAGTTGAAGTTTATTATTTCAAATTAGCGTTCATTACATTCAAATCTATTTGTGATTAAACTAAAATGTAATTAATAAAGAGAAAGCCACTGCATTCTCAAGAAGATAATATCAAAGAGAAAATAGGTAGAATCGTAGAAAAAATTTAAGTAGAGACAATTTTAACAATAATAAATAAATTAACGATAAAATATATAAATTTCTTATTTTCCAAGATTCATGAAATAATTCTAAATTAGCAACATTCATTATAATATAAAACATCTTCACTGGTACCGACATTTTCATTCGCATTATTTACCAGTGGTTTTATATAGACAGTGAACTCAGGCCGGTTAATTTCCCGCTTAGTTAACTTTACTGCTCTCGCTGATTGGATATTGATTAGAAACCACCGTTTCACCAGTAAATGGTGATTCTTTTTTAAATAACATACCACTTGCAAATGTACACTTACTACTTGTAATGACCTATGTGCGAATTATTACCGAATGATTATAACAAACATGGCGTTAAATCGGATTTTAAATGGAATTCGTGTTATTTATCGTTATTACAAAATACATTACATTTCTTATTATGTTGTGTTATGTAATATATAATGGAGACCTATATCTTATAAATATAATAAAACATCCATAAACAAACAATACTCTATGTAAATCATTTCAATCTACTACAATTTGCTATACATAAGACTTTTATAGACATATTCACCCACGTGCAATAATCAGATTACTCTTATTACAAAGGAACAAGGTTCAAAATGATTGTCAATCCTAGAGACATATTTATTGCTCCAGCGCATAAAACTAGACACCCAAGTAGTGGATTATACCGACTCTTGCGCAACTGTGATGTTGTAAAGCAATTTTTAAGCTTCTAACTTTACGGTCTCCTATTATTTATTTATTATATTTGTTCAAACAAATTGATTTCAATTTGATATTTATGTTTTTTATTTGTTTTTAAATCAGCTACTAGTGTTTATTTGTTGTTTAAAATTATTCGCGGTTATTTATCAAGAATGCAATGTTAGTCCTGTTAAATTACTTTATCTATTAAATGTTACTTTGTCTAGCATTTGTCTCCGTGGTTTGTTGTAAAATAACTATCTCAATTTTATATCATGACGTAATAGATCAAATAAACACCCAATTTAATAGAGATATGTATCATTTAAACAAGGTTGTATTACCTACATATATATTATTATTCATATGAACCTTCTTCGTCAATATATCAAAAAAGGTGAGAAAGATTTCGTGAGATGCCTATAGTAGGTAAATAGTTATTATACTAGAAATGATTTAGTGTACTTCCAAATATTATAATAGTGTAGATAACCACAGAGTAAGATGAAAAACATGTTTGAATGTCACCCGCAAGCTTGAAAACTGTTTTTAACCTTTTATAGGAATATAGGTTTGTATAGTATAAATAATAACTAGATAATTAGTATTTACGTGACGAATAAACCTTATTTTATTAGTTTTATCTTTATAAACATTATACTTACCTATTTTTCACAACAAAGGTAAAATATTGTGTCTTATTCATGTTATTATATTAAAAGCTATTGTTTGAAGATCCGATAAATAAAAAACTTAAGACAAATATTGATCTATATCTAAGTACCTACCTACCGGTTTTTGAGTATTTATGTGTAAATAACACTAAGATTGTTTCAATAGATTATCCAGTTATATTTATAATAATTATTGTTATGTGTTAATAAATAATAAACACATTTATTGGACTATTTATGTATATATATGTTTATAATAATTGATGTATATCACGGTTCCTTTGTTAGTTTTACAGTTTACTTCAGTTTCTTTCGTGAGATAAGATGTTATCAAGATTTAGCTTTATTTCTATGCATATGTAATATCATATAAAAAACAAAAAAAGATGCTACACATTTTAAATAAATTTTATTAAGCTTCCGTAGGTAATTATTAAACTCGCTTCATAAAATCATTCAGAAAAACTTAATATTTAGTTAAGAATTAATAATAGCGGCTGTAATTAATGTTCTTATATTATTTTATTTAGTAATTATATTTATTTCTTCTTTATAAAGCCGATGCTTATATTGATTTTATACACGAAACCGAAAATTATATATAGTATATTATAAGCACAATAAAATATCACCCGTATTAGAATTATCAGATTTAAGAATTAATTCAAAATAACGAAATAAATTAAATATCATATTTCTTTGAACAGTTGGTTTAACGGCGTCTAATTGGTATCGGAACAAATCAGTAACGGTTTCGGCTCGAAGCTTAAATTCAACGAAAAGTGTCAAATTATCACAGACAAACGCGAACATTAACAAAAGGCTTACCGACTCTTATATTTACATCACAAACATAACATCAATTAACACTTACCCGCGACACGCGATCACTACACAGCACAGATTAACAAAACTAAACTATCACTCTTACTGGCTGTAAATGGCGTAATTAGAAGTATTACAACGCGGCTGTACGCGGCGGCGGCGTGGTGCGTTGTGGCTGATGGGCGGCACCGCCACAGCCTGCAGCGCGCGCCGGATGTCGCACCGAGTCCATCCCTGGCGTCTCTACCATCCCTCGTATCTCATTTCGATTTGATACAGTGATTTTTCGAGTGGAATTTTTTATTGTTTTGTTTTTAGAGTTATTGATGTATATATTATATATTGTTTTTACACCTGTACATATATATTTCGGTCATATTTTTTAAAGGTTATTGTGTATATATAATTTATGTTCTATTCCCACGTATACTTAATAAAATACGTGAGTATATAAACTACCGTAGTAAAGCTCGGAACACCTCAAAACCAATTTCATAAAATCGTAAAACTATTCATTACCGACCATTATTTGCTGTTTATTTTATAAGTTCATTAAAAACTTCAAATTAGCTACTGATTTCGGTAAGATAGGAAACAAAATAAACTTTTATACTCTCGGGTATCAGCAATTAAATCGTTTTTATTATCAGCGCCCTGTAATTAGTATTGAGTCCGTTAACTGTACACAATTTACGTTATTTGTAGACAAATTTAAATATTTAAGATATAAGGTACATCTAAATAAAATTTATTAAATTAATCTTATTAATTTCTTGATACACATAAATTACTATGGAATATATTTTATACACAGACAGAAACGTTTTAAATAATAATTGTAAACAAAATATTCTTACAAGGTTTTGTTATCTTTTGTATAAAATTACGGTTAAGTAGCGGTTTCCTATTAAAATATAATTTAAGATTAAAATGCAATCAGACGAATTTTAAAGTAATTAAAAGATATAATAGATTATATATACCTCTGATAAAAAACAACGGAGTCAAGAAAATAATTATATGTTTTGATCTGCGAATATTTATAAGTAGTGCTTGAAATAATTTAGATATTTGCGAATATTATGAATATATACTTGATAGTAATAAAATAAATCACGTTATAAATGTTAAGGTAATTTTGTGTCTAATATAGATGAAGATAAGTAGGTGTTTATTATTTTATTATATTGTCTAAGTTCGTAAAAGTTACATTAGCCCTTTGTGCATTGGGTGTGAAACTACAAAAAATGTACCAACTCTCAAGCCATGGGACTAATTTCATTTTAAAGTAAATCTTATGAGTATATTTTGATAATTAATTAAAACAAAAAAAATATATCGAATTAATTGCTTTTTCACATTTAGTTGCAAAAACCAGAAAAATCTGATGCTTTGGAAAGTCTCAGGTTCAATCCCCGGCTATGCTATATTAGTCACAAGTAAAAACTATATGAAGTCAACCTTCATTTTACGTCGTCCTTAAAGACACTACTTTATGTAGAGCTCAGTATTATTGCAGTGTTTAAAAGAACCTAATTATTTAAACGATTTTATTGAAAAAAACACATTACCATTTTATTACTACATGCAAAATGCACTTTACGAAAAATTGGTAATAAAATAAATAAACGAGGGAGATAGATATATAAAGAGAGAGAACGAGAATAACTGTATATAAAATAGAATTTTTTTTTTTTTTCTAGTGGTTCATGTAAAAAATGTTTTTAAGTTTCAATTAACAAAACAAACTAAGGTTTTGTTTTGGTTACGTAATTCAAAATCTAAGCCGTTAGTTTGCATTCTTAAACAAGAATTGCAGCGAGAATTCCTGAGTGTGTTGACTCGGATCCCGATACACACAAAGTAAGAAGCAAAGCGTATATATTTACCAAGTACAGATAGAATAAAAATAATTAATTTAACAAATATTTATTTTAACAATATAAGTTCTTGTATCTTTTAATGTAATTTACAATTTGGATAGATTTACAAAATCAAATCAAAGATTGATGTGTGACCTGTTTTTAAAACTAAATTCCAGTGCGATGTTGAAGTATTAGAAGCAAAATAATTAATTAAATATGCGTTTGGTGCTGACGCTACCAATCGCCAACTTACCAAGATAGATATTGGTTATAACATGAAACAGTATTGTTTGCAGAGTGCGCTGCTAATTGCAGTCGAGGCTCGCCTTTCAACTAATCTTCATTTCGCAGTCAACTGTACAACATTAACAAAAATACTACTATTTTTTTTTTAATAAATTAAAAAAAGAAAAAATATATATATTTTAAAACTTCTGAAATTAGTTTGAATCATAATAGTGTTAAGTATTAACTCTACATTGCTATCAAGTAATTTTGTGGAGAAGATTGTTTTTCTCTGGTATCCGATTGGATTTATTTCAAGTTTTATGATGTCTCGCATCCCTATCGTAAAGTTTAATACCAATCTTGACCAGCTACCGACTTTTGAAGCGTATCTTAACATAATTTAAATATATTTTACTTAAAATAACCTATTTATTTTACCTAAAGTATTACTAATTCATTAGCACATATTAATATTTATATTAAATAATTTTGTATTTTTTAACTTAAAGCTACATGACTATTAATTAAAAGACAAGTTCAATTCGGTTAAAAAATATGTTTTAAATATTTTCCACTAGTGAATAAAAAAAATGAATATTTTAACTAGGATCTCACATTTGCATAAAATTCGACACGTTATCGCCAGCTCAACGAAGAATCAACAAACAACTCCAAAAGGGTTGTCACAAAAAATAAAAATTCGGTAGTCTCATAAAAACATCTTTTGCATCCCTAACGTAAATATTTATCCTCACAATAGTCGAAAGGAAGCGTGTCAAACAATCACAATATGCCCCCAGTTGGCTTTCACTTTCGATTTTTTCTAATTTTAGGAAACCCTTCAAGCTACTGTTGATAACTCATTTGCATAACAGTGAACAAAATAATAAAACACGAGTTTATTTGGACGCGAAAAGTGAAAACTGGGTTCAAGGTAACTACAAGTTACTGGTCAGTTTAACTTACAGTGTGTCTTGTACAACACGTGGGTGTCTAGTAATGTATTAATTTTAAAAATGTGTTTGTAATATCCAAATATGGTTACAGTTTAAATAACGTAAGTTATTTCTTCTACATAATTTTTATTATTTTTTTACCTTTTCACCAAAATTATTTTGCTTAATTCGATTTAGGATTTATTTTAAGAACCCTTGCGAATACTAATTGTGTTTTGATAAATAATATAGGTAAGTACTGTGTATTATAGTTGGTATGTTTGTTTGTTCGAATAATTTTATTTATTCTAAAACAGCTGACATTCATTGGTCTCAGTTTATGACACCTCGACAATTCTTCACAAATTAGTCAAACTCGGGATGAATTGTCTGTGGGTGCAATAAACGATCATCTCAGATCAGTTCACACAAACTTGCAAAGTGGACTTTAAACATATATACCATAGGGTTCCATTTAGCAGTTAGGAGCCCAATCTCTGTTAATTCTTTCTTGAGAAGATTATGTTTAAAGAAGTCTGCTAATAAGCCGTGTACACACGAACTGTTTGCACGTTTTGTTACATCATTTTGAGTCAGCTTTACTAACTCGTTCTAATATTGAGTGTGTATGGAACTTAAGGACAGATATTTGATGTTAAATATTTATTTATTGGTCATATTTTTGAGCGGCGTCTTTACTACGACACTTCGCAGTTACGCCAAGGTGTTATAATGAACCCCAAACAGCTCGGCGACAACCTTATATCAATTTAAAGTAGTTTTTATTCAAAGCCCTACTTGGCATGTCACTTGGACTTGGCACATGTATGTCTTGCAATTTTTAATTCGGAGTTTGTCCAATTAAAAGTTAAATCTTTTATTGCCCCCAACTGGGTCAGATGTTTAAATAATTTGGGCTATAAAGCGTTTTTAAAACACCACGTCAGCTGGAAGGCAGTTTGGGCAGTGGAATAATAGATGCGGTTTGGTTTATTGACGCCTCATATAACTTGGTCGAATCCACGGTTCGTTTGTTAGTCCAATTTGAAACACAAGCGAGAGAAGTCAACGTAAAATAAAATCAAATATTCACGGCAGGAAACCTTCTGTGAAATAGTGTAAAGGTCACAGAATTAACAAAGGACTCGAACATTGTAAGTACTATATCTACATCAAAATATATTCTGTATACTCCCTTGAGTTAGGTATCATAGCAACATTGTTATGATACGTATGATACCACTACTCTATCTACAACATTTTTGAACCACCATAGCGTTTTGACCCACCATAGCGTAGCACCAAACTTGTATTCAAAAACATAGAATCAACTCAATCTCAGTGTCATACAGGTCGTACATGGAAATCTCTTTAGTCTTCAACTATTGATTAATGTAATAAAATCAATAAGTTCCATACCCCAATACTAATACTTTAAACTTTTATAATTAAGCTTCTTTATTAAAAAATCGACATTACAGAAACATATTATGTATTTAACTATAAAAATAGTTTTGTCCTATGATCTTCTTTTCTAAGACTTCGAATTGTTAAACCGTCTGCCCTTTTGACTATTTTCGAAATACTTGGGAAAAGTTTTCTCAAGTATTTCAATTTTTTGTTAAAATTCCAATTTGGTTTTTTAACAATGGAACTTTATTGGGAAAATGTAATGGTGGACAATTTATGTCATCTTGTCTAAAATCCTTCATCCATGATTATATCATTTGAAACTAATAAACATTATGTTATTTTTTTATAAACAGAGAAATATACTATGGCAATGTATTAAGATATACCTACGTTACTCTTAGTAGTAGTTATTAGTTAGTAATATACAGTTATTTGTTGCTATAGAAAAGTTATTTAACAAATTACAATATAGATATCTTTTACAATATATACCTATATAGGTTATTTTAAAACTTCTTATTAAAAACATCGTCTGACTTTCAATCGGGCAATATTATTATATTTACCTAAACATATACTATAAGTATTAATACATTTTGAATTCATTATGTAACATATCTAATAAAATACAATCAAAAAGCAACCAACCTTTTTCAAACTAAGTCGTAGTTACAAAGTAAAATGTTTTTTATAAGTTGTTCTGTAAAAGAAAACTCAATTCCATTGTTACTATTCACTACACGAAAATGCAATTTCTCATAGAAATGTTTGTAACAGGGTTTGCTAGAGTACTGTCGTTATTTGTATAATGTATATATATATATATATATATATATATATATATATATATATATATATATATATATATATATATATATCTTGAACATCATATGTATACTTACACATACTGAACGGTATATATTGTCCCTTACAAGACAGTTATAAGAAATGAAGTGCCCAGAACTACTATTTATACCTATTTTACTTCTTGGAGATGTATGAAACTAAGTATTTTCGTATGAAATGAAAATGAAACCGAATTTGAGTAGTTTTGTAAGAGTATACACGGTGTGTAAATAAAATTAATTCCAGTAATTTTAACCTTAATCTTTCATCAATGTAAAGAATTGTAGTATCCATCTATTTATATTATGTATGTATTCGCTCAATCTTTTTGGAACTTCTTAGGTATTACAGCAATATCTTTTTAATGTTTTACTATTCTCGAATATTCTTTACTAGCCCTAAAGGTAATGTAGGTACGTATTACAAAAATATTCAAGATAAAAATATAAAATATAGGTATATGTCTTTATCACTGGACTAAGTATATCTTGTAAACGAAATTCTTCATCAGCGTGCCTAAAAGTTTAAATAAAATTATAAAAAAAGTATGTTTCAATATTAAAAATAAGGTAAATTCTTTACCGACTCAATCCAGTTAATTGAAATTTTAATAAGTTTAGGAAAGAGTCAACGTAATAGGTATTAAATACTAAACTCATTAAATAGTTAAAATATTAATATTTTTAATGTTAGTATCTACTATAAATTAAAAAATGTACAAGTTGTGGACTAAGATTTACAATTAAAATAGATTAAAAAAAATTATATTAAAGAAGATTTTCTAAACAAAATATTTCCCGCTTTATTTATATATGTTATCTATTTGATTTCCATCCGACTGTTATTTACCCGCGAAGCCAAGTTTCGCATGTGGTGTCAATTTTAACAGAATTTGAAAACAAGCAGCACAAAACACACACACGTTGTGTACTCATCCACGTTAGAACACACACAGACTTACTCATCTACGCTAAAACACACAGACACCGTTTCTACATTATTATATTAAAAGTAGCGCTACCTAAACACAAAAAATAAAAAAAAATTAAAACCCCCCCCTACAAAAAGCCTTTAAAAAGGATAAAAATAATATTATGATGTACCTATTTATTGAAGTCGTTGCGTCGGGGGACCGTTGTATGTACTTATGTTAAAAATGGTGTCTATTTTACAAAGTTTTCGGGGCTAATGAATGAGGTACTTAGGATATAGGATTTGATTGTTATTTATAGTTACTTGCATTTTGATTTATTCATTTATTTAGCGGTCTTCCGACACAACGACTTCAATAACTAAATAATAATACTACTTTTATAATTTAGAGGTCTCTTTGTATCGGGGGTTTTCAATTTTTTTTCATTTTTAAATTATGTTACTGGTTACTATATGGTAAATGAACCTACGAACACCATTATTTTTTTTATTTACTTTTTCTATCTATAGTGCATTAGAATCTTTAACCAGCACCAATAAAAGCTCAATATTTTGGAGACGACTGCTTTTATTTTGACCGAACGTAGCTAAGAACCATCTCAACGAGACCAGTCTTTCGATAAAAAAAACCGCAATCAAATCCGTCCTCTCGTTTGACTACTATGATGCCATAGACAGACATACAGATAAACATGTTAAACATATAACACTCCTCTTTTAAGGTCGGGTTTAAAAAACGTCAGCTCATTATTGAATTGAATTTTTGTTTTAAATATAACATTAATTTTATTTTAATTTATGGCTACTACTACTTGATATAAATTTTAATTGAGTTTTGTTTTAATTCGTATTAGAAATAAGGGGTTGCTATGAAAACCACATGTATATATTAATATGAAAAGAGAAAAAGGTGTGTTTTAAATAGTATTGCGAGCACCTAGGAATTTTTAACAAAGTTATAGTATGGGTATTCCATACAATTTGTATAATATATCTATGATTCAGAGAGCTGAAACTAGTAAGCATAAAGTCAAAGTAATTTTTCAAATAGGCATTGAACTTATGAAACGTCAAACGAATATTTTTAGTGGGGAAAAAGAGCTTACTCGTAGCGGAAAACTAAAAAGCTTTTAAATAAAATCTAATATCTTTTAAGTTTGAGCTATGATTACTATAAGATGATAAAAGACTTACTTCACAGATAAAGTCGCAGATAACAGAAACACTCAAATTCCTACTTATTGTAAGTAGGAATATAATTATAATATGCCAAGTAGAAATTTAATAATTAGAACTAATGCTTGGATCACATTAGATTAGAAACAAGAATCATAAAGATTAAGATTTCCTACAATTTATCCTGATTTTCACCCCCGACACAAAAAGAGGGGTGTTATCAGTTTGACCTGTGTATCTGTGTGTCTGTCTGTGGCAACGCGTGGACGGATTTGAATGCGTTTTCTTTAAATCGAAAGCTTCGTCATCCATAAATTACGTCACACCTTAAAAGGGGGGGAAGGGTATTACCAGACTGTGACATTGTGTGACGCGGATTTGGGGGGTCACAAGCTTTGTGACGTCACATTTTAAAATTTAAAATACTCAAACGAGAAATTTATATGCGAATAAAAAAAAATTGTATCTATATATTTAGTATCTAGTATAGATCTATATTATACTTATTGTTACTTTAGCACTCTCTTTATTTTACTTTATGTTCATTTTATGAAAGTATCTTTGATAAATATAAGAAAAAAATGAAAATAAATGATTCTTTTTAATTATTTGGAAATATATGCATGAAATTGAAAAATGCGACGTCACATCAAGGGCTCCCTCCCCCTTGAATTCAGAAAATGTGACAATCTGTGATAAGGACGAGGGGAGGGGTTAAGAAATCCTGAAATTGGTGTAACGTAATTTATGGATGGCCCCAGATGGTTCATAGCTATGTTTGGTCAAAATAGGAGCGGCTGTCTTCAAGATATGCAGCTTATATTGTTGCTGGTGAAAGGTTATTTTACAATATTGGTAGTAAAAACCTGAGCAAATGAAATTATTGTATTCGTAGGTTAATTTAGTACAACATAGAAAAATAAAATAATTTAAAAAGCAGAAAAAAATAAAATTTAGGATTCAAAAAACTCCTGAAACAAAAAGACCTCTAAAAAGATAAAAATAAGTAATTATTGACGTCGTTGCCTCGGGGAACCGTTTAATAAATTTAAAACGAAAGTAAGGAACCAAGACAAATAACGAAACAGTAATATCAAATCGTTTAGTCTAAATCCTCATTCATCAGCTCCGAAAATTTTAGACACCATCGTCCACCACACCTACCACGGTCCACCGACGACTTAAATATCAATAACTATGTTATTTTTATCCTTTTTAGATGTATTTTTGTATCAGGGTATTTTTAATTTTTTTTATAAGTGTGCAACTAAATCATTCTAGATGTGAAAACTTAACAATTCTCCAACATGGCGTCGTGTGCTTTAACTTAACTAGACTCTTTAAAGTGATAACAGATGTGGTCTTTTTTTAAATCTATGATTTCATATCTACCAAAGACCCACCAAAACCAGCCAAATTAACAGCCAATACCTAAATTTAGGCACTCGTATATAGCGTGTCTTTTTTTTTGGTCTATAAGAATTGGTTCGCTATTTTATAAAAGTCTGAAAGGCTTTTGTGATTCCTACGGTGAAATGGATCTTGAATAATATTATCCAGAACACTTTTTCGTACAGTAGTTTTAAGTACATAACCTTTATTTCAGGTACATAATTAACAACTTTAAATACAGTGCTATCTATTGACGTGTATATTGATGAGACATAAACCTCAAAGACCGATAATTGCAAATATTCATGATTTTTATATAACAATTTGTAAATAGTGTATTAATGTAATTGTAATAATTAATTTAAGTAATTGAGAACAACACTTATTATGCTTCCTATTACGATTTTTAGACAAGCTTATCAAGAATATAAATCATTTTTATTGAAACCTAAAAATTTTGTTTGGCAATACAATTATAATATCATTTGACCTAAAAAGCCCATGGATTCTCATCCATTTTTTGTGAAGAACCATATTTTATCAAGTTCGGTCGGATGCTTCTTAATCTGGGTGGATGTTTTTGAGTCTATAAATTTGGCTGTCACATGTGTAGGTAGATAACCCCCCTCCCGCTAACGGGTCGTAAAATATTATCCTGCTCGGGACATTTATGACCGGTTTGAAATAGGTACCGTGGTACATTTCTGAAATATTATATAAAGATAAGATATCTTATATGTATTATTTTAAATATAAATCAGAATTGACACAGCCCACGTTCATTGCAATCGACTTTCGAACTTTCAATTAAATAAACATGAAAACGAAACATAAATTTTTATTGCTTTTAGGTAATATATTTCATAATTTATGAAAACTGTTAGTAATTATTATCAATGGTAATATTATTTTTATATGAAACAGCATCAAGATCTTAAAATATCCTAATATAAATTCTATAACACTAAAAATATATATGCCTATTATTCATATTATTACAATAATTAATTTTAATAAGTATTCTTTACAATTTGTTTTCCGATTTTTCGGCATTATTTCAAACGTCATTATCACAAAGAAAAAACCCCATAATAAAACACTAATTAGAGCTATTGAATCACCATTTTAATTTGAAACATTACATACATATAATGATAATAGTTTTAAAAAGTTTGTTCATACAAAAGCTTGCCAAGAGCCAGCGCCAAGGGTCTTGAAAAACTGGTTTTAATGTCATAAATTTTGTGGCAGCTCTTAATTAACCTTATAGCGTATTAATTAACTCCACGTTAAAACTTTACCTTTTAACGTACTCGTTTTTCTTTAAAAGATATTTAGCAAAGATACCTTTTTATATTTATTAACTTACGCAAGCGAGTACGTAGTATTTTAATAAGCAGAAGTAAAAAAGATTACTACAATTATAACTTAAATTGTACGTAAATAAAATTTAAATTAAGTGTATTTCTATACCACTGTATTATTTAGTTTTATAGTAACGCTAGATCTAAAATAACCATCAGTCAAGAATTATTCATTAATAATCAAATTAAACAAAAAAGATACTAAATCTAGCTAATAATTCCAAAGTTTGAAAGCTTTTGTTAAATCATAGAATATAAATAAAAACATAATTCTTAAATACACCAAACGTAAATAAACAAAAGTAATCTCTACATTCTGAATCATATCCTTATTGCTATAATAATGTTCACAAGTTATTTAATTTTGATAAATTGCAACTAAACACAATTCAATTCAAGCCGCTATATCTCATAAACCATCACTAATGTACAGTATATCTTTATTAACAATTCTCTCACCATAGATTCTTTTCAAACCATTCACAAAATGTATGTCCGAATTTACGACATTATTACATCTTTCCTTTATCCTCTACTATTTCCAGAAAACACTGTTTTCTTTATCCTATTTAATACGCTTTCGTTAAGTGACTTCATATGTAACAATGTAGAGTATGAAAAGATATAAAAGATATACTTGCAACAGTGAACATTCCTGATTATGGTATAAATCAACTTTTTGCATCTTATGAATGTTTTACCGTGTACATATTTTATTATCGGATTTATTAAAATTCAATGCTAAAATATGCGTAAAGGGGAATACATTGTAACCTCTGTCTAAAGATGGTGCTGGTCTAAACTGGTTTTAAGATATATAACCCTGTATACTTAGTTGTATATTTAGGTACAGATCTTGAAGCACAAAAGCTCGTCTTTAATGGATCGGAAAGGAGGGCGGGTTCGCAGAAGATTTATCTTTTTCTATATAGTGTGGGAATATATACGAAACGAGAAGAACCCATTTGAACTTATTAAAAAGATATTTCAAGTGGGTCATTATTTTATTACCATTAAAAATTTCTGAAAACTTTTTTACAGTTTCATTATTATACATGTAAAATATATATTCAAGACTACATTTTTAGATTCTAGAAAATAAAATATTATAACAAAAAAACTTATACTATTAACTTTGTACTGTAATGTTTAATAAAATTAAAACCTGATGGTCCATACTGAAATAAAATCTGGAACATTCAGAGAGTAAATTCTGTCCCACGACAGTTATTTTCCACTCATTGCAGTCATAAACTCATTAAGCCACATAACCGGCCAATCAAGCTTTCCAATCATGAAATTAAAATTACGTCCCCTTTATTACCAGCCGTTACGAGCTGCGAAAAAAGGGAGCATAAATAAAAAAGGGGGTATAAATAACACACCTTCGAAGCATGAACAGAACCCGTGGGTTCAAGGTAGTAAATTATACGCTTATAGCCACAACCGATCAATGGTATTCATTAAGGAAAAATGTATTCTTAAAACATTTTTCGTGGTTTGTTTTTTTGCAACATAAATTAAAATAATGATAATATGATGCTTTTAAATTAATGTTTTTAAGAATTTATAGTTACCTACTTGAGTTATATCGTTTTTTACATTAATTAGGATCTGAAAAGGAATCCGAATGTAACAATTATAAATCTTATTATTCTAAGTATTTATATTGTTTAATCTTAAAATGTAATACGTTTAAGGCAGAAGTCTACGGATCCCTAAAAGAGGGTCGCCCGGGCCGATCGATGAAGCTCCTCGACTTTCAAACCTTAAATTACTCTGAATCAGACACGATTTATAATATATAAATGAGAATTTGAGTATTCTGAATTCTCATTTATATATTATAACAGTAATCCAGTAATACCAACATTTTTATGTTGGTATTACTGGAGCCATGACGTTATCATTTATAATTGGTACTATGACAAACATTTATAATTATTATAGTTATAATATTTAAAAATTATAACTATAATAGAAATTATAACTATAATAATTATTATAATTATATATAATCATAAATTAAGTAGGTATTCGTATCAGCAGGACTGCAAAGGTAATTTGAAAGACAAAGGTCGTTGCCCTCGCATGATTTGGAAGCCTTTACAAATCCTGCAATTGTAGCAATTAACTCGAACAGAAAGTGAAACTCACAAAGCGAGGCCGACCGGGCTCTGACAGTTTTTTTGGTAAATTTACATATTTATTGGGACGCATTTTATGGAGGCAGCGAGAAAAAAACCAGGTCGTTTCACAAAAAGGGTGGCTCCATGTATATTTATTTTGTCGCATCTTTTACGTGCAAAAAGACGTTTTTCACCGACGCAGCACATTTGGCAACGCACTTGGAATAAAAATTGATCGTAAAATCAAATCGGGACGCATGTGCTGCTAAAATATGAAATCGCGCTGTAATAGAGTTTTATGAAGAAAGGTGGAATAAATTGGTTTTAATATTTATTTTATTTAGTGAATAAAAATAAACACAAAAATGCATTGGATATACTTATGTCTAAAAAGAGATCTACTAGCTATCTCTGAAATTGACATAGGATATAAAAGCCTTATAATATAATATTTTTTTAAGTAAAAAATTGAAGATAGATAAAAATGTTTAATTAAATATTTCACATACTGCTACATTGTATATTTATATATCAGTAGCCAAATGAAATTTAAATATTAATAGGATAGCAGAATACCCGAGGGTTAACACGAGCCCTTATAAATAAATACCTACCGTGGTTCATAAATTACAATCCCGGATCGCCTCAATATAACCGTAGATCGTTAAAATTGTTTTGTTTTAATCTTTATTATGAAAATTATTTACATATAATTTACGATAGCTAAAATTAAATATCGGTTTTCTTGGTTAATTTATGACTCTCACTACTCAAGACTTACCTTTTATTATCTGCATGGGTGGGCTGACTTGATACCGAGATTGCTTTTATAACAATTTCAATTACCGTATTCTATATCCTATAATTACATTAAAATGTTGTTCACATTTCTATAATTTTAAATCTTTTTTCTAAAAGGAAATAATATTTTTTGTAAAAGAGGTTATAGGTTTATTTTTTTTTAATTTAAATTAGGCTGAATGTAGAGCGTTTTACATCTAGATGTAGACGTCACCAAGGAATGCAACCAGTAAATCATCAGTAGTAGTAAACCAGATCTTTAGTGCTTCTCATGAGTGCCGTAAGCCGCTATAGGGCTATATTGTCCCTCATAAACTTGTAATTTTGTTGTAACTACCACAGTCTATCCACGCAGTTTTATCTAAAATGCTTTTAAAGTGCTAAGATGTTTTCTATCTGTGACATTACCAACCCCATTCGGTGTAGGGTTTTATAATAGATATATTGCTGTGATTTGTAAACTATCTACTGTCATAAAAGTGTCTGAGTGATCGTCTACACGATTTATTATTGTTATGGCTTATAGTGGATATGAAATTTATTTGTTACATATAACGTATATATTACCTCAACTATTTATATAAATACCTAATATCTGATTAAAGAAAAAGATAAAAAAATTAAAAACGCTATCCTGTTCATTAATCAGCGGATTAGATACACGTATTATTTACGAGCAAAACCAAAACGTACGGAATTTAATTTCATTAGGGCTTTAGAGGGTCCATGTTGACACCCGCTGTGCTCGAGCGCGCAACCTACGTATTTCATCTGCTGTCAAGAACCGACCAATCAGAGACGAGCACCGACCACGCGCTTTAAAAGATAATTCCGTTGTATATTATATTGTGACAGGTCGTTATTTTAACTTTTTATCGGTCTTCGCTTTCGATATTTTCCCGAGATCGTCGACTTCTTTGGCATTTTTTTAAATGACTCATATTTTTAAAAGGTACTTTGTAACATTTTCTACAAATAAAGTAAAAAAGTGTTTGTATATATTTACAAGGTTTTAAGATTGTCATTATATATTATATTTCGGTAGGGCAAAGTCAACTACTAAAAACTTCCATAAAACAACAATTTCAAACGGGCCATTTCGTTGGAAAAACAGCATCACAAGTGGGGGTGGGCGTGGGGGTGTCCCGTGGGGGGAGGGTGCCCAAAGAAGCCTGCTGGTTTATGTCGCGGAATTACGACTTAGACGTTTCAAACAATAACTCTCCCTATAAATAAGGACCCGATTTCTTCACGCGTCATAGCCCCGTTTTTACTTTGCCAAATTTACTTTCTTACGTACATATCTACAGACATACGAACATAAATTCATCTCCTTAATAGAAATTCTTAATGGTCCATGTAAGAGCTATTTATTTATTATAATACATTAGTCATATTTAACTCATTACTATAATTTTGACTAAATCAAGATTTATTCATGAAAATTGAACTCAGAATTCATATCGAAGTGTACAGGTAATATAAAATAATTTAGAATAATCAAGAATGTAAAATAAAATGAAATTCTTTTAAAATTCAGTAATCAGGGCATTGAATATCAAATATCAGATACGGCCTCCGTTCAGGCTTCTAATCTAGAAGCATAATAAAACACCCCGTAATAAAAACGGCATTTTCACGTTGCCCGTAAAAATATGATAACGTTCACGTAGCCACGTACCTTTAGCATCTACATATAAAATGTCTCAGTATATTAGCAAAACCTTTTAAAGTTTAGAGCTAAAAATTCATATTATTTTTTATTATCCAAGTGCAACCTAAGTACTGAAATCTTTTTTATTTCATTCAGATATATTTCTCAAAGAAATACCTATCATTGCTGGATTCTAATTATATTTGTAAGTAAAATACTATTTATTTGATTTGAATTCAGTAATAAATTTAGAAACGTGATTAGGAATACTAACGTTCACTTACAGAATTAAATACTTGCAAATTTCATTTCCCTTAGGGTCCTTCAGTCCCCAGTCCCAGGCTCCTAGAACCCCTCCATAAAGGTGGATTAATATAGCGAAAGCCCAACTTACTTAATAAATATAAAAGCCTTCCCCCTCGCTCGTAAACCCCCACCCACCAAGATTACTTACACCGCGACCAAACTAATCGGAACCCCTGTTTTCATGACTGACTCATCCCTTGATAGAGTGATGCCGAAGTTTGTAGATCAAGTTACGCTGGTTTGCCATTATCAGCGCTATGTAGATTGCGACGCGGACGGCCGCGTTGCTTTCTCTCAGATAAGGTTTTATTATAGCTTGGAAGAAAGGATAATGTCCTTTTTGACATAAAGAGGGAGCTACTCGTTCCGGTTTCGTTGCCAAGATTGATAAGGTTTAGTTTTATTTGTTTGGTACTTCATATACAAAAACAATAGTATATATACATGACAAAAACAAATTTTAATACGCCACAGATAAAAATAATATTTATTATATTTAATCTTTTACGATAAAATACTCTCATTTAAATTGTGATAGACAATTTGAATGGATATATTGCATCACGTAAGCTACGAATGTAACAAAGTTGGTAATTTATGACGGGTCGGTTTATTGCTACGGGCTAAGTTCGCACATGCCTCGCTGCGAACTCGTTTGAGTTAATTCTGTATCTATGTGTGTATATATATATCCCTTGGACATGTGTGGGTTTTATTTTTGTTCATTGGAGTTCGAATTAAAAATCTGAATCTAGTAATTTATGTATACCATGCTTTATAGTCTATAATCTCTTCAATAGTCTGTAGAGTTTTGAATAGTCTCTTGAATAGTCTATAGTATCTTGAATAGTCTATGGTCTTTTCAATACTCTGTGCTTCAATTAATTGTACATTATACGCTCATTTTAAGCAACTTAGTAGTAGAGAAATCACCATAAAAATAACACTTAATTTTAGCTCGCAATTACGACGCCATTAAGGGGCGGCTGCTTCTCTACAGAGCTATTACATTACTTACACCGACACTATCTACTTAAATACTTATAAAGTTTAAAGTCCGTCTATATATAATTGTATTTTTTAAAGTCCTTATATTTGTTTATGGTAGAAAAAGTATGCCAATGATTCAAGAAGAATTGATACAGGGATAGCTGTTATATTTCTATTTATGATATTATTAGTAAAATGTATTTTTATACTTTATAAGAAATATAGGATGTTTATAAGAGAAGAGGATGATCAAAGAAGATAATAGTAGATTCCTGAAAAATGTAGCATAAATGTAGGATAATAATAATGATGGTGATATCACAAAAATAAAGATTAATTATAATAATATTATTTATTATTTCTAAACAGACATTGTCAAGAAATTTCTATAGTGCTACGATTGTCTATATTATATCTAAAGTTATTTTAGTGAGTTCTTGTACTTAGCCGGCGGGATCGTAAACCGACGGACAAAATGAAAAAGAACTAAAAAAAATACTCAAGTGAAGATAGATGGTTGGTGTATAAGTGTTTTGATTTTACTTTTGTTAAAATTTAATTAAGTTGCGAATAAAATAAAATAAAATAGACAAAGTAAAAAATGTATTTTTATTTTAAACTTAACAATTTACAGTACCAACATATGGAAGATCAAGTAACCTTAGTAAATATTTATTAAACAATATAAAATTAAAACATAGCTCATATTTTAAAAAGGACTATATATACCTACCAACTTAATTATATGATGGATAGCAAAAAACCTGACAGTACATTACAGTAAGTGGTACCGTCGACATGGACACCTGCATACGAGAACACGCATAGCGTTACCACCCTTGAGAATTAGAGAGGGATGCAAGAGTAGGATAGGATGGGCATCCGTCTCTTTCACTCACCGTATTACTATGCTAAAGCTTCTTGAGGCCAATCTTTCGTATGGTAGGTACTTACACGATATAGCCCGCACACGACACGAAAACATACTTAAATTTCACACACACCAATTAACAAATATTACTAAATACTGATATAAAACAAACCCGTATCATTAAGAAAATTCCTTAATATACAGACAGACTCCCCAACAAACAAACAGCAATCAAGCACGTGACAAACAAATAAATATTAATCAGTCTTTATTATAGTAATTAATCCTAGATTAAAATATATTTATTAGACACTATAAAAATTCAACTTATATAACAACTGCAATTATACACTAGATTCTTGTTTATTATTATAAAATATAATTCAAAATAATAAACATGGGAAAGACTCAAACTTGTAACATCTTTGAATCAAATTACTTATTGATTAGGTTGTACCAATTGAACACGATAGTTCACTTGGTACAGCGACGGGAGGATTTTGCAGAGGTTGCAGGTTTGAATCCTTCCCATGTTAATTGATTTTCAGCCTCTGTTAAAATTTATATCATAACTATTCACTAGATAATATTCACTAAAAAACTAATTGTATTTTTTTATTGCACACTTTTTAATATACCTACTTAATACATTTCATACACCAATTGAATCATCATGACTACACCATTACTACCTGTAACAAAGAAATATTCGGTACATTACAACAGATAGATATTTATATTTTATATACATGTTTACCCGGCTGTACATATTCGTCCGACCAGTTTCAAACCAAATGAAAATTATGAACTCGAAGTCAAAAAATGGTCAGTACAAGTATTAAACAATCATCACGAAAATTTTAATAAAACAGAAATTTATTCAAAAAACAGTTGATTTTTATAACCCTGCCTTTACTGCAAAAAATATTGAATTATTGGGACGGTAGAGCAATAAATTCCGGTATATATTAGTGTACCCTAATGCGATCGAACGAAAAGTAACGGTCTTGATAACGAGACCAATAAAGAGACGAATATTACACTTGAGTGCTTGGGGTGCTACGATTTGATAAGGCATATAGTCAGGTACATTCATCAACACAAGTGGTAACAATAATATTAATATGGATTAAAATGAATCTCTCTTTGGGTGACTTTTCTTTCTGTATTTTAGAAAATGTGTTTGCTTGTATTTTTATTTATTATAAATTTGCCTTACTAGATATTATCTTTGTTAAGTATATACAAGGATATATGTTAAAAGTTTAAAAATTACGAGATAAAGGAAAATAATATCAACTACAGAATAAAATTAATAGAATGGTATTAACATTATTAACATTAACATTATTAACACACACACATTTTTTAACATTTGAAAATATTTTAATAATACTTAAGTATATACATTGTAATATGTTATACCTATACTTTAAACCACTTCTGCTATTGATGGTACCTACATAACTTCAGAAATATGTTCATATATAATAACTATGAATAGATAATGATCCAAAAAACGTTCGTCGGAATTTTTCTAACAACATTAGTATTTTAAGTATCACGAAAGAATTTTTTAGGTCCTTTTCGATTTTTTTTGTTCTTTTTTAAATAAACACTATATAATAAATATTATTTAGAATAAATTGTGTTTATCCTGTATTTCCAATTTACTGAATTAAAACACCAGTTTTACAACTACTTAATAATAAAAAAAAAAAATGTTATTTTCGTAGATATTCCAAAAATGTTAACTAAATAATAAAAATATATCTGTACTAATTATTTACATTATTATCAATTATACTACCACTTGTCTAATCAAAGATTTAAAATTTTCAGAACTGTATAAAAAGAAACACCAACTGAGAAAACAATACAAACTGAAGACGAACAATCAACGAAGCAACCCTCACTTTACATACAACGATTTCTGCACCCCAATCTTTTTTCTCACTTGCTCCCCTTGGATACCATATCTGCGTCTCTGTTTTCTAACATGGCGGATGCTGTACAGGGTAGGGTGGGAACAGGAAGTTTGAGGGGTTCAAGGGGGAGGGGTGCTTGTTCGAGTGAAATAAGATGATTTTTAGGGGTGATCAATATTACTGTATTCGTTGTTTGCTATACCTACGCCAATGCTTAGTTTGAACACGAAACATTTACAAATAGAATAAATAAAACAAGTAATAAATTATATTGGTCTATTTACAAGATATAAAATTAACGACTCTGTATTTGCAATTGTCAATTAAGTTAAGTACCTTTATGTTATAATATTAATATAAATAAATAATAAATTTATTTACGCTCTTGATCTGAAACCTCTGGAACAAATAATCTGCATACTATCTATATATAAGATTTTTGTTGACCTATTTAAATTTGACGTGTGTGTTATCGAACAATAAAATTAAATTGGTTTTTTCAAGAACATTTAAGCCAAACATTTAACTATTCGATTAAAAGTTTAAGATTTAGGTTTTATTTATAAGTTTACGATTAAATATACTTTAATGTTTGTGTAGTATTTCATCAATATTTTTTTTATTTTTTTTGTTACAGGTATAATATTGTTAAAGACTTCAATAATATATATTTATTGTGTAGAAAGTTTGATTTATGTATAGTGAGGAGTGGGTGATCATTTTGTAAATACAGATATTGATTATTTATTACACTGATTATTTATTACATTAATATATATCAATGTATTTACATTTACCAATAACTAGAATACAAAACTCTCACAAGTTTAATAATTCATTATGTTCAAAATAATCAAATATAGGTATCTCTATAGATAAGAAATATTTCTCAGACCTAACAAAGAACTGAATGTCTCAATGTTGTTATTGTGAACAAAAGTATGTAAAAAGAGTTTTCAACTAGTTAACATGTTCACTAAGTAGGTTGTTAGTAAGTAATCTAGATACTCTAAGGATTTAAAATATTATATCTTTTTAGTATACGACACAAAATACAATTAATTTAATTTCATTAATTTAAGTAAATAGTTAATAATATGATAATAATTTATCTATTTAGTAGAGAAACGATAAATAAGTTAAGGTAAATTATTGCCAAAACACTACCTTTTTTAATAATAGTGTTTTGGGAATAATTTACTTCTAGATAGTTATGAGTACCTGGTACTACGTTGTCGTTTCGTCTACTAAAAAATATGTATAAATTAAATAACAAATTATTCATAACTGAATAATGAAGATGGATATAATAATAATAACTGTATTGATGAAGAGAGGCTGCCTGCAAGAGGTGGCCAATTAATTACAATAACCCTGAATAATTAATTTCTTTAAAACTATCAATTACATTAAATAAATGGGGTCATTATTAATATATACATATATTATAGTTTCAAAATAAACATAATATACCTACTTTAGCCATTATTAAAAAGGAGTCGTCATCAGGCCCTCTGCTGATTCTAAAAACTTAATAAAAATAATTGAAACAGGGGCAGATATATTATTTATATAATAAAAATATATTCCGTGAACATGTAATAAGAAAATTAATATAATATACACATTTTAATAGAACAAGGAAGTTTAATTACTAAAAGCCCCCCAATCTTGAAAGTTGAACTTAATTTTATTGCCCCAACCTGACTGCCCGCACCCCCCCCCCCCCCCATTTCACGTTGATTAGCAAGCACTAGTGGGTTTAATGTTTACTTTCGTTAGTAATTATGTTCCTGCTGTTATTACCTCAGTAATGGCTGGCTGGTAATGGACCTCTACAGACTACTCCTTGGAGGTACGGATACTGTTCTGTATTTTATTTATACTCTCGTAAACATAGGTACATATGAGGGTATCAACATAGATACATAAAAAATTCATGGTTTAAGATCTGTGGTTAATTAGTTTTTCAATTTAATTAAAATTATTTAGATATGTAATGTCATTAAACTTTAGGAAATAAAGTACCTATTATCAAAACTAACATAATAGAAATTATTTCAATTTAGGTAACTTACCTACTTTTGTCTTTGCTTAGGCTTAGTAAGTAGATATCTGGTGGTGAGGTATGATATTTTGTGGTCAGTGAGCAGACAGCTTACCTGATGGTGACTGAAGCTGTCAACCATAGATGTATTAAATAGCAACTTTTGTAGCGCGGTGCAACTTGCAATCTATGAGGAATGAGGCTGGGTGCAAGAGTAGGACATACGAAGAGAAAGGAAGGATACTTGGGAATCTGACTCTCTCATTTACAGTATGAAAGGTATAATAGCTAATTTAGGTTGACCTCCTATTTTATATTGCTACCAAGGTCGAGCAAATCCATGGACCAGCTAGGAATTACTGCAGCGTGACCCCATGGTTAACTAGATATTTAAATATTAGTTTCTAGCTGACTTTCTAGCAATGAGGATTTTTAACGATAACGATGAATCTGTAATTGAGTCATAATAATTAATACATATAAATATAATAATCTATTGCTAAAATAAAAAAGAATATCAAATGTACGGGTATTTATTACATTGTAATTTATAAGTAATGAACAAACATCATAAATAAAACTTATAAAATAGCACGCCAAAATAGTAAAAGGTATATTTTATTGTTAAATAAGTAAGTTTTATGACTGCAAATTAACAATTACTATAAATCTTGATAATAGTTATAATCCTTTAAATTTCCAAATACCAAAGCTTTTAACAACGCCATCTATCTAATTACTTTCGAACCAACATGGGTCTTCCTTAGTGACGAAACACTGACATCTATAATTTTTTTAAGTAACTACTATATTATTGTGTAAGTAAGATATGTTATAGGTAGTGGTTCTTAAAATTTTGTTCATTGTGTTTACCTAGTTGAAAATGAAAAGATAGCACTAAGTTGCTGGTAACCGCTAGATGGCACTACAAAACACTTTCGTTATATTATATTTATTATTGAGTTTTGCATACTAATGCAATTGTTGCCAGACTAAAATTATTAAATATTGTTTATTATTATATTCGATAAGCTTAGTTTATTATATGAAACTCAAAAGATCAGCATATTATTGACCAGTGATCTTTTAGGTGAAACTACACAGTTACAAACTATATACGCTACATACAAACCGTATGCATAAGAAAGCAAAATACTTAAAAGTCACGTCAGATAAATATAGTCTTGAAGAAGAATACAGTCTAGAAGCAACCCGTGCCCTTTAGTAACCCTCTACCAATATCTAACGTATACAAGAAATGGCGTGTACTCCAATTCACGCCACGCCAATATGACCTTTCAGTCTAACAAAATACTTTATTTGTTAAAGAATTTTCTATGAACGAATTAGTTAAGTAGGAATCGATTTTTTTATCTTCTATTCTAGCGTACTTAAACTTCAATTGGGATGGGATGGGATAAGAGCAACGCCACCTTGTGGCTGGCGCATACAAGGTGACGTTGCTCATTTACCTAATACAAAGCAAAGTTTCCTTTATCGATATCGCAGTTATAAAAAAAATCGCATTAAGACCTGTGGACATATTTAAAAAAAATCTGTTAAATATTATATTATTTAGGATGATTTACAGAATGAAAAATATAATTTTAAGAGGATTTTTCAAAATATGATATACTGATTTTGATTCTTATAATAATTGTATAATATGATTTTACGATTTGTCAAAATGTCATAGGTAGTTCACGTAATGTCAAAACTCGTTTCAGGGGTACCTAGAGTTCTATTTTTAATCCCTTCCAAATTTAAAGCAGAACATTAAAGCAACGATTTAGCCACCGTCAATATGGATCGGTACAGAGAATGGTTCGGTGCTGTAACATCCGCCGGAAGTAACAAAGCTACTCAATAGCATGCAGTTGCAACAATGGTATCAAAAGTATATCCTGCTTGAAGGTAGGTCTAGGTATTTCTAAGCTAATAGGTAAGTATAGCGCTTCCGTCATATTCATTTTAAAGAACGTAGGCATAGTGGAAAACATTTAAACATAGTAGATCTTGGGGATGTATCTTTTTTGGCTATATTTAATAAAATATTAAAAGCTATGATAACAATATTTTGTTTTAATATTAGTTATGTAATGAATCATTTTCAATTGTTGAAGTTAGTAGAATATAACAACCCTTCACGCAGAATATAACAAATAACATATATATAGTTTTCCCTAAGCTTCTGATTTTATGATATTAAACAACTTTATTTTCAAGATCTCGACACTTCCACAACCTTCCAACTATACTAATTAGATGGTTCTCATTATATCTAACGTCCATAGTTTTCTTCTACCTCATATCTTAGTTTAATATTAAGTTGTAAAATTTAAAAACAACGTCTAAAGTCCCCGCTCTCCTCTACCTATAAATCGAACTACAAAACGAATATATTATCTAAAATCTAAATACAGTTAGTAATAAGATACTATTAACAATTAAATAATATATACATAATTAATTATTTGGAAATATTTTAGATTCTCTTTGTAAGAAACATCCTCTATAGATACCTACATCAGGTCTGAAACAAGAAACATTAACACTGTTAGAAAATTTAATAGTACCTAAATCATGTCCACCACCACCATTTCACCATCTTAGACAAATAGCTGCTTTTAGAAAAAATCTTAGAGCGCCCCACGCCTGTAACCAACCACCCTAGAGAAAGAGATTCAGCATACTTACTAGTAACCAGTAAAGGATTTAGGTTTGAGGACGCCCTAGGCCCGAGACGATATGGCGCCCTTTATCTTTTGTAACAGTATATACCTATATATATATATGTATATATATATATATATATATATTTCAAATTTTTATTTCAAATTTTAGGACTTGCCTGATTAATTATTTTAACAAAGAAATTCTACCCTCAAAATGGTACTATGTTTCGATAGTAAGAGCGCAATAAAATAAACTTTAAAATTTGGTCTTGCAGTTTACAGAAAACCCAATCGATTTTAAATTTTAGTCATCTTAAAAATTTTGGCGCCCCTCAAAACCTGCCGCCCTAGGCCCGGGACTCACGGGCCTAGGCCTAAATCCGCTACTGCTAGTTACAATAAGAACATGCTGCTGAATTTTTAAATAAAAATTACTCTATTTTTAGAAATGAATATAATTATTAATTTCGAATTAATAGATTCTTCAAGATTTACGGTTTTTATTTTGTTCTCCCTCAAAGTATGTGTAAAAATATTTAACTCTGGTGATCTTAACGAGGATAATGAATTAATCTTACCTAGTTATAGTACTGTCACTTGTCTTTTACAATTTTTAAAGTTCCAAAAGGATCTGGCCACCTAAAGTAAGTCAAATTATAATTCAAAAATGAAACAAGATATATGGCACACAACGCCCCACTCTTTTTTCCCATTATTCTCATATTACGAATTATTTTTAGATTTTTAGTTCGATTCATTTTTATATCGTGTTTTTTATTTTTTTTTACTCTATTTATTTTATGGTTTTTAAACTTCTGTATATATATATCTATCTATCTATCGGCATACTTTTCATATATGTTTTGATTATATAATAGAATAAAATAAAACTTTATATGAAAAATATAAAATATCTCATTTTATTAAATAATTAAAAAAATACTAATTATAAAGCCTGTTAAAACTTTTAATAGGTTGCTGCTTGTATACCTACCTATATTGTTTCATCGCACAAAAAGGAGACTCCGAGAGTACGATAATATGCTGCTTCATATACCTATTCTATTTCATTTTTTCGCATGTGCAAAGCGCACGCTACGGATATATGCTTTTACGCTACGCTACGGATTATCTTTTTACTTGAAATTCGCTTATCCTGAGGATCCTGGCAAGGATAACGGGACGATATTATTAAAGTATTGCATTGTCTTCGGTCCTTGATAAGTATTCCAAAATTTAAATTAAGTCGACATTTCAAAGTAGCTCAAAATCACGTTCAAAGATTCCTTTACATTGATAGATAAATCCAAAGCCAATAAAGGTGGGTTAAAAAGTACTACAATCCTGTTATATTAAAAGTACCCAATATTCCTTTACAATGTGCCTAGGTTATCGTAATAGGTGTGATCGTGGCTTGTCATAGAGTCTAAACTCTATCGTAGTATGAAGATAGTCAAATGTCAGGTCACGTGATTCGTGCCGCGAATCGTTTTGCGTCCGTACTAATGACTGGCTATTATTATATTATTACACAAATGTATATAAATAAAAAGTCACTCAAAAAAAAGAATCTTCAATCTCGAAATCTTTAACTGTACTCCCGAAAACTGTGTAACTGGTTGAGGTATATTGTAAAGAAGCTAACAGCAGGACGGGCTCTATCCTTGGCTCCAACACCTTGGCGTGAACTTGTTCAACGAGCAACTTATGTAGGCAAATAGTTACTAGAGATGGCTAATATTATTATGGCTATGTATATGGCTATATATGTGTAAGAAATGTTTCAGGGGGAGCTTTAGTTAAGACCTTCCTACATCAAGCATCGGGCCGACGCTGACTGACACCATAAGTACGTTTAAAAAGTCTATATTTTAAGTTTAGTATCTAAATCAAAGAAAAACTAAAAATGGCGGATAATCGCTTTCGAACCAGAAATCACAAATAAATTAAAATCATTAGTTTATTAATTGTAAATAGCAATACTTTTGACCAAATTTATTTTAAAGTAGGCACTTCAACCAAAAATAATATGAATATGAATGGATATAACTTTTACAGTATCCTTGAGGCAAAGTACCTATATAAGTCTAAGTTCTATCTATTCATCTGCGAAACTGAAAATTAAGTTTTTTTTTAATTAAACCTATAAGATACCAAATAGTAGTTTATTATAGGTACTACCTTATAATATATGTATGGGCAACCTTTGACAAGTTGCGGGCCAAACTTTAGTGTGCAAATACATTCGCGGGCCGCGTTTAAAAGTAGTTCATTTTAAAGTAGTGTTGTCAAGTAGTGTTCATAATTTTTTGCACTATTGCAAATATCTATATATCAGACATGAAATAATACGACAATATTATTATGATGATCGCCGCCACTCGGCTTGCTTGCTCACTTGATTCCGTGAGTATGAGTAAGTAGTGTAATATTTTTTTTTAAATTATGTTTTACAAAATGTCTTGCGGGCCGAATCAAATCATACAGCGGGCCGGATCCGGCCCGCGGGCCGGTTGTTGCCCACATATAATATAATAGATATACATTACATGGGCATAACCTACCTATAGAATATACATATACGTAGGTACCTACCTACCTATAGAACTGTGCAACGGTCTTTTATACTATTTTATTATGACCGTAAATTTTCTTACAAAAGCAGTGATTATCGCACTCTTTGTCACTGAATGCATTCTATACTATGCACTAATACTATTTTTAAAAGGATTTCCCAAACGACGTAAACACAAAGACAGGGAGGGATTGAAACGTAAAACGTATTTGTAATATTTTATAAATCTTATCTTTAAAGGTTAAAATTTATCTAATAGGTAGTATTAGATAGTAGGTATATGATGTAGGCCTTAAATAAGATTTAAAAAACCATAATGTACAATTATAAGATAAATCAGACCTGGATTTATATCCAAAATATGAATAAATATTAAGATATATTACAGTTAAGTAAAATCAAAATAATTTTATTTAATATCAAACATACAAATTTAAAGAAATTCGACGCTGTTTTAAATGTAACAAAAATCATCCTCAACGAAAGATTTAGGGCTCAAGGTGCTCATTTATTGGGCCATAAAGACCATAAAAGGGTTAGGACCCACAGTTGGGCAAACAATACGAATTAGGTCAGTAACATTTTAGACACGGTGTAGTTGTGATATTGTGAATGATGGGATTTCTCAGCATATATTGGCGAAATTTTAAATATATTTCTTATAAGGTATGTTTATTTATTAAGTTAACTTTACCTACCTACATGACTCTTATCACACTCTAATTTACTGTAAAAAATCATTTTATTTTATGAATTATTTATCAAGGTATTTAAACAATAATGCATCTCTTGTATGGATAAGTTATTATTTAAACCAATACAATATGGTGTTCAGATTTAAATTTTTATTCGTATTTAAATGGACTGTATGAATTTGATAAAACCAAGAAAAAAATAGGTACTTACCTACTTCTTCGCAGTACTTCTTTGCATGTGGATACATAGTATATAGGTTTGTTGGTATATAAACAAAAAATTAAATGTAATAACCTTACTATCTGTCAGTAATCAGTATTCTTTCTTAAAACTGAAATTTTTATTATAAAAATATATGAGCTATGTCTATCTAGTTTAAGGCTCGTGATAGGTTGAAATGTTTAAACAAAAACCAATTTCAACCTATCACAAGAGACTTTCTTAATATTTCTACCAATCACAATCCCCTCTCTATCAAACTGTCACTAATGCAGATTTGTGTCACGGCGGCCATGTTGGGTTCCCATTCATAAGGACATGCGCACCACACCCTCCTTACAAAAGAAAGCTAAGGACTGGCGAATCAGATGAATTGTTTTCTCCCGCCATTATTATAAAGGCGGTAGCGGACATCAACTTTTAGATCGATGCAGAGACTTTTTTTCTTACATCTGTGGTTGCCATGGCAACACCATCCTCACTTGGTAAAGCAAAGCACACCTATTTGTTTTTTTCTTTTCAAGGGTGGCTGATTTATTATACTTTTACGAAATAACAACACCTTTTGTCTAATTTATAATCTATGTCTAAATTATAATCTAACATACCTAGGTACCTAAAATAAAACTAGATGCTTTTTCCGGAATCAAAATATCCTATACCGTAACCCTATACCTAGTATAGGACCTATATAACTTAAATGTTGATCGCGGAAATAACCTTAGGCTAGTTTTTAAAAATTAGTACGTTAATATTATTTAAGGTAAATAGTATTAGCGTACTAAATTTTATTAATAGGTAGGTACTTACCCGTTAAGTAACTACTTACATTCTCCGTAATATCTACACCAAAAAAAAATAAAAACAGTTTAACAATTATCTTGACGTCTGTACCAATTAGCTACAAATACCTACGATCGTTTAAAAAGTAGGTAGGTAGGTACTACAATATTGTTATAGCAATATTAAATTATACTTAGGTATACTATATTTTGTTCAAAGGGTCAAGTCAGAGCTTAGGTTTAGGCTAACAGAGCTTAAGTATTATCCTAAATTATAAGGTGATATGATTTAAATAATATAGGTATAAAATGTTTTAAAATAGTTTAATAAGTTTTTATAAATAAATTGCAGGACTTGCCATTGAACTACCATTGAATTTGGCAACCATTTATATTTATTTCACTTCTTATGTCGTTTAAGTCAACAACCAAGACATAAAGCTCTATAATAAAAAGTATGTACTTTTTTGTGGCGAATTCAAAGAGTAGGTATATTGAACCATTGGTCATTAATCTTCTGTATAAGCCCGTTTTTTAAAATGTAAATGATATTATTTTTAAATAAATCCTGTTTTATTTTATTTTTTCCTTTAAAATGAGGGATATATACCTACTATAAGGATAGATTCTTATTTAGGTTTCTTTCAGACAGAAACAATATTGTGATTTTAAGTAATTAGCCTTCATTATATACTACTACTACTAAAATATTTGATTAAACACTAGATAAATAAAAGTTACAAAAATAGACTTCAAATTCACTACGACTGAACTATGTTTATAATAATTTAATTAATTTAATTTATAAATAATTTAATGTTTAATGACTTTAGTATCGATTAACTTATGTACTTAGATATTCACTACTTTACGTTTTTTCAAATACCAGTTTTTAACCAGTTTAAAAGAAGGGTGTTAAAGGTTCGACGTGTTTTTCTGTGTATATGTGAGTCTGTCTGTGGCATCGTAGCAGCCCAACGAGTGGACGGATTTGAATTAAGCGGTTTTTTAGAACCGCAAGAAGAAATTTTCGAAGTTTTCCGAGCTAATGAATGAGGACTTAGAATTATGAATTTTAGAAAATATTTTCCATCTATAGACAGCGATCAGTTATAGTTTTATTATATGTATAGATATACATAATTTTTTTAAGCGTTTTAAATACTTATATCTTTTGATAGAGTGAAGAGTGTGCAATGAAAGTGAAAACTAACGGTTATTCAGAATGACGCTCCAATTTTATTGTATAAAAGTTATTTACATTGGCCACATATTTTTTTCGTGTTGCGTGTTCAACTAAAAGACAAATAGATAAACAGAGAAATAGAAAAACAGACAAATTCAAAAATGTTAGAAAAAGATTGTATTAATAATCCGTTCACATCCTGGTTATATATATTTTGTTTATATTTTCACTATACAGAGACTAGGTACTCCTCTACAGATTTGTTACATGTATAAAGGAAGATTTCCATGGTACCTATTACGTGCTTGACATAAATTGAAATTACTTTTTTATTTCTTAACCCATTTCTATGAAGAAAACACTAAATGTTAAGTGAACAATATATCCCTGAAAACCACATTCAAATTGGTTAAGCCATTTCTGAGATTAGCGTGCACAAACATACAGACATGCAGATACACAGACAAAATGAAAAACCATTGTTTTGAGGTCTCTTGCTTACATAATGTTTGTATCGGGGCTTATATAATGTTTGTATCGGGGATTAAAAATTTTCAATGTTACTTATTGATGTGGTGTGATGTGATTTTTTTTGCTTGTAATTGTTAGTTCTTTAGTAGTTTTTTTTAGATGTTTATTAAATTATATATTTTTTTATTTTTTGTTGTCACATAAATATGTAGGTATTTTTCTTTTATAATTTTTATTCATTTTTTATTTTTTTTTTGGATAATTTTCATGATAGTTTTGGAGTTATAAGTCAAAAATAGTTAAAAATGGTTGGTGTTCGTGTTCGTTCGTGAGTATATTGGTGCTGCTCGCCAGTTCTTGAACATGGCTTAATAAGTGTTTAGATTAGCGTATGTTTGATTGGGTTTTTTTTTCCTTTACGCCCAAAAGCACCTTATTTTTTGTACACACAAGGTAGGGGACTAAGAAATGTAGGATACTTTTATATCGTAGCATACTTCTATATCCAGGAAAAATATGTAACTCCAGAAGAATTCATTAAAATTTCAGGAGCTAAATATCAATCACATGAGAGTTTTGTTCTCACTGTATTATTATTATATTCATGCTTAGTTTTGAAATAGTCTTACTTAGAATTAGCAAGCGTGATCAAGATTCAGCGATAAGTTAGGTATAGTATTTTTTAATTACTATTAACTCTATAATTCTAACATCAAGAATACCAGAAATATAGTCGGCTTGATATCTCTAGCACACATACCTATTATACTATACTAGACCTTTCACTTTACCAAATGTTTTTTGAAATGAACAAATATAGGATTAGAATAAGGACTAGAATCAAGATTAAAACTATTGAAAGAAAAAATGAATACGATAGAAGATAGTAAGACTACAAAAGAAGCTTAAAACGTAACGCTACTGAAGCTTGAAATTATAATCTGTTCTTGAGCTGTAATTATAAACAACTTAGGTACTTGTGATTGATTTTGTAGGATGTTATCTATGGTTCCGATCATCTTGAACTATAGACCAACAATTATTAATTTCGTAAGACAGTTTCAGTATCAAGTATTATTATTATTAGAATGATGAATCTTTCAAATAAATCATAATCAACTTATTATATAATAGTAAGATATCACATAACTTTATTGAAGTTAGAAAAGTCCATCTTTATTTCGCAAAGAGATTTTTATTTTTATAACTTTCTAGTTATTTATTTTGTAGAGCAGAAACTTATTATTCTTTAAATATTCTAATATTAGTCCAAAGCAATATTTGCTAATAATTCATCTTTATATGGATATTGAAATGAATTTATGGATTGTGCATTTTCTTACACTATTTCACAGTATATACTAACCTAACTTAATTTATTAATTAATAATACTTGAAAGAAGGAAAGAAAGATAAGGTTATAATATAAAAAATCTACTTGTTTTGTTTATTCAAAATAAAAACAAAAAGGGAAAAAGAAACGATTTAATATACCTAAGTTTAGATACTTTCTAGGTTTCACATGGGTTTTTGGACAGCTTTTCAGCCTAATAGTAGCGCCGGCAAATACTCGGTAGTTACTCAGGTATAGCAGTATTAGGTATTATAGAAACTAGATATAGATAGATTCCTTTACCAGATTGAATGTAGTTTAATTGGGTTAGATAACAGTAACATCAACATACTTACCACCATTATTTTACGACTCACAGTTAGTACCTAGATAGTATATATAGAATAGGTACTGTTTATGGATCATATAAATAATTGCTGTAGACGGTAGCGGAAAGGACACGTTCGTCGTAAAAATAAAAAAGCTATAACATGGTAAAACACTTTTCACATAAAACTGGCTTATTTTCCTTATCCAATTTTCAAGATGGCAAACGCATCTATAGACATAAATCTACGCTATAAAATATATAGAGTATATACCTACCTAGATGTTATTTAACTACAATTGGATTGAATGAGATAAAGCAGAGGCAAAAATTGTTTGTCTTTCTACTTTACATATATAGGTATAGATAATTCTTCCGATATTGTTTTAATAGTCTTCCCTTCTTCTTGCCCTTTGCCCACAATTTGTGGAGTCAGCCCAACATGTTCTTCTCTTCCACTCTTGTCTATCAGCTCAACTCAACAGTCACCCTTCTTTTTCTCTATCTCGTTTTTGGTCTACCTCGACCACCTACCAAATTATATTAAATATAAAATACAAAATAAACCGATAAGACCCTAACTAGACCTTAACCCTAGACCTCTGGGAACTTATCCAGCCGCTCTACCAATCTAGCAGCTCAATATATTTATATTTATAGATATTTACTTATATATTACCAAATACATATTAGGTACTATAAATTTAGATCTATTTTTGTTTACAATCTATGTGTGTGTGAAATGAACAAATATGTAGTCCCCATTACAGCACCCCACTGTTTGGATATAATTTATAATACTACATAAAATAACAACCCTCTGTATTGAGAAATATATGATTTGTGGTTGATTAGTTCTGGTTTAAGCGATCTCTCGTAACTTTTACCACTAATTTGAGATTTACGATATTGTAAATCTTATCGATTCGTTCATGATGTTGTGAAAATAAGAGAAGAAGATTTTGTTGTACCTACATTTGATTTAAAATAATAAATCTTTTGATCGGTTAGTTTTGTTAACTTTGTTGATATACGCACGAAAGACTTTTTTAATCGAAAAAATAAGAATACATAGTTGCATTTTACATGGCATGTCTACAAACGGAATTCCTATCTAGATATCTACGAGATAGGTACACAGATATTTGTTTTATATTCGGTCGGTTTTTAAATAGGTATTGGAATATATATACACCGGAAAAAAAAACAGTAGAAACTTCTAGAACTCGGAACTTATATCGGAATGCCAGACCATACCTAATACTTAGTTATCACTTTCTAAAGGAGGATTGAAAAATAAGAATGAAGTAGGTATACCTTTTTTTTTTTATGTCATCCCTCTTGAGCGGGTTAGGCAAAGAAGTAGGTATACGTAATATGAACGTCATACAATACAAGATAGCTAAGTAAGTACGAGCCCATTTTACAATACAAGATAGCTAAGTAAGTACGATCCCATTTTACCTATTTAATATGGTCTTCTATATAGAAGTATGAATTAGGAACTTAACAGCATTAAAGACATTAAGCGATAAATAGGTATCGAGGTAGTTTAACTTCTTCCCTAGATTTTGATTGACACCTAAAAAGTGATCCATTTAAATTTTGTGGGTAGGTAGGTACTGATAAGTAGTTCAACTGCAATCTCAACTGTATAGGGAACTAGTGAGACTTTTATTTACAGTAGGTAGTACATAAATGACTCCTTTGTAGAGTTGAACTAAAAAAAAAATAGGTAAACAAATATAATTTGGGACAAATTAGTTGGTGTAAATAAAATTTCTCCTTGAATTAAGTATAATTAAAGAATTGGTAAAATAATCAGATCCTTCCCATGATAAGGCTTGACCAAGGGACAAGAAGTACCTTCTTTTTACAGTACCCTATAGGAATCGTATAGGATACTTTATAAACTACTTCTTGTCACTTGTATATGTGTGTGTCTCTAGGTATATGTAAAGATATCTATAATCTATACATTATAGATATAGGTATCTACATATACTTAAACGCTATAAATTTAGAAACTCGAAAACGATAAACAACTTCAAACATAGAAATACCTACGTTAAAACCAAATAAAAATAATAAAAAACTACTGATAGGTATATTATGAAAATTATAAATACCCATATTTACAATAACATATACCCCTATATACTTACCTATCATAAAAACGCGGGACAGCCATTTCGCGCCATGTCTGAAATTGGCGGGATAATAAAATGGCGGAACGCTATTCGTCGGGCAATAATAAAAGATGGAAGGTCCCAACGACCCTCGTTTTATCCCCACACAAACACTTTAATAGTTTTTCATTACTCAAGTAGACGGCTATAAAACTGAGAATAAAGATCGGAAAGAAAATTGCATTTCGTGCATAATGCCGTGCCTACAATAGTCCAACAGACATAAATCTTACGTCAAAGAATATTAGATTTGGGCATTCTATTGGTTTTTTAGTTACTGTCAACTGTATCCCTAGTACAGTTTTGATGTTAAGAAAACAATGACAGCTTAACAAATCGTAAAATCAAAACATAGCATTATCGTTATTATACATTATATGAATGAAAATCTATTGGAATATTAAAAAAAAACAGTTTTTATCATTTTGAATTTATGATTCTGTTTGGTTTTTACGATTTGGCAAACTGTCATTGTTTTCGTAATGTCAAAACTCAGACTGGGAATCCTGGTATTGCTCATGTTTGACTTTGATAAACTTCTAAAAATGAAACACGGATTGATTATAATCTATAATTGGGCAGATAATTCTAGACTCTAGAGTCTCAAAGAATTTCTTGAAAGAAATAAAATATTACCTAAACTCAAAGTAAGCAGTACCTAGTGTTGTGTAAATTTATTGATTAATTTTGTAATATCACAAGTAATGTTACAAGGGTTTTGTAACATTGCGACGAGGTTACCTATGTAAGTAAGGATTCATTCTTAGTTTTAATAAAATAAATGAAGCAGTTTTTATTTCTTTCCACAATTCAAAAGAAGAAAATGTTAACTTATTTTGGAAAAACCTTGAATTTTTTTTGAGCGGAGCGTAATCGAAGCTCTTAACCATTCGCCTTACCTAACAGCTGACCGACTTGACGTTCAAACTAATAAACCGAATCATATTAAATCGACGGATGTGTCACGAACTCTGACGCAGGTTTTAAAAAAAAATCACTTGAAAAATCTCAACTAGACGAAGTTTCTCTTTGGGAAATCCCATGTAAACCGGTGCAGCCGCATGCAAATAACAGTAATAGAACATAGGTTTTTCAACGACGGGTAGGACTTTTTTTTACTTTTTCAAAGACGTAACGTAAAGAAGGACTGTCGGAATGCTATAACAAAGATTGATCACATGTTGAATTGGAGCATCTTGTATCATGGAATTTTCGAGCTACTATCTCATACTACTACTACTACTATTGCGATACTATCTCAGAATCGCAATAGACATTGACTATTAAGGGAAACCCAGGCAACGCGAATACCTTAAAGTTTACTTGACTATTATCGTTTTGTTATACGTGGAACAAATGTTTATAATCATTCTTCATATAATAATGCAATAACAGTTATCTTTTATATTAATTGAAGTTTTAGATATAGGTAAGTCTAGTTTTTGAAAATGGCATGACTATCCACTTTGCCTAGGACCCCCGGGTAATTCGGGTACGGTACCTACTAGGGCAAAGAAAACAACAACATTATTTGTAATGGAACTAAACATTAGAAATAAAACAAGTTTCGAAAATTAGAAGAACATATTCAGATTTTTTTTACAATGCCAAATATTGTGTTTATTATAAAAAAAAATTAAACTTAAAAATTAACTAGAAATTGAAAATTAAAGGAACGTATAAAAAAATATTGTTGCAACAATACTAATTATTGCAGTTACTTTTAAAATTAACATAGCAAAAAAAGGAAACAAACATCCAGAATTATAAAAACGAAAAAATAAAAAAACTATAATACGAGCACTTAATCATTGCAGTTAACACAAATAAACTCATCATTGTTTTCGAATGAATACTCTTCATGACACCACTAAGTATTTGTAATATAGGTACGACTTCTATCTAGTTTTTCTTTGGCATCTTTCACGATCATCTTCAATGTACATTACCCCACAGAAAATGCACCTTACATCATCAAACTTTCTTTATTTTGTTCTTCTTGTTATTCTCTTTTGAAGTGTTATGTTTTGTAGGAAAAAAAAAAAATAAATGTAAAGAAGAAATGTAAAAGAAATACTTGTTTATTTTTTTAACTACACTGCGGATAAAAAAAACTCACTTGTGGAAGTCGAACCCGAGACTTTTCTCTCAGTAGTGAAGATTACTTCTTTTAGATATACATCATTTATTGCCGTATAAAATTCATATTTTATACATAAAATATTTACATAACTATTTGATGATTAGGTATAACGAGTATGGAAGGATAATAAAATTTAAGTCAGCAACTGCCAACGTCCATACCATGTTGAATACACCGGTTCTCGTCCGAGCAAGCAGTCCGTTAAGCAACGTCGGGCGAGGTCAGTACTTGGATGGGTGACCGCCTGGGAACACCTCGTGATGTTGGCTTTTTGTCGTTTCTAGCATATTTTCTCGTGATGTTGGCTTTTTGTCGTTTCTAGTATATTTTGACGTGACAACGTCTTAAATTAGGTTAAGCTGGGAGTCACTTATGAAAAAGTGTAACGCCCGGTAACGTAACGATGAGTCACACACACATAGAATGCCTTGCGTCTCTCTCCCACTCAAACATGATCGGTCCGCCGAGCAATGTTTTGATTTTCAAATTGATTCTTTAAAATTACAAATATTAAGAAAAAGTGGCAGATATAAGAAAACTTGATTCAAAATGTGTTGAGCAAGAATTTTAACATCTAATTTAAGTAAATGTTTTAATTTTCAACTTCATTATTTACAATTACAAATTTTAATTAATTTCAAATTTATTTAGCAAAAATTTGAACCTTCGATCTGAATAAGTGTTTTGATTTTCAAATTAATTCTTTAAAATTAAAAATATTAAAATATATAAAATCAGAAGTGACGTCACATAACATTATCTGTACTTATTATTATTTAATATGTAGGCCAGTACATGTGACCATACTTGGTAGACACAATTGGAAATAGTATTTTTTTATAACTGAAAAAAATATATATATAAAATACTGGTAGCAAACAATAACTTCAATGATCGATATCTCCGCAACTAATTGATGTATCGAAAAAGTCTGTAAATAAATTTTGTAAAAAATAATAACATCAATAATATAATATAAAATAAATAATACATAAAATGATTTTACGTGACAACGTCTTCATCGTCCTATCCTCAACAAAATCACTCAAATTATTAAAATATTGTGCAATTTAATAATATTCATATCAATAAATATTCTACCGAGAAAAAGACGTGGTCACGTAAATCTTCGCCCGTAAAACCGACTTTACAGGCAACCATATTTTTTTATTTTATTAAAAATTATGACAATGCTAATGAAACTTACGTTTACAGGTCGATAACCCACAAGTTAATGACCCGATTAGGTTCAAACTTAGTGTATATACCTATACTATTTATGAGACGTTCAACTAGTGACTGTCTGGACGAGTAAACCTACCCTCACCAACCCCTCCATTCCGCGAACTTTTTGATCTTTCAGCGTATTGGTATATTTGCATTAAGCACTCTCATAATGTTAACTACCTAGGTTATGTAGATTCCTTTTATTAAAAAAACCCGTTCATAGTGCAAGTGCAAAATTCTTAAAACAAAAAACAACATATAATTCCAGATACCAGTTAAAAAAAACCCTACTATAAAAATATGCATAGAATTAATATACATCTCTATGAAAATTTGTATATTAAGTGTCAAATTGATCTGAAATAGATCCGAATGTAAGTTTCATTGACATTGTTATATTTAAAAAAAAATAACTGAAAACGACAAAAAGCCAACATCACGAGGTGTTCCCAGGCGGTCACCCATCCAAGTACTGACCTCGCCCGACGTTGCTTAACTTCGGTGATCGGACGAGAACCGGTGTATTCAACGTGGTATGGACGTTGGCAAATGCAGCATTGAATTTCACTATACAGCTATACTTCTGACCATTATAAAATAGTAATAAAGATATTTATATTATATACTAGATTTTTCCCGCGGCTTCGCACGCCTTAAATTCGTAGTAAAACAATTACCCTTTCCTTTTTTTGCATTGGCTTTTATATAACTTGAGCTAATCGCTCACTGTCAAAAGTATATTTAAAGTTTTTAATAAGGATACAATATTAGGTACCTACTGTAATTATTTTTATACCTCTCTTGTTTTTACTTAAACGTCCATTTAAATACTTTTTGAACAGAGTACTTCATAACCATTCTAACCATATTACATATATCAAACTCCTGGGCGTACCCAGATTCTGTGCCAGGGGAGGCAAACCAGATTTCTTTAACATATTTTTTGTAATTTTGGAGCTGTAATTTTAATTTTCTGAGCATGGTTCAACAATAAAAGAGCAAACGCTGGTGATTGGTCTTTGCCGAATATTGCTGCTAATGAAGATTTTAGACTTTAAAAGCATTTAAAATTAAATTTTTAAAATTTTATTGGTTTTATGTTTTAATGTGAAATACCAATTTTAATTCACAATAGAAGGTAAATCGGTACGCCTTATAATCACACTTATAGGTCTTGTTCCAATATTGTAACAAATTATTATTATTTTTTTTAATTGCAAATAACATTTATTACTTTTACAGAGTGGTAGTTTAATACACAAATATAAAACAATTAAAAATATAAAAAGCTTATTTGAAGTGGTGTCCATTGGCTGCAAAACAGTCCTTTAAACGTTGAGGCCAGTTATCAATAGAAGCACGCGCTCTTTCCATGGGGTAATTCTTCACTGCCCATCGTATAGATTGTTTTAGGGATACCAAATTATCATGGCGTTTAGAGCAAGCTGTACTCTCTAAAACTGACCATAAATCATAATTCAGCGGATTAAGATCGGGACTAGACGACGGCCAGTCTTGAGCTTTGATGAAGTCCGAAACGTTTCAACCAAGACTGCGTGGACCGAGCATTATGACCCGGCGCCAAGTCTTGCTAGAAAGACCATACTTGGTTATTGAACATGGTATTACAAAAGGGCTTACTATCTTCCCAAGAATGGTATCTCGGTCGGTTTTTGATACCTTTTTCACAAAAATATGGTTCAGTCACTCCTTCATAGCTCATTCATTTTTTAATACGGTTTTTATTTCATACGGTCATTTTGTTAGTTAAAAAGTTGCGAAATTGTAATTTTTTTCTTATCTCCAGAAAACTGATCTTAAAAAAATTATTTGTTTACAGATAAGAAAAAAATTCGCATACCGCTTCAGTAGTTGTTTCGATTTTAACACCCTATTCATCTTTAATTTATCAGTTAAGAAATGCGTCTCTTAAAGGCTGCAAGTCCTAAGTCATTTCTTAAAATATGCGACACGGTTCTAGGTGCTATCTTCATTTCCTGAAATAAATCTTTTGTTTCCGGAAAGGATTTCTTCGAATTCTTTCCTTTACTACACTACGGGGATGGCCAGATCTTTCTTTTTCAGAATCAGAGGAAATCTCATTGGACCTATTAATAGCCCGGTACACAAACATTTGAATAATACTAAGTGTAGAGTGGAGAGTTTTAAAAAATGCATTTGGTTCCACACCTACTTTGTGTAATGCAATTCTGCATACACAGCTATTATGTTGTCTTTATCACCCCACTCCGTTTTAATATTGCAAAATATTGTACAATGTGTTTGCGCCAAAATGAGAAAACACAATGAACAATCGTATAAAAATTATAGATTCCAAATTCAAATTTATACTATAAGACATAGGCTTTCCTTCAGCTTTACTGGTGTTACAAGAGTATGATAAGCGATGAGGACAACTTAAACAAAGACAAGACGAAGATTCTTAGAGGACTGCAAACAATGCCTAGGACTTGTGGCCCAGATGTAGGAATGTTAAGAAGGTTTATGATGTGCATAAATACCTTCCTTTACTTTCCACACTTCTCTTTCTACCTGAACAAATTTGGAATGAAGCTACTATGTATATAATTACCAAAGAAACTTGGAAAAGTGCTAGGGCTATTTATATACAACTTTTTTCTGTAGTTGAATAATAATTAGGTTTTTTTTTTATTAAAATATTTATTAAAGAACATGTTTTCCAAAGACACCTTAAAGGAAATAACTCATTTCCTATTATGTATTATTAAAAACAACAAAAATTTACACTACCAGACAGACAGTGGTTATTAATTACAGAAGATATATTTACAGAACATAAACATTTATGAAAGGATTTTAATTTAACGAGTACCAAAAAATAAGCAAACACAGATTTTTTTTTCTGTGTGTATCTGCAATCAGTCCCAGAACTATAAGCAGATTTGTTGCGAGGTTGAAAACATTGTGAGAGGTCTCCCCAGTGGGAGGCACTCCTATTTTACCATCGAGAATCTAATCTCTGGATATCATGGCGTTTAAGGCGTTTACTATAATTGATATCAATTAATTTGGCAGCCAAGTCGTTTGGGTGACTGCTGAGGCGGATTCTATAGCTAGTGGAGGAGTGCTGGATTTCTTCTTTTACTGTTTTAATTTCCAAAGCTTCATGGATTTCAGAGTTGGTAAGGAACCATGGGGCATTCGTCAAGGTACGCAATATACCATTTTGCAGTCTCTGTATGATGGATATGTTGGAGTTACAAGCACTTCCCCAGAGTTGGATCCCGTACATCCACACAGGTTTAAGAATAATTTTGTAGATTAGGAGCTTATTATCCATACAAAGTTTTGAATTACGTGCTATCAGCCAGTACAAATTCCGGAACCGTAGGTTTATTTCATCCCGCTTCATTTTAATATGATTTTTCCATGTCAGCCTTCGGTCTAGGTGCATACCAAGGTACCTGACTGAGTCACTTTGGGGAAGGGTGTTATTTCCCAGTTGCACAGGCGTACAGTTTCCTTTCCTTAGCGTGAATGTTATGTGGGTCGATTTAGAGGCACTTGCCTTAATGCGCCACTTCTGCAGCCAGTCGTCTACTTTATCGAGGCTTTCTTGTAGGATTTTCAAGGCAGTTCCTGGATCTGTGCTACTCGCTAATAGTGCAGTGTCATCAGCAAACGTAGCATTTATCACTTGTGATGACTGTGGAAGGTCTGCAGTGTACAGGGTATACAAAATTGGACCAAGAACGGAGCCCTGTGGCACTCCAGCCGAGATCTCTTTTATTTCTGAAGTATCTCCACTTTCCCGTACCTGGAACTTGCGATCTGTCAAATAGGAACTCATCAGACTATAGTAGGTGTGTGGTAGATTTTTTTTTATTTTATAGAGTAAGCCTTTATGCCAAACTTTATCAAACGCCTGTTGGATGTCAAGAAATACCGCAGAGCAATACTCTTTGGCTTCGAGGGAATGCCGTATTTTGTCGTAAATCCGATGGATCTGCTCAATGGTCGAGTGGTGTTTCCTGAATCCAAATTGGTGTTGGGGGATGGCTTCATTACAGTTCAGTAATGGCAACATTCTGTTCAGGAGCATCCTCTCAAACACCTTGGACTTAACAGGTAGAAGGCTTATCGGTCTGTACGATGTAACTTGGTCTGGAGGTTTTCCTGTCTTATGTATCATGGAGATTATAGATACTTTCCACATACTTGGGAAATATTGGACCCGGAGGATGCCATTAAATAGTAAAACCATGAACACTAGGGCTTTTTTAGGTAATTGCATGAGAACTTCTTTAGTGATTAGGTCGAAGCCAGGGGATTTGTTGTTTTTTATCCAGCATCTGCTTTAATTCTTTTGCGGCTTTGTTGAGAGCAGTCTTATCAGATTTGTGCCTGGATTGATGCCAGACCCTTCTCAGTCTTCTTTTTTCTAGCACTTTCTTTTTTATTTCAAGAGGAACGTTTCCAGTAGCATCTCTTTTCTTTTTCGTAGGAGTGGTCATCCAGCAAGCATTCTGTATTAATTTAGTAATGTAACTTGTAGCATCTTCTATGTCTTCAGGTGTTTTTAGGGCTATATGTAGTTGTATAGTTTCCTCTACGTAATCCCTGAATCCCTCCCAGTCAGTAGATTTATTGTACAATCTTTCAGGTTCTTCGTAGCATATTAAAGTCGTGCTCACGGTCAGAATTACAGGAGTATGATCCGAGTTGCTATCATGGCATGACTCTGCCTTAAGATAGTGCCTCGAGAGTCCTCTGACAATGAAGAAGTCTAGCAGGTCAGGCTTTTTTTTTGGGTCTGTAGGCCAGTATGTCGGTTCACCTGATGAGATCGAGCTTAAGTTATTTTCGTCGATGCACCCCTTAAGCTGCCTGCCTCTTGTTGTTGTTAACCTGGAGCCCCAGTAAGTGTGTTTGGCGTTCCAGTCGCCACCTGCAATGAATCTATTTCCCAGTGTGAGGAAGAAATCAGTGAACTTTCCACTATTTATTGTATGCCTCGGTGGGCAATATATCGCAGATAGGTTAAGGGGTCCATCCTTACTTTCAACTGTAATGGTTGTTGGCTGGATTTGGCTCGTTTTGTACTCGGGCAAGACGTGGTGCTTAATTGACATTCTTACGGCTATGGCAGTTCCAGCGTGGCCCGTGCCATCGGGATGACAGGTAAAATAGGTGCAGCAACCTTTGATTTTTATGTAGCTTTTTTGGGTGCAGTGTGCTTCAGATATAAGCACAACATCAAGTTTATTGTTGGCAATTAGAATCTCTAACTCAGACTTGTTTGGTGTAAGACCATTAATGTTCCACGTAGCTATCCTGAGAGTAGTCATTTTAGAATTCTGTCTAGCAGTGTTGTTATGAGGCCCAAAAGAGTGCTCATCTGTGGTAAGATTAGATCGAATTTTTCTGTTTGTTTGAATATAAGTTCTTCTAGTTTATTAGATATTCTTGTTTTAGATTGCGGTTCATTTATATTCTCCTTCAATTTTTCAGCATATGTGTGATTCGGTTTACTTCCACTGAGGTTTTCGGATTCCGCTTCCGTAGAAACACCTAAATATGTAAATAAAAATTAAACCATATTTTTTCTGTTTTTATGTTTGTTATTAAATAATACTTTTTATTGTGTCCAAAACAGAGATTTTAATAAATTATTACTTACATTTTCTGCTCTCTGGACTATTATTTTTGTACTTAATTGTATTTTATACATATATGTATGTATAACTGAGTGCTTAGGTATTCCTTTTCTAATTACTATGTTAATTTTCAAAGATATTATTTTTTTCTAAATACCAGAGACAAATAGAGTTTAATGTACTCTATAATCTATATCCCGTACTGAATTCTTATTGGCTCCATTTGCTTCCTTGTTTTGCTTTACCAATATGGCGCTGCTAGTGTTATGAGATGACAACATCGTAGTTAGTGTCCTATTTGTCATTATAAATGGTATAGTCAACAATTATTATTGTCTACCTCAGAAATTCAAAGAATTTGTTTAAATGTAATGTGCGTATATTGTGAAGCCAGACGTGACTTATTCGGAGACTTATCAATAAAAGTTAAAACCTACTGAATGCGTCCGTGAGGAAAGTAAGCTCCTATAAAAATGGCGGGTGTGTTATCTACATCGGTTGTGTTTTCATGGCTATTGGAGAAAGTGTAATCATTACAATTGTATAAAATAAATTACAAATATAACATTTATGTGAAATGTCCCTATAGGGACGACATGTGGTATTTGCTTCTCTGACATTTTAAGAAGTGATTGATTTTACGAGACGGCGCAGGTGTCATCGTATTTAATGAAATTATCAGTATGTCGCGCTGGGGCAGAGGCCGAAGTGGCAGCGTGGCTGTGCCGCTGGATAGTGCGTTATTTAGGGAAAACAGTAACTGTCCCTCAGCAGCCCGATCGGCGGGAACGGTTGGCAAATGGGGAATAACAAGCTTTACTTCGATTAGGAGCGCTCCTTATGGTAAATATTATTAACCAATACATATTTTGTTTGGCCTTGAATCACGTAAATAATTACATATTAATTTCAGCTTTAATTTCAGAAACATTTATAGTAATTTTTATACATGTAGGTTCATTTCTATAACACTGTTTATTTTAAAATTTCAGCATATCAAAATAATGTCCATAAAAAGACAGGACATGATCAAAACAGTCCACTTACAGTTCCAGCTGTAGAGACTGAGCAACCACCACCCAAACCTAAGAAGTTTTTTAAATCTCGCAATGCTGAGTTGTATCCTCCTGTACCCCAAATCACTTATGCTCCTCCAGTAAGTGGTTCACATCAGTCCCCTGAACATTCAAATGCTAAGGAAAAAAAGACCACTAAAAGAGGTAGATATAACCGTGATTCATGTTCTCCTGAATTACCTAGACGCAACTCTGAAAAAGGTAAATCAAGGAAGGGTTTAACTACAAAAGCAGCTAAGAAAGATGAACCATCAGGTGATACTTCACAACCTCCTAATAAAAGATATCTTGTCCGTAACCGTGATAAAGTGATTAACTATGCAGAAGATGGTAGTAATAGTCCAATACCAGAGCTGACACGATATGAATCTCTATCACATAAGGCACCATCACCTAAGGCTAGCCCTTTGGTAAAATGCCCTTCCCCGGTTAAAGTAGAGATTGCAAGCCCATCTACAAGTAAAGATTCAAATGAAGAAAAAAAACCACCTCCTATAGTACTCAGAATATCTAAAGGAACCTCAAGAATAGTGAGTACTGATTCTAATGAAGGCCTAACTTCACCTAGTTCAGACAGACACTCTTCACTGGACACTCATTTCGATATATCTACCGGCTCTGATAACAAGAAGAGTCCAACAGTAGACACTATATCCTCACCAAAGCAAGAAGGGTTAAAGATAACCATAAAATGTTCTGGGTTAAGTCAAGATGCTAAAAAAGAAAAGAAAGAAAAAAAGGATAAAAAAGAACACAAATCACATAAACGACATCACAAAACCAATGATGATGAACCTCTGAAAAATGTGTCATCTCCTCTTCCAGGTTCTGATGCTTATGATCTATATAAAACTTTAGCATCACCGACAAGTGAATCTGATAAAGAATCTAGTAATAACAAACAAATGGATTACATTGAGTCCCAGTTGGCACAACTTGACTCTACAAACCCTGTACTGTCACCTGAGCCTGAAATGCATAAAGAGTCTCAACCTGAACCTAAGCCACATGAAAGCTCAGCTGGGCGATCTAGAAGAAATAGGCCCAATATAAATTATAGTGAAAATGATGATGACGTTTTTGCTGCAGCAGCAAAACAATCTAACAAACATGTAACAAGAACAGTTAGTGACTTAAAGAAGGAAGCTAAAAAAGGAAGACGAAAGCAAGATTCTGTTGTAGAAACTCCAGTTGTTGTATCAACTGTCACCTCACCAGACCATCATCAAGGAATTGACAAAGAATCTGAATCTCACATAGAAAAAGGTGACCTAATTGATATATTATCTGGAAGTAATGATAATGGTAAGACTGAAGGGATTGTACCTAAAGCTAAATTAAATAAGAAGCAAAAAAATAAACAGAAACACTTAAGTCCTGAACCTGCTGTTGATACTCAGGAAGCATTGCCTAGTCAAGAAGAACAAAATACTGTTGCTGTAGAGGAACCTGTGCAGGAGGAACCGCCAGTAGATTCAGTTCCTGCAATGGAGCCAATTGAGTCTCAAATACAAACCCAGTCCACAGATTCTGCATACAACAGTTGCCCTCAGGAATTATCTGAAGAAGAATCACAGAAAAATCAAACTGATGAAGTTTTTAAATCCCCTGACCGTGTTGACTCTGAAGAACAAGTTACCCAAGACAAGCCAAGTGTGAAGTTGGTAATAACTAAGAAAAAAGGTTCCATATTCAAGAGCAAGTCTTTAGTAAATGATAATCCTTCCTCATTGCCAGCTAGGAAGAGGCGCCATCTTTACAAACATGAATGGGCCAATGAGGTAGGTTTTTTGCTGGTTTTTACTATTATTACTAATAATATTTTGTAATTAAATATTACATAATAGGTAAGTTACATTTGAGTAACTTTTCTATTTTGTAATATTCAAACAATTACTATTACAAATTAAAGTTTAATTAGTATTTCAAATAGGCATAAGATTACAGTTTTTATACACTTAAAAGTTAAAACTTTATTATTGTATTTTTTTTATATTATTGACCAATAGTCACATTTATATTTGATTGTGTAAGAAATATAAATACAAAAGAATAGAAATGGAATAATAAATAAATATACTAAATAACTATAATAGGATAAATAAATAATAACTAAATAAACTAAAATGTGATGAATAAATAGTTAAATGATTTCATTAATTTACAAGAGGTCAAAACATTCAAAACATTAGTACATAAATATATAATGCCTTATGTTTGAACTAGGAATAGTATAGACATGACCAGACATGAGACAGACCTTGGAAATAGAAAAATTGAAGAAATATCTGCAAGATATATTTCTTAGCATTTATTTTGTTTGATGATGTTGATTTAAATGAACAGTGATTCTAAAGTTATTTTATATAATTGTTACAGATATCTCACAATAGTTACTTTAAAAGTTATGATGCATTTTTATTATGAAAACCTTATTTCCATATTATACAAAGAAGAAACAATATGTTGAAGTACTTATGTATAATCAATTATTATTATTCTTCTAAGTTACTCAGATTAATTTTATGTTTATTATTTTATTACAATTATTTAATTTATGGATATTTTTTTCTGGCTTTACATATTTAACTTGAAATTTTAGTATTTTATATATGTTTAATCAAACTTTCACTTGCAGAAAGGAAATGAGACACCAAGGCCTGAGCAATCAGAAACGGCAGAAGCTATTAATCCAGCTGCTGATGATGCTGAGCAGCGTTCTAGAGATTCCAGGTACAGAGCGACGGACGCCGCTATGGACGATCCGACGATGGATGAAGCACTCAAGCCTTATGCAAGCTTCAGAGGGGCCAAAGAGGTATATAGTCTTTTCTATATATTAATCTACTTAATATTTCTGAATTATTAATATTATTATTATTACCAGTGATGTATAAAATAAACTAATTTGAATTTATTCCGTAGTATGATACCGTTCGAAACGTCAAGAAGACACGATGCGCCCGTCAAATGCAAGAAATTGGGGAAAATCAAGAATTTAATGATGATATTGAATATTTCCTGGACACATTGCAAGTAAGTTGCAACATCAATTAACAATTCATTATTTTAATATATTTTTCTCGACTTGATGACTTTACTTGTTTACCATTCCATTGTTTGTTTTTTTGTAGCTTATGGACACAAACTTAAAACATATTTTATGACTCGTAGACTCTTTCTTGACCTTTTAATTAATCAATTAAAAACTTCGAATAAGTAAAGTCATTTTAGCCTACATACGTAGGGAATTTCATATTGATAAAAATTATATATTTTACTTAAGTGTTTCATTTGTCAGGGTCAAGAAAGGTTTTGACGGTCACGAATTTTTATCGGTCACAATCGCCGAGGAACGCCCCCGAAAGTTTTCTCGTGTATACATACATACATACATACATACATAAATATAATAGAAATATGAAATATCATGTTACATAATCCCACTTGTAGGACAACAATCCTATGTCAACGCGCTGCCTGTCGGCCATCACGCTGGCCATCAAGTGTACGGCGCCCGCCTTCCGCATGCACCTCCGCGCGCACGGCACCGTGCAGAAGTTCTTCAGCGCGCTGCACGACGCCACCAACGACCAGGTATGGTATGGTGCCCGGGCGATGTCATGTTAGATATAACTAGCGGCACGGATCATAAGCGATGACCTTGACTGCGCTGAAGTCAAAATTTAGGTGTCTGAGTGGACTGAGAGTTAAGGCGGATGGGCGGGCGTGCCTATTGGCTCTCCGGTTGTACTTCGTCTCCCGAACTGATACAGAATTATTTTGTTATACTGTTGGTTTTTTATTAACCCCGACTCAAGAAGAGGGGTGTTATAAGTTTGACCTGTTGATCTGTATATCTGTGTCTGTGGCATTAAAATTGATTTGATTGAAGTTTTTTTAATCGAAAGCCTGGTCCTTCGAAATGGTTCTTAGCTATGTTTGGTCGAAATAAAAGCTGTCGTTTTCAACTTTTATTGGTGCTGGTGAAAGATTCTTATGCAATATTGATATTAAATACTTACACAACTGAAAATTAGTGAATTACTTAATAGGTACATTTAGTATAGTATAGAAACCAGTAACATAACTCTAAAAAACAGAAAAAAAAACCCTATACAATAAAAAATAATTAGAAATTTAAAAAACCCCCGATACAAACAGACATCTAAAAAGAATAAAAATAATATTAGGGGAGAATGGGGGAATTGGAGCTATGTAAGGAAAAGTGAAAAAAAAATACAGTTTCGGTTACAATCATAGACTTTTATAGACACTAATCAGTCCTTTAGTTATCTGCCTTTCAATAATTGAAAAGTATCATTTATAAAATATATCATAACATAAGTAAAATCATCTTTTTGTAAAATCCTACTTTCGCTCCCATTACCCCTCGCATCGGGTAATGAGAGCCAAGAAGCTTTAATATGTGAAATGAGAGCCATGAAATAAAAATAAACAAAATAATATCTATTTTCATCTATTTAACAGAAATTTAAACAATTCAAAACCTTAACGTAATCAACAAAACATAAAATATATCATTTTAAATAAAAAATAAAATAAAAACAAAAGGTAATTTAGGGATTTAAACAAAAATTGCAAATATCATCTTTAGGGTAATCGCAACCTGAACACTCAGAATGGACTCGTTTGCCACAAGCTCTGCAACGATACCATAATTCTTCATTTTAACCAACATCGTTACATATCATGCATAGATTTTCATTCTCCGAGTATTCAGAATCATAACCACAAATATTATTTTCATCAATAGATGATTCGTCAGTAGTGCTCTCTTGAAACAAATTTCTAGTTACTCTATTTATGTTTTTTTAACATAATTTATTCTTAATCTGTATCATATTTTTACATTTATTTATTTGGATTTTCTTAGGCTATATCTCCCTTTCTTATATCTTTTTTCTCCTTCTTCTCCTCCATCCAATGTAGCATGACTATTATGATTGTTCATAATAAGCAAAATCTGTTTTTCCGCAGTAGGACTTGTAAATTTTATGAAATGCTCAAGCAATTTTAAGAATATCTGCTCATTAGTCCACCTACTTCTTGAACAATTTAAATTTTTCAACTCGTAAGGGGTTTTTTTTTTTTTTTTTTTTATTCTTTTTTTTTTTTGGGGCTTTTGTCTACATAGACATGTCAGCCCCATCATACCCTAAGTCTTACTAAATCAAAGAAACGGAAAGAAAATTATTGATGATTTATGACCATATTTATTAATAATTTTGCTGCGTCAGATAACGGCTCTCTTAAAAGGGATAAAAATACACTCACATCATATTTATTAATGTCTAACTGTCTAATCAATGACTCTCTTTCCGCCTTGTATTTCACACATTCATGTAATATGTGTTGTACATCGTCCAAGAAGCTGCATGTTTCACAGTCGGGAGATTCTGCTTTTTTCATCAAAAAAGCAAACTTTTTTGATGGAAAATGCCCTGAACGCAATCTGTGTGCGGTAATGATGTACTTCCTGCCCATATTTGCTTTTATAAACCAAGGTAAATGAGGAGGCTGACTTTGAATAATTTTGTACCATATACCCTTTTCCCTACTTCTTTCGTCGAAATACTCTCTAAACTTTGTGTAACAATTAATTTTGAATTTGGTCATACTTTCTGTAAAAATAGGTAAAGTATGTAGTTCAGAACCTTCATTTATAGCTAATTTTGCAAGACAGTCAGCCTTCTCGTTACCAATAAGACCTATATGCGATGGAATCCACTGCATCTTCACATTTATATTTCTAATCTGGAGTTCATGTAAGCTGCTAATAATTTTGTAGGCTATCGGTAGACCTCTGCTATATCCAGAGGCACATCGAGCCAAATGCTCTAAACCACTTTTACTATCCGAAAAAATTACAACTTTTTGATTATTTTGTGCGCTGAGATATTTTAAAGCCTCTAAAACTGCAATGAGTTCCACCGTCATTACACAAACTTTTGATACAATTTTAAATTTACCAACAACATCCCCTTCCTGGTTACAATAAGCACAACCAAGTCCAGCTTCGCTCCTCGACCCATCTGTAAATATTTGAGTCCAACCAGAATACTTTTCGTATAATTCTTTCATAACGCTGATTTTCAGAGATGTTCTTTCATAGCTTTTTTTAGATGTTTCAATGCAATTTAAATTCATTTCAATTACATTATTTAAATTAATACGACTCACCCACGTGTTTAATTTAAACATTTCTAATATATTTGAGGAGTGAATCTGGACTGGTTTACATTCACGATATACCAATAAAAGTAGTGGTTTTTTAATATTTTCCCAATATCTCTCATATCCTGAGGAACTCAAATCATTTAAAAGCTTAATTGTTGTATTATGAGACCAAGATTTACATTTCATACAATACTTATAGGCTAAATATAATCTCCTGATAAACAATGGTTGAATACATAACTCACTCTCCATTACATGTATGGGAGTACTTTTAATGAATCCACCTACTATACGAAGGGCTTGGTTTTGAACCTTGTCAATTTTATAGAGATGTGTTTTTGCACTGTTGTCATAGAAGTAGCAGCCATAATCCAACCGGCTTCTAATCAAAGATATGTACAGTGTACGAATATGTTTTGGATGAATACCCCATCCAGGGCCAGCTAACATTTTTAATAAATTTAAAATTTTTGTACATTTCTCAACTATATCATTGATATGTTTGCTCCAACGTAACGATCGATCCAGCCACAGACCTAAATATTTAATATTTTCATTTATTGGCAAAATTTCATTATTAATTTTTAATTCAAATTTCCTTCTCCGGCGTCCTCTACTAAAAATACACACCCTAGACTTACTCTCAGATAATCGAAGGCCAATATTATCTAACATTTCAACCGCCAAGTTCAAAGCTTTCTGTAATTCCGTTTCGCAATTTTTTAAATTATTATGGCAAATATAAAAAATAAAGTCATCTGCATATTGTGCTACACATACATTGGTAACTAGAGTACATATTTGAAAAGTTGCTATATTAAAAAGTAATGGAGAAATCGGATCGCCTTGGGCTAAGCCCCTGTTAGTACACCTAGTTAAATGAGCAAATGATATATTTTTGATCATTAGTTGTCTGTTGCTTAAAAAAGACCAAATGTAATTACATATTGTCCTGCCAACTCCTAATCTATCCAATGCCATAACCATTTTGTCTACTGAAATGTTATTGTATGCATTTTCAATATCTATAAAACATGTATATGTTGGTGTTTTATTTGAGAAACCTAATTGAATATACGTTACTAAACGTGACAAACAGTCTGAACACGATTGAGCTTTTCTAAAACCACAAGTGAAAGGTGATAAAATCAACTTGTTTTCTATAAACCATTCCAATCGTTTCCCTATCATATTATGAAATATTTTACACAAACACGATAAAAGTGAGATAGGTCTTAATTTAATTTCTGAATTTATATCACTATTAGCTTTGGGAATGGGAACTATCAAAATTGTACGCCATTGCTTTGGTATAGTACCTGAACGAAATATAGCGTTAAATATTGTTAGAAGAGCTTTTTTACCAGAAGAAGGTAAATTATAAATCATGGAATACGTAATGCCATCACTACCAGGAGACGTATCTTTCTTCTTTAAACAAACCTCTAATTCTTGAATAGTAAAACTTGATTCTAGTAAGATATTATTAGATTGGACAATGGGCTGACATGTTGGGACATAATCCGGGGTAAGAGAATGAAGCAATTCGTTTATTTTATCCTTGGGTGGTGTAACTATATTTTTTTGATAACCTTTATACCATCGCATTTTATTCCACATGTCTGTCACGGATGTAGACTCTTTAATATCTGAACAAAATTTTTTCCAGCTATTTGATTTAGCATTAAGCAACATTGTTCTTGCTTGCTTCGTTTTATCTTTAAGTTTTTGAAGATTATCTGGAGTAGGATTCTTTCTGAATTTACCTAAAGCTAGTCTACGCTCTGCAACTGCGTGTGATAACGTTGGTGACCAGTAGTGTTTAGGTTTGAAATTTTTAATAGGACTTATGCAAATTTTACTTACAGGGATGTTTTTATTTGCCGAAAAATTTATTTGGTTTATAAAATAATCATATAAATTTTGTATATTATTACTAGAACAGTCGGGGCTGACTACTGAGACAAACGAATTAGTCAGATCCTTACAATACCTTTTCCAATTAGCTTTTTTAAAATTACGCTTTTCAATGTACATTATTTCACCAGCAAAATTCAAAATAATTTTAATCACAAGATGATCACTCCCGAGGTTCTCATTAATTATTCGCCAGTTAAAATTAATAGCTATATCGGACGATACAAATGTTATATCTGGAGATGATTTTTGCAAAACACCATTTACTAATTTAACTCTTGTTGCATCTCCATTGTTGAGCGATATAAAACCTTGATCCAAAGAAGAATCAAATAATTGCTGACCCCTGTTATCTATTTTGTAGGACCAGTTGGTATGGTGTCCGTTAAAGTCCCCCCCAATTAATGTTTTACTAGATGCTATTGCAAATATATTATCCCACTCAGATTGCCGTGTTGTAACAGATGAAGGACAATAAATAGAGATTATATTATCCAAATATTTACAATTAGTTATTTTAACATGAACTACTTCTATGCCAGAATTGATACTACCGGTGGGGCAAACAAACGATTTTATGGATTTATGGACTATAATGGCTACTCCTCCGTAAGAATCATAACGATCATTTCTATAAACATTATACTCACTCAAATAGACAGCAGTACCCGTATTCAACCATGTCTCAGAAATCATACCAATATGAATTTTTTCTTGATATAATAAATTCTCAAAACTAATTAATTTTGGTTTCAAACTTTGTGAGTTCCATTGTAATATATTAATGTTGCAGTTCTTATCCATTAAATAAGTTTAAAAATTGTTCACTGATTACTGTACCAGATATTAAATTAGACACAAACAATTTAAATTCTTCAAACACTACTTTCATTATCACTAGTATCTTCTCTTCAAATTTATCTTTAGACGTTACTACATTCTTAATTTTAATTATTAAACGCCAAATATCAAATTTCTGTTTTCTACTTCTTTTATATTTCTTTATATCAGGGTTTTCTGTCGGTGAATCGGAATCACTATTGTTATATTCTGAGATTTCTGATTTCAACTCTTCTTCTTCTTCTTGTAATTCGTTTTGTGAGTTTGCATATGATTCTTCTTTTTTCTTTTTCAATTTTTTTTTAAATTGGTGTGATCTATTTAAAATGTTCTCTTTTTTGGGTTTTTCGTCAGTAGTTGTTTGTTCTTTACCTTTTTTCAGAACTGAGCTGTATGTTGTTTCTGAATTCAAGTTTTCCGATAAAATTCTATTAGACACTTCATTATCTAAATTCAATAACTCAGGTAACAAATTATTTTCCTGTCTTTGTTCATTTAAATAAACTTCTAATGCTTTTTTGTATGTTAAATTTTGTTCACTCATAATTAATCGAATTTTCTTTTCTTTTAAAAACCACAGACATGACTTATCTATAGCCATGTGTTGACCCTTACAATTTGGACAGCAAAATATTTCAATCTCACAATTATTATGATCTTTGCCACACTTAGGGCACGTCGGTTTGTTAATGGAGCATACTTTTTTTGAATGACCGAATTTCCAACAGTTAGAGCATTGCGTAACTGGAAAAACATATTTTTCTATATTGATTTTACATCCATATGCGGATATATATTGTGGTGGAGCAGAACTCTCAAAACATACTCGAACCGACTGACTATCAACCCATTTTCCGTCTTCATTGATACGTCTTAATCTTTTAATAGATACTATCTTAATTACGGAACTCAAATTATCAAATAGCTCTTTCTCTGATATATCAAAATCTACCCCTCTAATTATACCGTAAGATAAATTGCCTACGTCAGTAAATTGAATTCTTATATCCATATCTAAAAGCTTCCGGCATTGTACAAGTTTTTCAGCTTGTATTTTATCATCAAGTTGAATAAAAATTTTAAATGCAGTTTTATATCTTATTTTTGTAACATTAGTTATATTTTCATTTTGTAAAAATTTGGCCATGGCCATTTGTTTAGGCAAAATTTTTAATGAGGACAAACAAACTTCATATAGAGCAGATCCATTCCTATTTCCTTCTTGATTTAAATGTTCTTCCATCCTATAATGTTTATTACTCAGTGAATCACTCCGTATCAATCTCTTTGTTTTTCTTCTCGTTACAGTCATAAATCCTTCTTCACTACTATCTTCACCTTCACGTAATCTTTTTTCACTTTTCTTAGTTTCCTCCATTTGATCCAAGCTCCTATTATTCAACTCGTGATCGCTTTGATTTACAGGCAGTGAATCACCCTTATCAGAATCATCCTCATCACTCAAAGCCGATATATTCATATTTAATAATAACTTTTTTAAAAGTGGGTAGTTTGATAATCTTTACACAAAGTAAATGCAGTTGCGATAGTTACGTGCGCTCACCACAGACTCTCGCGCGTCACTGGAACTCGTAAGGGGTAATAAGAGCCATAGCGAAGTAATGGGAACGTGAGTAGCTCCCATTACCCGTAACTTAACTATTTAAAAAATAACGACACCAACCTAAAAAAAATCGCTAAATTAATTTAGTGTTCAATTTTATCTTAAAATTGATTAAATAGTGCATACAATAGAAACAAAATACGACGGAATAATAAAAGTTTAGGTACTCACTTTGTTTGAGAGATTTTGTACTATTTTATAACGTGGTCAATTCAAATACATTTCCTCTTCTTACCGCTATGCGCGGGCTACTGAGCTGGTCAGCGGCGATCACGTGATGTAACCGAATGTTTATGAAGCCATTCCTTTCAGTTTCGCGCGACATGTACGTTCCTATTACTTTAAATTTTAATGGCTCTAATTACCCGCTAGCTCCCATTCCCCCATGTTCCCCTATATACTTATTGAAATCGTTGCGTCGGGGGACCGTTGTACTTACGTTGATGATCGTTTCTATTTTACGAAGTTAATCATTGAGGACTATATTATTCAATATTCAATGTCGTAATTTCATTATTTGCCGTAGTAATGTACTTTGGTTTTAATTTCTTAAGCGGTTCCCCGACGTAACGACTTCAATAAGGACAATAATATTATTTTCATTCTTTTTAGGGGTCTGTTTTTGTATAGGGGTTTTTTTAAATTTCAATTTTTTTTTCTGCTTTTTAAAGTTATATTACTAGTTTCTTTATTGTACTAAATGAACCTACGGACAAACAAATTTTCAATTGTTTAAGTATTTCCATCAATATTGCATAAAAACCTTTCTCCAGCACCAATAAAACCTCAATATCTTGGAGACGACTGTTTTTATTATGACAAAACATAGCTAAGAACCATCTCGGCGAACATAGCTTTCGATTAAGAAAAACCGCATTCAAATCGGTCCACGCATTTGGCCGCTACATTGCCACAGACAGACACACAGATACAGATCGACAGGTCAAACTTATAATACCTCTCTTTACATTATGTACACATTCAAAGCGTAGCGTCGGGGGACCGTTAAATGATGGTACAAAACGAAATAACGATATCAGATCTTAAAGTCTTAGTCCTCATTAATTAATTTGGAAATCTTAGTGAAACAGACACCACGTGCAATCGGACCCGAGTCCGTTTACATTGCGTCGGCGCAATGACTTCAATAAATAAATAATCATATTTTTTTTATTATATTTTGAGTTATCTTTGTATAGGGGGTTTTAATTTTTTTTATTTAATTGTTTTCTAACGAAAACGTTTTTTTTGTTTTTTATTGCTATACCTTTTATTTTAAAAAATCTTTAATAAAATTAAATCTTTGGACTTTGTAACTAAATATAAACCTCAATTAGGTAATAATTATTATAATTTTTTTACAACATAAGTTTAAAATTTTAATACACAATACGACGATTAAGTAATTATAACAATACTATAGAAATAGAATAATATAAATAAAATATATATATTTAACTTTAGGTTTGCGTACGTCACAGTACCTATGCGCAGTTATGGTTTCACCGTCTTGTAGCCGAGATTTTCGAACTACCCGCGGTTGATCTCCATTAATTTTATTCAAAACACTAAGGTCCCGACACATAACGCTCACAACATCCGAAGATTCATCCGAAGATTCATAACGACGTCTTCATTTCCCGATAACCGGATTCCACGAAGCCGACAACCTATATCCGTCCTCCCGGTTAAATATTTTTTTTTGTATTTCTTGATTTCAACCGCTTCACATACCATCCTATTATAGTAATGACCTTCAGTGGGAAGGATTTTCGGGTTGCGAAGTTCGATCCAGTGCATACATTCCGCCGCAACACCTCCTGAACTTGTGATAATTCCTCATCCATGAACTCAGGGTCACACAAGTCCGAGACATAGCATTCGAATACCTATCTATGTGCGTCGGTTTCCTGTATACGGTGTGCGTTATGGATCCATTTTCTCTGACGATCACCTTCACATCAAGAAATGGCTAACATCTTCCCGATTCCAGCTCGAAAATGAACCCTGTGTTAGGATGCAGTGAGTTGAGATACTCCAGAAACTGTTTTACCTTCTGCTCCTCACCCTTCAATGTACAAAATACATCATCGACATAGCGCTTCCACAACTTCACCTTACACAGCTGCAGATCAACCATAGCCTCGACGTACTCCATCCAGATGTTGGCTATAACTGGTGCCACAGGACCACCCATGGCAATGCCATCCACCTGGAGGTAGTATTGTCCACGGTACAGAAAGTAGTTTCCTTCAACACAATTTCGGATTAAAACCATGTAGGACTCTGGCAGGCCCTCGACTCGGAGCCGCTCCCTGATCACCTCGAGGCATTCCTGAATGGGTATTCTTACAAAATACAGAGTAATAAATAAGGGGCCATTTATGACGTGATGTTTTCTTTAGCATTTTTTAAACTTTCCATTGGTGATACGTGGTGATGTTTAAGACTACGCCCCCTCCTCCATACCCAAAATCACGTGTATTTTTTTTAGTACCTACAAAGAATCATATTTTTTTTTAATACACGCCCCTACGCACCTGAGATATTTCGTGATTTTCGCCGAAATCCCCTCTCAAGCCTCACGTGATAATCACGTGATATTATATATGTCTGCAAGAGGTGATGTGTTCATTAAAATGAACCCCGTATATAATAGTGTAAGCTTACCCAGAGCTACTTATAAGAATGTGTCAGATGTCTTTGTCTCGTGTCTTGTAGTGTCGATTATGTGTCTAACGAACTGAGTTCTTATTTCTCTTTTGGTCATTCTCCATTGATTTCCTAAAATTATGTATAAATACGTATTATTTTGGATTAATTATTGAACAGTTCAATGTCCCTTAATGACATGTCCAACAGACCACATAGTATTGTTGAGAGTTTTCTTTGTACTTGAGATCTTACTCAAAAATAAAAGTTAATTAAGCATTGTAAAATATTAAGATAATCATGTATTTGCAATTATATATATTTTTAAATTAATATATATATATTTTATGTACTACTGTATGTGCAAGAACAATAAATGCTTAACAAATGTTTATATTTTCAGAGTCTAGGTCTCTGCACCGCAACAGTGATGTTTGTGCTGTCTCAAGACAGGTTGAATATGGATTTGGATCGGGAGTCACTCGAGCTAATGTTGAGTCTACTTGAGTCTGACGTATCACACAAGTGAGTTATTTATGACTACAGATTGCATCCATACCTTGAGATATAGTTAAAAGTTATTTTAAGATGTTATTGTAGTTGTTGTTTCATTGCATTAGAAATTATATTTAACTGGAGTTTTCCATTGGCTTTATTGTATTGGTAAATAAAATAATGAAACCCTGCCCTCTAAAAGTTTTATTCTATTCTTTGGGATTATTCGTTTATTTTGTTATTGATTTAATCTTATGAACCTTACTGTATCACAGGTATTGAATTTAGAAAGTTTCATGATTGGTTTAGTAGCTAAGACGTGAAAGGCGTAACAAACCAACAAACCCACATTCTCCTTTACATCTTTTTATCGAAAACTGTTTTACTTTACGTTACCAAACCGTATATCTATTTGAGTGTTTATTTTTGTCTTAATATTTCTTATTTAATTATTAATATTGTGTAACAGAAACGCCCTCGACGACTGTGGTCTTACGTCAGCTCAACTAGCCAAGACTCAGGAGAGAGTGAGAGAGTTGTGTGCGGAGATTAAGAGCAAGGGAAAAGCAAAACATTTGGATCTAGAGAATATTACTGTAAGTTTACATATTAGTTTTGTGAATATAATTAATTTAAATAGTTTATTATATGATGGTTATTACTTTTCGAGTACATTTTGAATGAAATGTTGTAGTGTTTTTATAATTAATTTAAATATTATTTGTTACCTTGGATTTTTTATGGTATACAAGAAATTATGTACTATGTCTCTATATTATGAACAAGGTGTCTTTATATAAGGCGGTATGAAGACTCTAAAGACAATCTAAATTTTTAAAGTCACACGTCAAAATATATATTTAAGCTAATTAAGCATTTGTAACAAATTTTGCGGGTCTTGTACACACACATATTTACCAAAAATTTCCTAGAAGGAGCATTATAATACTCGTCGGAAATCAAGTACCTAACTAAAAAAATGAGTAAAACCGGTAGCGTAAGTAAAATGTTTATAATAAATCCCCAGGTGGGCCACCTAGCGATGGAGACGCTCCTGTCGCTGACGTCTAAGCGCGCCGGCGAGTGGTTCAAGGAGGAGCTCCGCAACCTGGGCGGCGTGGACCACATCGTGCGCACCATACAGGACTGCGCCACCAGGCTGCAGCCGCCCGCAGGGGACTGGACCAGGGCGGAACTCGACCAGCTCAGGAAGGCAGACCGCTGTATGAGGGTGCTGGAGAACGTGAGTCACGGCCGGGGGCTGTCATACGTGCACTACAGGAGAATTTATTACTTTTTATATAATAAACCATACATTGCAACGTCATGCTTTGCCAGGCTTGGTTTGATAGTGGATGGCACACAAACGTTGAAAATGTTAAATGGTTTAGTCTATGGGTAATCAAAATACGTTATATTCCTTGAAGTGCAGAAGGATATACGAGGGGAAGCGATTGTGCTCCCTCTAAAGATATCGTTTCAATGGTGTTGTGTTTAACAGTTTTAATAAAGTTAAAGTTTGTGTTTTGGCGCAACCCAGCAGTTTAATCTTATAACGAAAGTAACTCGCTCGTTACCGAATTATAAATCTATACAATGTTTAGAAAGTAATATTGTAATTTTAATTCTATAGATAATTTAAAAAGTTCTAATTCACGTCTCTTGCAAATCTCAGTGCGTTCCTGTTTTTATCTTGAATTGCAATATTGAATATTTTTTTTATAATACTGCTATTCTGTCCCGGAATGGTTCATCTGACTATCTCAACTATTTCCTGATATTATACTAATTGAATTGAAAAATAAATCATAAGAACTGGATATTTTCCAATCACAGTGGTATAAATCGTTCGCTTGGTCGGTCTTGTACAACAACAGTTTATTAATACATATAAAATATGAGTGATATGTGTATCAATAAGAACATATATATGATAGTCAGCCGTCAGTATGAATTAGTAGATAACTCTTATAATATTATAATCATTATTATAGGTTGCGAAAATTTTAATACATAAAATAAGAATAATTTATAAATACAGTAAAATCAACTTTCTGAGTTTCCGAGTTGCCGATTTTTCGGTACCGTAACAATGTAAATGAATTCACATAATTGGTTAATAATATTAATTGTTCATTAGCACGTATCCGAATAAGTTTAAGATTTTTTTTTTCCCAGGTAACGCAACAGAACGAAGCCAACCAGCAGTATCTAGTGAGCGGGTCGCTGGGCGCGGCTCGCACCCTGTCAGCGCTGCTGCGGCGCTGCGCGGTGGACGCCCGTGCGCATCCAGCGCTGCAAACCCCTCTGCTGGACGCAGCGTTGCCCGCCATCAAAGTGCTGGTGAACCTGTCACACTCGTTCGGAATTAATTGTAAGTATGCTGAACTTTATAAATAACTTTCTACCACTTGGTCTATATAGTACTAAGGTTATAAGGTGTACAATATCATGTTGCATAACTTGAAAACTATTCATCTAACATACTCTTCCACTAGATTATATTAATTCCAGTCGTCTCGTTTTACATTTGTTTACGTTTGTCAATAACATAGTAGTTCTTTTATCCTGAATATTTCTGAATATCTAACAGTATACACATACCTACGATAATCTCAGACCAGGGAGCGTATGAAAACCTCGTACCTTTAATTCTAAGTTAGTGTCTTTACAGAGAGGCTTATTTCAAGAAATATTGGTATCTGTATCAAAATAGGCCCTTCTAACTTCCATTAAACGTACGATGTACACGAGTGATAATTTAATATACTACGCATATTCTAATTTAATAATAATATTTATATGACGTACAAATGTATCAGTAGTATTTTAATTATATCTGTTCCTTGCAGCATCAGCCTTGGGAGCTCAAGTAGTTGGAGAACAGCCATCATTGATGGAAATATGTTTAGTGATGCTTTACAACCAAGACAACTTCATACCCGACGATAAAAACTTCGATTTCAGTGTCTGTGTATGTATTATTTCAAGAAAAATATTTATTTTAACTTATTTTGTTAATTTTAAATTGTACTGTGTACTATCAGAAATTGTTTGTTTATTTCCATATTATTTAATTTTATGTTGTATATTTATTTTTAATATTTAATATAAGCTTAACATGGTTATACATGTTTATAGATATTTTCCAAACATTGAATGTTACTGTCTATAAATAGAAATAACAATCAAACATGTTTCTTTGCAGGTACTAATGCTGCTGATAAACTTGGTACAAAACAATGATCTCAACACCCAGAGGCTGCTGAACGTTCATATTCGAGTGGACAATGAACACGACATCATATCTAGAAGCGTTTCCGCCTTAGATCTTATTGTCGACTTGTTTTATAAGCGAGTAGAACTTGCGAGGTTAGTTGAGGAATCCAATCATACATGTCAATGTTACTTTCGTTTAAAAAAAATATTGATTATTATTTCTTAATTTTTAACATAAACATCTAACAATATTTGAATTTATAATGGTATGGTTAATAAGCAATGTAATATGTGTTACTAATTTTTTTAAATAAAATTTAGGAGCGCGGAAAAAAACACTGATGCATTATTAGACGGCGAAAAAGATGACAAATCAGATAGTGATAATAAGAAGCAATCACAAGATGATATTGAAGAAACAGTAGCCAAATGTAAGTTTATCTATATCTATATTAGTATGATAAGTTTGAAGTTTTATACTACTTTTGGGACTAAATATTTGATTAAAATACATATTTTTGAATTCCAAGAAAGACAATAAAACCACATTGTATCTTTTATGACTAGTAATACATAAACAAATAAGATCAATATGCATAGTATTGTGATTTGTGTTGTTACTTCATCTAAAATTAGTCGTTTTAATATAATATAATATAATGTACCAAATTTAATTTGATCCTGATCTTTAGTACTTATTACATGCGACCGATCCTAGACAACTATTTATTTAGTATATTAAAGAGAAATTGTCTACAGAATGTTTTTTCATACATTGTTCTTTAAAGTTGACATAGAAAAGTAGTTAGAGCGTCCGTCCATTCATTGCATTGCTACTTTACATAAGTTTTCATTGTGAGGGGTTTTTAGTAAGACAAGTCCATACAAAATCCAGAGTGTGGTAGTAATGTCAGAGTGTCAGAGTGTCATTTCTAGGGATTACTCCATTATTTGCAGTCTTCAAGCTGACTTGCATATTTTTGTCTCCCTTCTAACTCTAGTGTTGTATGTTGTGTTCTCCCTCAGTGTTAGCTCGTGCGGGCACCCACATGGAGCACACGATGGTGGGCGCCTACCTGGCGCTGTTGCTGGGCAACATGGCGGTGGCGGCGCCGGCCCACGCCCAGGCCGTGCGCGCTCACCTCACGTCCTACGCGCCCATGCTGCCCACGCTCAGGAAGTACTTCGACTTCCTGACGCTCACCGCCAGTGTGAGTGCACCCTTATGTCTACATATTGTTACAATACACGAAGATTGATTTATATACATTTATAGAACTTACATGTATGTAATGTTATTTTGCCCAAGGACACGAATCATTTAGATAAACCTTCAATATTGATTTATTAAATTTTGGTTTTGAGGTTTTACTATGCGGATTTCAGGCCGAAGCGGCGATAGTGGCTCACGTGAAATCCACGCAGCGGATAATACAGTTCATGGAGAACAGCGACAAGGAGGACTCGTCCTCTCCGGCGGCCTCGTACCGCTCCTACCCGCGCTACCAGACCTCGCCCGACGACCTGCCGCAGGACATGTCGCTCAGCAACCTCAACTACAACAGGAACTACAGCCTCAGCAGCACCAGCACCGAAAGGGTCAACAGCTCCATGGAGGTCGATGGCTACCATTGAATATTATGCCGATAAAAAAAAATATCTCTGTGAGGTTTAAGTTTTTCGTAAAACATATATGATCACTGTTTTAGTGTTTTATGATTTTTTCATATCAAATTCATTGCAGTGTAATTTAACATCAAAATTGTATATCTATTTTAAATTGACTTTTGAATGTTAGCACTCGATTGTGAAGTATTACATTGTGCGAGTTTTAAAATGTTCTTGACCAAGAGACGTGTTTGAATGAATGTAAACTATTTTTATTATAATTTTACTTATATATATTTTTTATTATTTGATGACAAAATAGATCTTACTTTATAAAAGAGGCCGGCGATTCTATTTATCCTGACGTAATAAGGAATTGTAAATAAATAAAAATGTGTGTGAAGAGTATCTTAGCCATGTCATTTGTAAAATATATCAATTGTCAGTAGTCGTGGGTCTCTTCCCAGTACCTCACCTTCTGTAACGATATTTCTTCCTTCTATACAATTAATGTAAATATATTTGGCCGTCTGTTGTATAGTTAGGGATGGGTTATAAAATCTTAATGAAATTGAGATATTCCGAGTTTAAGCCTGAACTGGAAAATAAAAAAGTGCAAAAATAGTCAAATAAGTGTATAATATATGTTTTATGTGAATATTATCTGCACTTTTTGTATTATAGGTTTTTGAAAGGGTTACAAATTATCGAATATTGTTCTGATGAGGCACAATTCTATTGTAAATAAATGATTAGATAGTTTTAATGGTTTGGTTATTATTAGGTTAGACAAGGTTATTTGTATGCGAATTGAGATTCTAATGTTCGTTGGTTCGTTGAATGATGATCAAATTATTCTTGATAATTGTACAAACTCTGTTAGTTGCGAAAATATGATTTATGCTTAATATGTTGTTAGGATGTTGGTCTTTCAATCAATAGATAAATGTCTCCATTATTACTTTTAAGGTATTCGGTAACTGACATCTTTTAGGTTATATAATACAGTTTGAACAAATTAACTGATCACAACTATGAGAGTTATAGTAGGTACAATAGATTAGTCTCAGTATACAATGAACTTGTAGATTAATATTCATACAAAATTTGTTTTCACATCTATGATTTATTAGAAAAGCAATTATTATTTGTATAACTTATATTAAGGATCTTTTACAAATAATTTCTTGTATGTTGCGTTAATGGAGATTTTAATTTTAAAAGATAAGTATCTAGATATAAAAGGAAATGTATTATTTGTGAGAGATCCTAAATATACATTTGTTAAATTAATCTCAGTGTGATCAGCCGATACTACTAACACGTTGATTGTCCAAAATTAAATTAAACTTGTAATTACTTAAATACTATATCATATATACCATCAATGTCTCAAAAACCACAAATAAAGCTAAATTTAAAAAGCGTAACAATAATTAACAAAATATATTTAAAAATTGATTGAAATATAAAGCTTTTAAAACATGAAATTTACAGACTTCTTATGTACTTAAGGGGATATTATTTGACTATGGAACTGAAAATAATTAAAATGATTTTTAATACTTTAATCTAAAAAGACCAATATTTACTATACTGGAAGTAATACTTGTATTTTAAATAAAACATTAATTGGATCAGTCGACGTGTTACTTGCATAGAGTTATTATACATAGAGTAGAGAAAAGGAAAGTGTGTCCATCGACAAACAAGAGACAGCAAATGAGGCTAGCTATCCTGTCTTTCTCTTGCATGTGTGGTTAGACAAAGATAGTATCAGTCTCATCTTGCCTTTTATTATTTTCCCCTATTCTATGTATAATAAATCTAAATATAAATTTTGCACATATTAATTTCAAGCTCAATTTTCTATAACCTTATAATGCACGATGGTTTATTAATATTGTTTAGTGTAATGTTTGAAATATGTTAAGTATTCAGTACAGTAGCTAAAACTATAGTTTTGACAGCTTTACTTAATTTATAAGAATTTATTTAGCATTTTTATAGATCACCTTCCCATAGATCACTTATTGTAAAAGTTATTAGACTGGGTTATTTTTCTTGTACAGTTAAATCATTAATTACGTAATTTATTGACCAGTACGAAAATTTGCGCATTTTCGTTAATTTACTTATCATTTGTTTATATTTATCATTTGTTTTAGATAATCAAAAAAATTTGATATCTTGAGAAATTATTGTAAATGTATTGTGTAATTATGTTATAAAGTATTACATGTAATATTAAAAGAAGGACGATTTAATTATTGTATCTCTTGTCTGTCCTTGCCCCGTGACTGATTAATAATAAAATATTTTATCTATAATAATAAATATATTTTGTGAAAACATTAGTAATATTGTGGCGATATCTAATGTATCTAATCTTTCCTTTTTAGAACAATCTATCCAATAAATATTTAAAACGCGTAATGTTAGATTATTTTTCTCTAAATCATGATCACACCATTAAAATTATTTTCTAAAACATTTTAACAATTTTATAAAAATGTTTGTATTACCAATTGATATACAATATATCTTAGGTATATATTTGATATCTATAATTCATACAATAAAAATTACTGCCACAAAAATCGTAATATCTAAATTGTTTAAATAAATATCAAACATGATTTATACCAAAATCGTAAACATCTAGTAAATAACTTACAATCGCTCGACTGCGTTCACTCGAGCCACAGCCGGTGCTCGAATTCCGGCCCAATCACCGCTTTCTGTAAATCTTTTGTTGACGGTCAAAAGTTGTTCAAAGTTGGCCTTCGCAAGCTTATGTTTGTTTTTTATTTTTTGGACCAACTCTTCATCATAAACGGATTCCGGGTTTTCTAGTTTTGAATGCGCTTTCATTTCCTGTACCGTCACCAAAAAACAGTTCCAAGGTGACCAGTCTTCGTTCACATGCCAACGACAGAGTCGGAGTTCAGTTATATCGGCACATTCGCTTATTGCTGAATGGGAGTGCCAGAGCTTCTCAACAATAAAAAATACATCCTTCTCTTGGAGAACAAATGCTAGAGATCCCCAACATTTCCGTTTCCTCTCATCTCGCTGGACCGCTCTTAGAATGAATTTGTACGGCGTCATGTCTATCCAGCAGCGTTCCGAAACATCCTTCCACGAACACGAAGTGCAGACCAAGAACCCAGACATTTTTGAATTTAAAGGAAAGTCTGTGTTTATCTTAACTTGATGACACATTTCGCAAAAGTGCAATCTGCTGTTTTCCATCTTTCTGTAATCTCTGATTTCCTTGCATTTAGTGACTCCAGAATTTAATTCAGAAGTTTTTATTAATTGAAAAACATTAGCTGCCACGCGTCGTCTTAAGAAGTCGAGTTGCTGATCGTTACATCTTCTGACAAGTAAGTCACACTCTCTATCTAATAGGGTTATTATTTCTTCAGCTAGAGGGTGACTAAACTCTTGTAAAGCATATTTCATATTTATGAGAAGTTCTATACGCTCTTTTACTTCCACGTCATCTCTTATGAAAGAATTATACAGCTCTTTTAATTTTCTTGCTTTTTGTATTTCGACAGTTTCCATGGTGATTAATTTTCCATCACGCCCATACCAAGCAACAGGTTTGGAGATTTCTTCCAGAAATTTCTTCTCCTTAATTTTACGGCTATCTTCTTTTACTTTTACTCTGTACGATTCAATACAGCGTAGTAGTTCTACTTCTTTATCTAATAGAAGTGTAAATTCGGCGATCTTGGGACCCTTGGAATGCAACTGTGATATTCTGGCTATTTCGGCGTGTTTCCAACGATCAACCTTAAAAGAAAAAAATATGTATCTGATTTATTGGATAACTGAATAAATGTATATGATAATACTTTCAAGGTAATTTTACCATTGCATATAGTTGGTCAAAATCTTCTCTAGTTTTTGGAAAAGTTTTAGTTATGAGATCTTTTCGCAACCTTCTTTCCATTGCTTCCCGCTCTAGTCTTCTTTCTTCTTCCATTCTTGCGATTCTTTCCCTAAATAAAATAAATTAAAAAAAAACAGTATACATACTATCTAATATAAAACAAATAACCAACTTACATGCATTCCTTTAGCCACCTTTCCACTTTTTGTCTGAACTGATGGTGTCTGAAGGCTCGTTGTATGATCGCAGCGTAATGGTTGTGATTCAATCTTGCGATCATTTCCTCGTATGTCTCATATGGTTGAGGTACTATAATCCTATCTGTGACATTTGGTATATAGGCGTGCACTGTATTCATTTGGGTGGCTCGGCTGTAATTGGTATCCTGAAAAGTATCAAACGATGATTTGTTGGGTATTTTGCATCTACATACGAGTACATGGAGTAATTAAAATAGTTAATGATTAAAATAAATACATAATAAATAATACTTTTAAATTAAGTTGGTTAGTAACTTGTAGTAGTAGTTTGCCTGCCATCTATAAATGTGTCATTAAATATACTTTCTATATCTGGGACTAGATGGCGTTAGTATTCAACTGCATCTTGTCTTGAACAAAACCGTATTTACATCCTAAACGTTCGACATTTATTAGTGATGTTTAGAGGAACGGTTTTCCATAAAAATCTATATAAATATATATAAATCGAATAAATAAATCTTTATAATACAATAACATATAACAGTTTTATAATTTCTGATGATTAATAACTTTAAAAAATAATACACAGAACTGTATTTTCTATTTTTTTTATTATCAACTTTAACAAGTTTCCTACCAACTTCAGAAATATTAATGTACCTAAATATGGATGTTTTAATAGATATATTTCATACAGTACGTTTTCTATAGCTGGACCCAGGGCTTTTAAATCGTGGTTTAGCACAATGGTGTTGTTTTACGATTTTGAGGGTAACATATAAAATAATAACTCCTAGATATTGAATTCTGGATTCGTCTATTCGAGAGGCAAAGTATTTGTCGCTACGCAGACATGCTATTATTAGTATATGTAATTGGCAATGTTTGATTTTAAAAATAGTTTGTTGTCTTTTTCTTATATACCAGGGTCTTTGCAGATTATTTGAATTAGTATATTATCAAAATAGTTCCACCTGACACTTCCATTTGACGTACAAAAGTGGATACTTACATTAACTCAAAGAGGAAAAGTTATAAATAAATAAATAAGGGTTTTCTAGAAATAATGGTAGACACAATAAATAAATGACTCTAATAAACTTACATATATTTTCTCTCGCATTTCAGCTGTTTGGGTGTCTCTGCAGTTTTTTTTCTCTGGCGGCAATTTTTCTGGCTTTTGTGGTGTTTGTGTGTAAGCGTGATGGTAAACTACACCTGAATAAAAACGATTAATTATATTTTATATATAGAGATATGTCTACTTCCTAGGTATTTTAGGTCAAAGATCAAGTTTCTCAATTGTTCAGTACTAGTCTATTTTATTAAAAGAAGCCAGGCAAGATAGTAAAAGTTCTACAATTGTAGAGATAACTAGACCTTCTGGTTAATATTAAACCTGCTAATAAAAACTTTTAAGTAAGGCATTTGTATACAATTAATTTCATTCTATCTAATGTAATATAACTTTGTTTCTTTACTTACACGTAATATTAGATTTCCAATGGTATAATAATAAAAAATATATACCTACATATTTGACCGTTTTACTCAACAATATCGTAGTATGGCTATATATAAAATAACGTTGGAATATATTTATAACAAACCTGTATGTACATTCCTATAACCTCCTAGAAACGGCTTATGCATTGGTTCTGCAAATATTTCTACATTTATATGCTTGAGAGTGTTTCCAAACGGTACCATTACAGTCAATACATCGTTTATAGGCATTTCTTTATACAGCTTTTCTAGGTGTAGACTATCGTTGTTTTTCGTCAACAATTCTATATCGACGATACCATATTTATCATAATCTATGTCTAAAAGAGCCATACGATCTTTTAACGGGCGGTTTTCTCTTAGTAATACTAAATTATCAGGATCCGTCTGAAATACCCCTGCCAAGTTTTTCTTCACCTCGTGAACTTTCATTATTGAATGATAAGAACGTGTGAAAACATCATTCTGATTCCGCACCCTAAATTTAATTGCAATAAATGGCATTGCCTTCTTCTTTGGCATCATAGTTTGTAAAAGTTCGTGGACATAAGACTCTTTAGGAATTGACGACAAAGAAAACTCCTCAGAATCTTTCGTAAATACATCTATTAAAAGATTCCCTAGAGTATCAGTTTTTAGTTCAGAGAGAAGACTTGCCTCTTTCAATACATTTCTATTTTTAGTAAATAAAAGATTATTATTTGAAACGGATAATAGTTTCGCTAATTTGCGTTTAACTAATTTAATTGGGGTATTCGATGGGAAGACTTTGTTGAACACTTCGTTAGGATGTAGAGGTGATTTGAAAATTATTAGAATATGGCTGACTGGGCACTTATATTGTTCGAGATCTCTCGCACATGGCGCTGTTTGTAAACGAGATTTGGCTTCATCTTCAATAGGAGAGGAGATTCGTTTGTAGGGAGGGGCCGTTAGCAGTTTCTCTCGTCCTAATTCACATTGACACCCAACAGCTCCCTTCACACATTCTGGATTTGGAGCAATGCCAATTGTCCTTTTCACATCCATTGTTCTAGTGACGAATGATGAATAGATATTCAATTTAAACAAAAAGATTATTTAAAAGAAAGCTACACACACACTACAAAAACATTGATTAACATCATGGCGCACTATTTTGTTGCTATGAGACCGTTGCTAGGCTGAACTTACGTTAAAATAACTGAAGCAAATGCCGCTCTTAGGAACAATGGTGACTCGTATCTATTGTAAAACTATAGATAGCTTAACGAAGGAAGGCTTTGCAACCTATAGTATAATATCTATAAAAAAAAATGTCATAAGTACCACTCTCATTTAAATGTATTTTATTTAAGCTGTGTGGAATAATATCGCAAAATACTATAACGTAATATATACTTATTATATGTTCAAATAAAATTTGTAAAAGTAAAATTGTATTTGTTATGCCTTTAATTACCATTTGCTATTTGTAATTAATTATCTTGCTTCTGATCTTAAAGGAAATAGACGCAGTTCTTCTCAGCACTAGCTTCAGGGCTTAGTATAAAATTATAATAGATAGTGAAAAAGCAGAGTGCGCTATAAAAAAAGAATTAACCGCTGAGCTTTGAAAACTGTTAACTCCCTTGAATAAAAAAAAAGAATCCATTATTTCAACAAAACAATCTTTCTGCAATCTGTGGAAGTATTTTATTCAATTAAACGTATATTTAATCATGAAAATCATGGTTCATGAAAGTTTAATTACAAAAAAATATTCAATTAGATTAGATTATTCACTAGATTTACATAATTACATAATTAATGTGAATAAATTATTTGGTCCATTTATTAAATGTTTAACATAGGTTGTGAAGAAAAGTATCGATTTTAAAATACAAGTAGGTAGTTGATAGTTAATAAAAATTGAGAAAACAGTAAAATTACAGCGCAATAAAAGAGCGAATGTGCCGAGCATAGCTAGCGTCATATTAAATTCCTACGAAAACATAAAAATGATTTTCGATCGTAAAACTATAATTTACAGACGTAAAATGTGCTGACATGTACGTTACTTCAACTAGAAACTACCAATCAATTTGCGGAAATTCTCTTACGTAAAGTCTACTTAAATTTGCTTGATTAGGAATGCAAATAGTTAATAGATGGAAATCGTTCAATGTAGAATAGCACTGCCTAAACGCGGAAAACATGAGAATAGGAACATATAGACCTTACTAATTGATTTACCTGATCATTAAAGTATATATCCTCATACTTAACATACATATAGAACATACAAGTAAAATTCTGTTAAAATATTTTAATTTTATTTAGTTCACATAAGTAGTTGGTACCAGAATGAAAAAATATTCTCTTCTATTCATCATAATCTAGTACTAAAATTATAGTATGCACTTTAGCTTATTAAAATTTGAAAGTACACAGTGTAGGAAAAGTCAACAAACATTCTGAAATAGCATCAAATGATAGCAATAAAGCCGACCCGTTCATTATTGCATTTAAAGTGAGAGGACGCATTCTGTAAACACATGTTTTAATCAAGCCTGTTGCTTCGCTTCCGTTTGCTGCGGTCACCGCTCGCTTAGCAAAGAAAAACTTTGCATGTGTTTTATTACGACGGACGCGGAACTGCCGCAAGGCTTAATTTCGAACCGACATGGTCAGTTTTAATTGTTTTGTCCCTTGTTGGTCAATAATAAAAAGGAAAAAATCTTTTTAAGGTTCCGTACCCGAAGATTATCCAGGCCATACCCTGATAACTAGATGACTACCCTTTTACAGATGATATATTTTTGTTACCGCTATAACAACCAATAAAACAAGATTCAATAAACATTGTAAAGGGACTTGGAATGTAGTCAAGCATTAACCTAGTTTTGTAAAAAAAAAAATCTTAATAATGCAACAAGTAGACGCTTGAAATAAAAAATGAATAATTAAATCTAAATAGAATTAATATTTAAGAGGACTCCCCGACAATAAACGTATTTTTGTCATATTATATGTAATGGTAGGGAACACCGCGAGTCCGACGCGCAATTGGCATATTTTTAAATTTTAATTTCAGAATATAGTTTTATTGGTGTCAGTTATTACCGCGTATTATTTCGTACGTCATAAACTCGCGGACACATAATGTTTAAGGGGTTTGAATTCATTGGATTATAGTGTACTGGAATTATTATCAAACGAATTGCACCTACAGTTCAACGGGTCGTGCGACTCTATATTAATAGTTTTCGTTTCGGCACTCACTTGTTTCGTCATAGAAACCTGAAACTATGGTTCAAAGTTATAGTTTGTTAAAGCGTAGCGTTTCATGACAGATTTTGAGCTTCCTTTATAAAATATTTTGTCTAAATTCATGAGATACACTTATGCGGAAATTGCTACGAGGAAACAAAAAACAAAGCCTTATATAAAGTATAATGAGAAACGAAACATACGCTGATATATATTTATCATATATCGTCAAAGAAGTTTGATTTTAGTAATATATTGTTATTGACATTAACTATTATTGAACTGAGTAATGGTAGAGCGAGACTCATCTATATCTATTTATTATGAAGATACAAAGTTATAACTTATGAGTTATGCGTATAAAGTTTAAATTTAACTTTGCTATTCATTAATACATTGGTTTAAATTAATAGATTCATAGTTTTGTATTGTTTATATAAAAATAATTATGTCGTTTTCTTTAATTTGTGATTTTATTATATATTTATAAATACAAATGGAGTTTATGAGCAATTTATTTATAATATTGCTTTGACATTTAATGAAAATCCTATATTTATTCGTATTTACGATTTTCAATTATATTGTAAGAAGAGATTAAGTCGTCAGTTAATGAAGGTGCATTTGCCTCGGTTCAGTGCATTAGTCTTGCACAGAATATTTAATAATAAATACACATAATACATCACATACTTATGTTTAAGTTTAAGTTTCGAATATGTGAAACAACAAAATAAGTTAATAAAAAGTCTAATAGAACAAGTAAAGAAATATATATACCTTAATATAAGTACAATCATTTAGTTTTGGCGTTGTCATTATTAGGTAATTCTCTTAGTTTTCAAGATAAGCAGCATTGGTTGGGTTTTAAAAGAATCTTCTAAGTTAACAGATTACTTTGATTTCTTAGATCATACCAAAAAATAAAGATTTTTCTCTTCTGTCTGTAGAAACATTTGTTAAGCTATTTTGATAAAAAACATATGCTTTTGCAGTGGAGAATAAATAATATTTGCCTAAAAATTGTATAATTTTGTGTATTAAAGCCTACTAATTAAGGGACATTTAATAACAATAAAACACAGATTTCAGTATGTATAATAATTTACTGAATTTCAGTAATGTATGGTTTACATTTGCCCCGTTGCTGAGGTGAAGTTAAAAAAGCAACCCTAGTATAATGAAAAGGGGAAAAAACATTACAAATAAACCTAATTTCGTAATGTTCTGATTAAAAACGGAAAAAGATTTTTCCAACCCTAAACAAGTATGAAAAGGGTTGTGTATACTTTCCATTGAATTTGATGAAAACTGTTGAGTTTAGAGAGAAAATGGAGTGTTCCGTACATTTGGTTTTGGTTGGAGAAGCCATAATGTGAAGTTGTTATTTTAAATTTAAATATCTATTTGACTAGAAATGTTTCGTTTCTGGACGAGTCTTCTTAGCCGTTATAATAAAATGATTGAAACACCCATCATTTCTAGGAACTCTAGGTTGGTGGTAATTATTGGAAAAACATATTTCTTGCAAGCAAAGATATTCTAAAATAAAGATAGACAAAGAACAGAAGATAACTTAATTTTTATATGGTTGCATACAAATATTATTTATGTGTACCCTCGCACAGCATTATAATGTTATAATGTCATGTAACACAATAACAATCTAAAGAAAATATAGTGCAAAAAGAACACATACTTGTTATTAAGATTCCTACGAAAAAACTACAACCAAGAAAGAAAAAAAAAGAGTACAAGTAAGAGACGTGTCCTTGGGTGAAAATTATTACATATAAAAAAAATGTCTATATATTTTGTGAGATGTTGCTTAAGAAAAGATGCTAGTAAAAACGTTCTGATATATAACCACGCACAATATTAATAACCGAAATGAGGTACAAGGAGGCTTAATGTGAACGTTACTTCGAAAGAGAATGGAAGAGTAAATACTCATTAGGTTTTTATTTTTAGAAACATCAGAAATAGGTGAATCAAGTCCAAAGTAATCTAAAACAAACTATTTCTAAAAGTAAATACAATCTCGCTAGCATTCCTCAGCCCTCTTGGATGTCCTGATGTAGTCCGAGTAAACGTTATTTAAAAATATATAATCTCTATTTATTTATGTAATACACACTTTTAATATATTTTTCTTAATAAAATGCTCTACTTATTTTGTTAATCAAAAAATTATTTCCATATAAAAACTACTACAAAATTGACTCCTCAGTCCTTATTTCATCAATATTATTGCAATATTATTCCTATGATTAATACCGCAATTGATATCAATTTGTCGCTGTCTTTTTATATTAGTCCAATAAAGTTAAAAGCTTCAATCGGTCCATCATTAGCAGGTATTTAGCCTTTTCCCGATTGCGGTTTTTACTCAATTTGCCGAGTGCATTTTCATCTGCCGGCACTACAAATATGCTTTATTAATTATTTATAAAATTAATGCCAATCGCAAAAACAACATAACCGACGTTTCAAAGCAGTACTTGCAATCTTTATTGAATTAGCGGATCAGCGGGATTTGTGAGATCGATTTTCGATACGATTAAACACAAACTAAATTGTACAACTTTTTGATATGATGATTTATAGCAACATACGTAATTTAGTAGATTACGAGTCTCCCAGTGGGAGATCTTCCTGGGGGTCCTGTAAAAATACTGAAAAAAAAGCAATTTATATTCTTCTGATTTGGTAATATATTACATAATTTTTTAATATTAGTACTGCTAAGATATTTTTAACACAGAGGTTGCTGTTTCAGGTTTGTGGAAACCTTGAGGTTCTCTACGTTCTAAAATCGAATGGGTGTTATTTTTTTTACAGACAATTAGAGACACCAGTTAAAGTTATAGTAAGACTGTCGCTAGTCTGTTTTAAACTAATATCGAATTCCCATCGCGATTGAGCTCACAGATACAAATTGATGGTGAACATACCAGGCTTATCATTTATTCTACGTTTTCAACATAAAATCAAGCTCTCTCTTTATATGGAGACTGCACAGATTATTCACAGTTTATATGTTTATTTCCACTTGATATTAATATAATTGAATAATTTTACAGGGACCCAGGATTTGGTGTACCTATAAAGGAAACTTAATTTTTTTCAGAATGTTTCAGAAAATATATTGTGAATTTTCGAAAATGAAGAATACCAAATATAACTGTGTCGAATAAAAGAAAAAAGTCTTTCAGATAATTAATGTGCATAAAAATAAACATAATAAAATATAACTGTATCCAATATGAATAATTAATGCAATGGGAATAGTAGTGAAGATCAAAATAGTCAAAATAATATATTTAATGAGCTAGGGCGAAAGAAATTATATCGTTTGCTTAACGTACCACAGCACCAGTATTTGTCTGTAATTTAATATCATCACATTGTTTTTCAAAACATCATTTTAATATCAAACTTCAGAGTTATATCCCGAGTTCATCACATATGAATATTATGATATAACTAGCCGGTTTTATTGCGTTACGGACGGACGTGGCCAGGGATTGGGAGCTGGGAAATTCGTAGAAATATAATAATCGTACACCTTTCAAGATTCTACGACTTCTCTTAATATACCATCTTTATGGTACTTCTAAAATTTACGCCGTTAATACGTTTTATGAGTTGAGTAAAGCTTTTAAAATTCTCACTAAATTATAATGTGATTCAATATTCATCTAAGGAAACAATCATTTTCTTTTTCAATCACAATTTTCATCTTTTGTTAAAATCAAAGCATACGTAGCACAAGAAAGTAATTTTCAAACAAAAAATAAAATTAAAAAATCGTCACAATGCAACTTTGGTTCTGCAACAAATTAGCTGCCAATTGCATGGAACACACTATTATAAGTTAGGACATTGTTTTACTGTTTTTAGAACTCGTATAAAGTTGGATTAACTGTGTTATGACGAACACAATTTTAACATCAGCCAGGTAGTTGTACATACGTATATTTCGTACGCTTCATTATTATAAATTTAATGAGAACCACAAAATATACATAAAATTAAATATAATTGTAATAATAATATTCTTGGTACAATTAAAACGGAGTTGAAACTCAATTTATACACATTTCGATATTAAAATAGTAATTTATGATACTGTTGCATAATAAGGGTTCTTATAACACGAGTGTTATAAAACCAAGTTATGTACAGTGTCATATACTACTTTATTTACTTCATAGAGATATTATACAAATTCTACGATTCACTTACATACAATAATACGTAAAACAATATTGCAAATAAAACGCTGAATATAACAGATTTTTTAAATGTCAAATGTTGGCGCCAAGACCCAAACATCGACTGCGCATGCGTTTTGAGTCGCCGCGGACTCGTTCATTAAAATCATTTTTTTAAAGTAGAGGTTCAACCTCCTTGGTCCAGCTGGAGGTTGTATAAATCTTTATGATTAAAAAGTTTTATTATGATACAGGTGTCCATACAAGACCTGTATCGTAATAAAACTTTTTAATTTTTTAAATTTGGCCTGTACGTAATGTATGTCATAATTTTTTTTATTTACAGCTTTATAATCTCAATCTTATAGTATCAGAATAGATAAATAATATTAAATATTTAAGTAAATATGTTTACATCCATAACAGTATAACGAGTGGGATATTGTTTGTTGACAAAGGAAGAGGAGACGCATAAACACATTAGTATAGGTAGTTAAACCCTCACCAAACGAAGCGGGGTTGTGCGTGACAGGGCCGCAGTTGCTGGGATCTCGGTCCAACGCAGAATGCATAACTATTTATGGTTTATATAACCTCTCCATAGCTTCTAGAACTCATAATATTTTGCCCTTTTTAAAAATTGTTAAGCATCTGTCACGTAATAATTTAGAAAAATATAAATTATTTGTAGTCGTTGAGTGATTTCGTTTTAGGAATATAACATAAATAAAAATGCACGTATTTACGAACTCCAGTCCAATATCCAGCAGACTGATTGCTTCTTTACTGTTACACGATAAAACTTTTATTAGATGCTCATAAAATGTACTTAGATGACTTGCGAGACCCAGTAGCCAATATAATTTAAACTACCCTGTAACTAACAGTTCTGAACTAACGTTTAAATATTTTTTGAGGACAACCACTTACGATAGATAGATAGATAAGCTTAATATTTTTATTCAAAGAAGCTTGTAGTTTATTTTAAAAGTTCCTACTTTCACGAGTTGGCGATGAAGCTATCCACGGCTTATTTTAATAACCGTTCAAGAGCAGCGTTGTTTTATAATAATAAAATATTCAATGTTAATTTTTAAAAATATACAGAAGAAAGCTTTTGGTTTCGTATTCAACTTTTAAAAAACGCGCTTGGCTGCGCAAAATCGTCGAACTGTTCAAATCGTTCAGTAAACGCCGAATAGGTTGTATACAGGTTGTACAACGATTTTAATCGGATGGAAACGGAACAAAGTGAAAATGTACACCTCAATTATTCCAGCAGTTGCGTGGACAAATAACCACGTGTCAACATGACCGATTCTAATAAAGTCAATAAGATAATATGCTTTTGTTTGAATATATATATATATATTTTTTATTACAGATTTCTTGCTATATAAAAGAAAATTATATTCCCTTATAGTCTATACGATATAAATAACAACTGAACCGAACTGGCCAGTTATGAAAAAATAGTGACGGACAAAATTATAAAAGTGAACTTAAAAATTTGACCTACATAAGTTAATGAAAGAGCTAATTAAACAGTTCCGTTCCTGTTAATATCAGACTATTATTGAGTAAGTCTCATAAAAAGAACTCAATAAAACATAAAGCCTTGGTCGGTGGCGCTTAGCCCCGAGTGTCTCCAATAAACAACAAATAATCTCGATTGAAATTCAGGACGGGTCCGCCTGTTTACTTCATCCCGCGACCAAGCCAGTGATAACCAAGATTGCTTTTTTCAGTCTCCAATCACTTGTAAAATGTTGTTTTATTATTTATTTATTCCTACAATCTATTTGAATTTTTAATAAAAATGTTTACGGGTTTTTTATGACACACAAGTCAATTCATTTAATTAGACACGTTGAGTTTAATTTAATTAATTAAATTGGTCGAAATTGTTAACGCGGCTCGAAATAGCGTAACGGTAATAACGCAAATAACGTTAATGAGAAAAAGATATTTCTAAATATATAAAGATATATATTTGAGAAAAGATATTTTTTGAATAGTGTTGGATTAAACTAGACGTATCGTGATGGGTCTTAATTATTGTAAGAAAACTTATCATATTTTTAGTAAGTTGTTTTGTATACATGAAAATATATTTTCTTATTTTTCAGATTACATCGTATTATTGTGGTTTAAAATTGTAATAGCGGATAACGATTTTTGGCCTCAGAATGTCCACCCATTTGGAAATATTAATTTAGAAAATGAAGAACTAAAGACAGGAAGTTATGCTCCAATAGATTCGAACCCTACAAAAATATATTATTTAGGTGCAAATCACAACCCAACTATTTCTTGGGAAAATCCAGATTACAATAATGTAGTTTTAAATGATGAAACCGAAGAAAACCAAAATATTCTGGAAAGTAAAACTGTCGGAATTCTTGATGACCAGGAAAAAAATATGTATAATAATTATGAATTAGTGGAAAGTGTCAAAAATAATATTTTTAACGACTTGCTAACATTCACTACGCATCCTAGTGAAGTACCCATCGATAGAAGTTTAACCTACTTAAGAGGACTTTTACATCCCTCAGAGATTGAAACCAACTATATCCAGCGAAAGGAACCTGAAATTACTTTGGATAATGTTACTAACTCTGAAAAATTAACAGATATGAAGAGTGGCGTAGACGTACCCAGATATGCTACTAACTACGAATACATACGGAGTGGTGTAGATGTACCCAGACTTAGTACTAACTACGAATATACTGAACCTCGATCAACAGACATTTTCAGTAACTTCATTGTGAAACTTCTTGATAATAAAAACAAACTAGAACCGAACGTAAGGATTGAAGCTATATCATCGCAGGTCTTGCCTAAGCCTGTGATTGCAACTGGTTTACCGAAATTATCTTTAAACAATTTACCCATTATAAGTACCAAGGTTCAGCCAAGTCTAGCGAATATTATATTTAAAAATACACCAAGACATCTTCATGATAGCCTTCATCCAAACTATGTACTTCTTCCCAAACTTGTAGACAGTTTACATCATAATTATTATGTAAACGATTTACCAAGCAAAAAATATATACGCACAAGAGAACAGTCGATAAAAAATCTGCCATTTTACTTAAATAGGTATTATTATTTTATTCAAAATTTACAAAAAAAATCATGTTATACGTAATAATTATTTTTAATTATTTTCTCTCAAGGGACATTCATTAGGTAACATTTTAACCGGGACGATATTTTAACTGGATGGTAGCAGCTAGTTAGCAAGTTGTGAACCCGAAACAAAGAAGCTTTCCGCAATTCAGTCTAACTAACAGCCAGCAAACACGATCAAACCGAAGTCCAAACTCAGTTCAAAGATCTAGTTAGCTGTTGGGATGACTCCACTCTTCATTGACCTGTGTGCAAGTTTCCAAAATTTGGCTGAAGCTTGTCAATCAATTCATTTAGGCTTATCCGCATTGTCTAAAGGTACGTCAGTAGTGTTATACAGTTATCAAATTATTAATATATTAAGTTACTAATTAAATGTTCATATCTATATATGGATATATTTAAGTTTGAAAATTTCAATTTTAAATAAATTCATTTTTGCAAGCGTTGGATGCTTTGTTGTTTCATGTTTTGCTGGAGACGTTAAAGTTATGTTTTTACTTTTTTGTTGCCATCCTTAGATTTATCGTTCGCATGTTGAAAGTGTTACTCTTTTTTTTCTAAAGGAAACATAATGTATATATATATTAAATTAGTAATAATATATAAATGTATAAATTGTTGTGTCTTCAGGTTGATTTTTAATGGTACTATTTATTATTATATTATTATTATATTTTTCTCTATTATGTTTTCGATTTTCGGTTCTTGAAATAAAAATAAAATATATGTTTAACCCTACAATAATTTTTATTTTGACAATTTGATATATTTGAAAGTGTCTGTCTAATTTCTTTGTTTAAATTCGTAGGTCATATAAATCTTACGTTTGTTTCCGGAATTTAGACGTCAGACACATCTTACACAAATTAAAAATAGATTTTATACGAAATAATCAACAGATGTACTTGAGTTACGGATGGATAAATCTTGTCTGTTTCTCTATGTTATACACCGTTTTAAAAAAAATATATATTTTGAATAAAAAAAACTGTCATGAAGAAAAATCATAAAAATAATTCTAAATTCAAAACATTTCGACATGATTCTAGCATATTATAAAAAAATGACATACTTTTTGAAACTCTACGAACTTTCATCTGTATTTTTTGTACTCGTATTCAACATAGGTATTTATCACGATGCATTAGAATAAGACAACTCAGAACTTCGCACTCCGTGTGAATAATCCTTACGCGTATTATCACTTGTTAATCTCTGAAAAGGCTTTCAATAGAGCTTCGTATGTAGAAAAGTTTGGTGAAATGTTTGAAACTCTTCATCAGAACGCGTCGGGCCAAGTTAGTATAATAATGTATTTCTCTTTGTATCTGAAAGTACTAAATATCTACCTAGTATATATACGCTGAAATGCAAAAATATATATTTACTGATTACTTGATCCACTTTGTTTTCACAGTTATGCATCTCATTTTTATTTCTAAGTAAAGTATCTTTTAACATTTAATAGAAGTACTATTAATATAATTGGATTTATATTGTACTTGTTGTACATATACCGAGTCATGATTTCCGAATGAAAATGATTACTGCTTAATAATTTAGGTACGTCTTTATTAAGAATATATCAGTATTTGGTACAATATTTATTTACAGGAAATTTCATTTAACTAATACGAATACCATTATTATTATTAAAAATATTTGAGATATAGCATATTTATTATTTATTATTGGTTTATCTTCTATAGTACGGGCATATTCCATACGCATAAGCCTTGGGTTTGGACCGTTGGGTATGAATAATAATGGGGCCGTTAATCCTGGCGGGAAACAAAGTAAATATTGCCTCATGTAGCTTTAAGATACTCATTCAAATCCAATTTATTTTCCATTTCCTCACTTCATGAAACTTAAATATGCTCGCCAGGTAAACCACTTTGAGAGCATTCCTTTGAACCTCGTTATCTCTTTATACAAAATTGGATCAACGTATGATACATAAATTTATAAATTTCAAACACTTTTATGCAGTACTATACCCCGTAATTGTTTTCCGAAAACCTATTTATACCAAAAAGGTATTTGAACTGTTCTCAACACCATTATCAGGACTAGTCTATATACCCTATACCCTACCCTAAACCCTAAAAATAAAATAAATATTCTCAAAAGATAATTTTCATTTGATTCGTAATGTGTTTCTGATAAGAAAAACCTAAGAGTATATAATATTCTGATTAGTGAGATAAAGTAAATTGTTTTCCTTATCTCTGTGAGGATATCTTGCTCTATTTAATAAGTAGAAGAAAGCGAACACGTTACAGAGAAGCTTAATTTGAAAACAAACCAAATAGGAAACATGATTCCTTTCTCCTACGAAACTAAGACAAAAAGCTTATTATGAAGAAAGCTCTTTATAGACTTCACAAGGAACTGATATAAACTTAGTTAATTCAAAACAAATACCAAAAGAGGAAATGTTTCTAAAAAGTGATATTAGTATCTGAATGTAAAGCTTAAACAAACTTCTTTTATAAAAGAAAATGTAAAGTTTAAAATTAAATCTTATATGAAAGTAAATATTTTCAATAGAAAAAAATAAAAAAAAAAGAAGATTGGTTCTTATTGCTATAAATTGTGCAAACACTTAAGATAAAATGAAGTTTTTATTCAACGCGAGTAAGATACTACTCTAAAGTTTACGGATTGTGTATGAGACAGGAATTAACTTATAAAAGGAGTTCGACATACCCGTCATATACAGTTTCGTTGAGCGGAATCACAAAGAGCGAAATATTAACACGAGCTAGTTACTTATTTCAAAAGCTATAGCAAAGTTTTGTACAATTTCGTATGTCGGCAATTTCTCAAACAACTTTATCATTTCTGAGATTCACTTGGAACGTGTTGTGTTTTTTTTCATGTTTTCAGTTTGCATAATTTATGCGTTTCACAACATGCTAATCTGAATTTCATTTCTGCACAGTTTTATCTTTTGTTGGATAATTTACATTTTTTCTAGTGCATCGATAATTAAATAAAGTAACAAAAATAATTAAGTAACAATTGCATACGTACTAGCTCATAATGATATAATTAACAGTCGTAATCGAAATATGGTAAGGACAAAAGATTTCATATTTCATTGTATCATTAACGACCTAATGAGACTGAGTCAATTGCTATTTGAGCTGATTCCAACTGGATAATACTCTGAGCATGGCTCGCATTGCATTATGTCGTAAAATAGGGATAATAATAGATTTTAATTAAAAAAACATCTTTATTCGTACAAAAGTCATAATTCATATATAATAACGGAGGTATAATATCAAGTACAGTTTGAAATAAATTCTTTATCTATTTAAAACTTATTACTGATTTCTCGACAAATACTAAAATTAGTTGATATTTTATTAAGAGTTCAAATTGGTTACTATTACGTCATTTACCAAGCAAAAATGGTAACACATAATTTGACAGCAAATATATATTTTTTACTATCGACGAAACATTGTTTGCATCAAATCTTTAGACTATCTGCAAACTTGCATAAAATGAATGCATGGCATATAATTGATGACATATTTTCAAATGAAAATTACGCCTACCTGAATTTACTCGTTGGACCCGTGGGTCGAGTGGTTAGCGCAGACGTCTAACGTATAGCAGCGGAAAGGGGCTCAGGTTCAATTCCTGAGATTCAAGTTAGATCAATTTGTGTAATTTGTCCAGTATTATATTAAGTCTTATAAAATTAAAACCTTTTATTATTTTCTAGTCAATAACTTTTTAAAATTCAAACCCTTAATAAGTTTTATATTTCTTATGTGTTATTTTATTAAATTTCTGGCACTTGCCAGTAAAGTATAAATCGTGAAAAATATTTATAAAATAAAGCATAAAAACAGAAGAGGCTAAGAGATCCTCATATTTGAGATATAGCTCATACGTCGAGGAAGAACTGGTAACGTTTGTTTTACAACACTTTAAAACAAGATACTTACAGTTGCGGGAAAGAATGCATGCGGTTTTATGTCTGCTATTTCTTGAAGTTCCCACAAAAATAATTAAAAGTTTTTACACCTCACACGGAAGGTTCGACGACGTTACTGTTTTAATACGAGCACTAAACTCGATATACAAAACATTAAAATTAAACAATGGTTTTAGAGTAAATAAGATTTGAGAGTATCATTAACACGAACTTCAAACGAGAACACGAACTTCAAATGAAATTTTATATTTATAGCCGAAAAATAACTGAACATTTTAAATGTTAACGAAGTATAAATAATTTATATATGAATACTTTTGCCAATAACAGATCGTTTTTAGTTTAAAGAGTAATTTGCTTTGCGCTCTCTGAATTTTTCAGAGGGCGATGATAGCTTTTCGGAGTTATTAGCTATGACAAAATGACATAAATGTTTTACCTCAGGCTTTTAGCTGTATCAAACGATAAAGGTCTTGTATGCAAATAACCGTTTCGTCCATTTTAAAATATGTATGTATAGATTATAAACATTTATATTTTTGGTCTATCAAAAATATGGAAGTAAATAAAATATTCAGATAGTTTTGATGATTTTTATAAATATTTTTTTATGCTTCTAATATTTGAATATCCCTAACCTGCCTATAGTTTTAAGCTATTCCAATACCAGGTAAGTTAAGTTAGTAAGTTAAGTAAGTCTGATTCATACAAATTACACAGACACATGCTAATTTGTTTGTGCTCTAGACACGAAGACGCTTGAACCAACCCGTGGTATTGCGGTTCTTAATAGACCACACATGAAATATAATTAAATTAAACAAGATTATTCTGTTCCTAGAGGCATAAATAGGAACACTAGGAATACAGGAACTAGTCTCAGTCAAGCATTTTATGTTGTAAATATTTTATTCCAGCATAAATTAAAGTTAAGAACTTTCAATGAAAAGATTTATTTTACAACAGCTTACTTGAGTTATAGAAATTCCGTAGCGTGTGCGTAGCTGCTGCCTACAGATGCCTACGACCCTTGCTACGTGCTTGAGTGCGTTCAAAAGGTACAAGAGCATTATCGCATGAGTGATTACTTGTAAAGTCATGTAAATAAAATATTTTTTCCGTAATATTTTTACCTTATAATTATTGCTAAGTGACTAAACAGCTTCTTACTACAAGTCTACAAATAAAGGTTATTAACCTTTACATTGGTAGTTGAAAGGGTTTTGACCAATTTTTACGGACTATTGAATATTTAATAATCTATAGACCGATAATAATTAATACTTTATATAAGTATAAAAAGGTAATATTTTTTAATTGTGTTTTTAAAAATGAAAAGAAATGAAAACCGGATTGAATAGTAAAATAAAAAATAGGATATTGAGATAAAGGTATGAAAAGTATCACAATTGAACAGAAAAGTGTTAACCCTTTTACTATCAAAAGATTTTGTTAATAATAATTTATTATTAACAATTCATCTGAGATTCACTTATATTGCTTATTGAAAGTACTTACATAGCATAGGTTCTAAAATATAATTCCAATCAATTTGTAATTAAATCACATTACCTGAGAGAAGTGATATCAACATGCTGGTGTAAATCAATACCAATTTCGACTCCGATGCTATGTAAATAGCACGCTGTGGTCTATAACGACCTATTATTACTTGTAAGGAACTGCGGAAAATCTCGGAATTGTAACTTTCAAAAGCTTTGATTTTAGGAGGGGAATTATATTAAATAATTATTTAAAATAATTTGTTTAAACATTTAAGACATTATTATTATTTTTTTATTAAAAAAAAAGTAGTTTTTTTTGTTAACTTATTTAGAGAAACTTTTGTAACGAGGATCTTTATAAAAACAACAGCATATAAAAAATAAACTGGGTCAATAAAATAAAAAATAAATTAAAAGTCATTTTTTTACTTTTATATTTTTTGTCTATTTATGTAGCATGTTTAATACTTATTTAAAAATATTAAGTACGCTAGATAACTTATCTCTCCAAAAAGATCACTTCCAGCTTCCTATAAATTAAAGTGCGAAACTCTCCTTAATAAATAAATTTGTATATTGTTACATTAAAAAATAATAACATCATATTAAAACATAAACAGATTTACGTTTCTTAGTTTTCTCAATAAATGTCTTATTAAACCCAAAGATTAAATAAATGTTCATCTCAGCATTCATAGCGGTGCGACTGGTGCAAGCTGGGTGACTACATCCGTACGTGATGTTATTGTGACAAGACAATATCATTGTGAGACGGTTTGTCTATTATAATCACAAAAACCTAAATAAATATTGTTTTATTAATATTATTACAACAAAAAATATATATTTTAAACCTATTAATGTTATACATATATATTTCGTGATGTCTGTCATCGGAAACAATTGAAAAATCTTTACGATTACGGAAACGACTCTATAAAATAGCTTCGAATGACTGCAAATTATTGGGAAGATTTTAAATAGCGTAACTTTTCATGATATAGTTTGATTTATAAGTAACGTAAATATGAAATAATATCTTTATCTTTACTATAGTCATCTATTTGAACTTTTGAAATAAATATTTAGCAAGCTTAAAAATAATATATAAATGTGTTTGAAGTTATCGCTATGTTAAAATAAATAAACGAGGGAAACTAAACCGTTGAAAGTGATTATCGGTCTCGCTGAATCATTTGAGTTTCGTTTGACATGTCTCATACATTGATATTTATGATCTGGGACGAGTCGTGTGCCTTCGTTAACTGAAGTGATGAAAACACTCACAAACAAATTGATTATAACTGTATATTGCATCGTAACTTGTTTGTTTTACACCTCAAATTAACAATATTATAACACAAAAAATATATATTCTTTAATTGTTTGTATTATTTATTACGTTTTATAAGCTGAGGTAAACACATAATTGTGCTCGCAGCCAAGTCAACCGTGTATATATACGTGGTACCAATTAATACACACCCGTCCTTACAGTGGCTTGTTCTCAAACTGTCAACAGGAACAAAACCTTGAACCTATGCTATTATGCGTTTGCACGTGTCTTGGCTTAGGTTTCAATCTACCCATACACATAATATGGGTAAACTTTATCAATAACATTCAAAACCATGTTTAAATACGAAAATCGAAATGTATGTGGTGTAACTCAAATGATAGGCAAGTCAAATGCATTTTCATGTTAATTATTATGAATTATATCATAAAATAAAACATTTATTCAATCATTCAGGGCAAAGTTTTATTGTATTAAAACATTTGTCTCTTAAGAGCTTACATATTTTTAATCAATGTGAGTGAATCAATCAATTAATCTATTGCATTGAGGTTTATTGGTTGAAAAATTTGCTATGTGGAAAATGGTATAACCGTCCCAGGAGCTATGTTTCTCGCAGGGCTAATTGGAAAATGAAAATCTTGTTTCAGTCATCGACAGCCGACTAGTTACTTTCCTCCAGGGACTTTTGTGCGTTGACTGGAAAAATATTATGTGTTAGTATTTGTGCGGTCACGATTAATATTTTGCTATATTTTTGATAAGGTAAGTTTGTAGGAAGTTTTTACATTCATTTTTAAAGTTGCGGCTATTATGAGAATATATGTATTATCTAAGTAAGATTTGTTTTAAATTTCATTTTCTGGTAAGTTTTTATTTACTGACGAAAAAGTTGATTTTAAATAAATATAGTTTAAAGGAAAACCGTTAAACCCTTTTGCCGTTTATGTTTTTATTCGTGGCTATAACCGTTAATGTACAGTTTCAAATAAATAACTTGTTACCAAGCAATCGAATATTTGATGGATTATACCTAGACGGTAGAGGTAGGTAGCGTAGATTATACCGACTACGTGGAATCTAAATATAAGGCTATTGTTTTGACATTCAAGGCACGCGAATAGTTATTGGATGCAAATTAATGTACTTGAGCTATATATAATTTAAATATAGAAATACTAGCATTTTCTAATTAACTAATCGTGATAAACAAACCAAAACACAATCTATCTGTGTATTTAGCTAATAATTACAAGTACATATAATTATATAGAACCTTATTAATTGTATTGCCTAATAAGCATAGATAATGAATTTCATTTAGCCTAAATAATTGTGTTAGTACAAACACAATTGATTTAAATTAACTATTTATATGTACTTTAGTAATTAATACAGATACTAACTTCGTTTTATAAAAAAAAACAACTATTGTCAATTTTAGTGAGAGTAATGTTAATAAATAAAAATTAATGATTAGTTTGATAAGAATAGATTAGATCTATTGAATAAGATAAGATAATAGATTAAAACATAATTAAAATGCAGAAGTAAAAATATATATATTTCGTTACATAATACCCTATCTATAGACCCCAATTGACTGCCTCTGTAAGAAAGTCACCGCACATCCAAGAATGTAAGGCACTTCAAAACTTCTTAACTCACCTGTCGCTTAAGAATTGACTGCAACTTTATTTTCGTTCTGTAACTTCTGATTAACTTCAAACGGTTCATACATTGATGTCTTAATTTTATATTAAGCGTATTTTGTGGCTTTGTAGCTAAGTTTTTCTTTTGTTTTTACGTGATCGTAACTCGGCGCTAATCGAAAAATGAAAATGCTATTGCAGCTACTGACAGCGTAGCTTTTTTTATTCCTTGCAACGTTATTATTTACTGTTGGATTGAAAATGTTTTCACGTTAGTTACCTTTTATATTAAACAACCAAATGACTTAGTTGGATTAGTAATTTCTATAGCAAACACAATTTTTATTTTAGTTCTACTAATATATAAATAGGATGAAAACATTATTTATGAACCCATTAGAAAATTCCAAATGGCCGAATATTTATTTATAAATATAGTTATGTAACACATTTATTTAATTTGGTCTTCTTGTCAGTTTGTGACTACGTAGCAAGAATCCATGTATGATTTTACAGATCTATATTTAGTACACTCAATGATAATAAACGATTGAATAAAATTTTTGACACCAATTTACACAAGACTTATTATTTTTATTTATTCTTTCTATACAGTATTTTAGCTAAGCTAAGAAAACTATACTATTTAAAAAAAAAACAAACATTTTCATACAATGCTGTCAAATAGTTAAGGAGATCGACAAGGTACGGAAATTATCTTGTATACCAGAAAAACTCTGTAAAAGCTGCATAGTTGCCTCGTATCGACCATTCATTTATTCGTTCCTGGAAGAACATTCCTTGGTGAGAAAAGAGGTTAAATATAATGTTTTTATAGCTGGTAATAGTAATACATTGCGATATTAAAATTTGGTGGGAGGAATTTATTCAAATATTCTCTTTGAACATTCGGTAATAAATATGATAGAAGCCACTTCATGTTATATTCTACGTGGTCTAATTTTCTATGAAAACAAACGCTTGCAACCTGTCCATTTTTATTGTTAGGTGGTATTCCGGTCTCAAAAAACCACTTAATAAAAAAACACTAATTTACACATGATAAGGAACTTATTATTATAATGTTCATGTATTGAATCATCTCTCCGTTGAATTTGGAGCTTTTAGCTAAGCTGTTAAGCTCATGACAATAATTTCTAATATATTAATGGGTAACGCACTAGCTGTAAACAGTAATTGAAAATGATTAGAATGGCGCAGCTGTTGGTGAAATTTATATCTATTAAGACTGTTTTTTGGAATATTTAGTGTTTAAATACATTATGATAAATAAAACTTATGACGTAAAAAAAACGCTGAAATGTTTTAATAAGGAAAATTCAATTACTGAAAGTTAATGTTAAAGAAAAAATGTCAACATTTCTAAGAATTACATCGTTCTATTTCAATGTTTATTTAATTTAAGAGAAACATAGTTTTTTTTTTCTCGTCGGTTTCTTCCTATCCTACTGTCGAGCCAATAATTGGTCTTTCACTTTGAATGATATCTCAGTGTTTTAATACAAGAACGTCATTTATTTTAGAGAAAAGTCATTCTTATATTTAGACCTATTTTCATAATCTTCAGTGAAACTATCTCCTAATATATATATAATACATATAAGTTCGAAACAAAACAGTTTAAATACTGTAATGTATTTGTAAATGTATATTTTAAAGTGTTTTGCAACGATACTAATAAATAGCGTATATATTGATTTATCACTTGAACAAAAATGTGGTGTATGTAGTTTAAAAAACTATTATTTTATCCTTGTGTTTGGTTGAAATCCTTAATTAAGACCACTACATTTTTACAGAGTATTTTATTTGATGCGGTTGACATGTCCGTTAATAGTCTCTTCAAATCCAATATGATATCAATTTCGTGATCAAAATATTTTTTATTTTTTCCAACTATGTTTTCATGTATGTTTTTTACTTTTAATATCGAAACATTTCTGTAGTGTACTGAATTTTACACTTAAATATGAATATGGTATATTATAGTGACATGTGGAGAATATTCAATTATTTAATTTTCAATTTATTACACTATGAACTATATAATATCAGTGTGGTATTAACAAAATTTACATCTGAAGTGGCCTTTAACATTCATAATCACAAAATCAATAAATTATTTATATAAAGTTAGTTTAGGTGACCTATATCTTAAAAATATATAAAAACCACAAATCATTCGCTTTACTAACTAAAGTGTGGCATTGCTAGTGTCCAAACTGAAACAAATTTTATAAACAATAAAAAGAAATAAAATGAATTGAAACTTTTAGGCAAATATTACTTGCTAAAAATGTAAGTAAACTGATTTAAAATTAGGATATTTAGACAAAAGTTGTAGACAGTCGAACATGTTACTGCAATTCGTATTTTATTACCAAATAGTGAACCTTCGGCGTCACTGTACTAGTACGGTAACCGAAGCTGCCTTCGGACGCAATTAAAAGTTCAAAAGTGACGAAGTCATCGCACGAGCGCGCCTGTAAGCGACTGTATGTAAACATTCGCTTCTAATTGGAGACGTTTTAATGAAATACGAACGTTTGCTTAAGCATATGTTGCAATTAGACGTCAAGATACTATTTTACATGACTTGAAGAATAAAAGATTTAAAGTAATACAACTTCTTTTGTGTCCTTTACACAGTTAAGATGTATGACCTGTTACGATTCTTATATTTCTAATACTAATATTAGAATTATTAATATTGACGTTAGCGAAATAGTGCTCCCAATAAAAAATATCCGGCAGAGTTTGTTGTGTTTGTTTGTTCTTCTCAGACCAGGACGCGTTTGGAAGCCTCACAGCTTTAACATTAATTTGCAAAGATCCTTTAAAGGAGGGCTTATTTCGATAAATCTGGTATCAAAATGGCCCTACTGATACTTCCATTTGACTTACACAAGTGATCAAAGTGGTAAAGATATAAATAGAATATAATAAATAAGATAAATAATAAAAATGAAATAATAAATAAAATAAATTATAAAATAAATAAAATAAAATAAGAAACATTAGAATAGTAACAGCAGGAATGTGTATTATTTGCTTAAACAATATTCCTATATGAGAGCTTTTAATCGGCTTACGTGTTGCGAGTTGTTAGTGAGTCGTACTGAGTCGTATATAGTCGTAAGTTCTAGAGTAACATTCATAGAACTTACAGTTAAGTTGAATAAGTTTAGTAAAACTAAAATCAAATGAAATCAAACCAAAAATGTATTTGGACATCACATATATTTACATGATGACATTCTGTTACAGTCCGACAGATTTTTTACAAACAACATTGTCAAGTATGAGCGTTAGACCATGAATTAAGTTACTGAGTTATTGAGTTACTGAGTTATTGAGTTACTTCCGTTGATAAATTTAGCATTCTATAGAGAGTTAGAATGTTTTACAGAATGTTGGTCGCATTTAAATCACAAGTAATGAATGTACTAATTAAATAAGAGTAATAGTTAGTATTTCACGTAAAATTATAAATTAATATCATAAAATATTGTTAATTTTCTCATTAGTTCATAAAAATAAATACAAGCAGTTTTATTGTTTTTATTAAAAAATAATAAGTTATAAGACAGTATCATTCATGGTATGGTATATCAAAACCAATATTTAATTTATAAATTTTAATGAACAAAAAACATATAATATAAATATTTAAATTATTTCAAGTTACGCCCTTATGATTAAAATTCACGTTTGATGGAAGTGTGTCACCATTCTAGGCCGAGTATTGACTCTACCTTCGTTAACTTAAGTGCAAGGACGTACTGGTTGAAAATGATTCAGATAATGAGAAAGAACCGCTTGTCATATATTAATAACTAAGAAATGTATTTTAATTTTTTTTAATCCTGGTTATTATTTTTATATAAAAAACTCATAAAGCAGTAAAGTAAAGTAAAACTCATAAAGTAAAGTTTAACAGATTTATATCATATTTTTAGAATTCATGTAGAAATTTAAATAAAATATAATAAGCAACATTTACATTTTTCTCATAATTTAATAACACGAAATCCCGCTCATAACGTTAAAACAAATTTGATAATAAATATATACTCAAAAATCTATCACAGTAATAAAAGACTCTAAAAGGACCTTAAAGATAACATCTTTGATCACCATTCACACCTACAGAGCTTCCGCTCGCAAATTGGTTCGACACAATAAGTCATAAACTTAATACTAGTTTACTAATTAATAGTCATTCATACCAATTATTTAGAAAGACCCTGGTGTAATAATATATAAATGTGTTGTTTTATTACCTTAATGATAACATGAATCTTGAGTCCTTTATACAGCGTGAAGCGACAGAGTCAATAATTGGGCTCTCACTCCAGGGGAGCGTGCCAACGGGGCATCAAATATTACACGTTGGAGTTAGGCCGCTTAGGAGATAATCTGCGAGCCTCTGCAGTGCCTAATATTAGCTAGCTGTATTTATTATGAATAATTGTTATATAGGAATAAAGTATTTTTATTATTATAATAGAATTACATTCATAAGATAAGGGTAAAATACATATGATATAATTCATCATATTTTTCACTCACAAAGATTTCTGATTTTTTTATTCCTAAGGAGAGATTTATTTGTGATTAAATTGAGGCAAAGCTCTGAAAATAATCATATCATCTATATTACAATGCAGGTCATGAAACTCCACCCAAATTACCTGTAAAAAATTGTTAATTAATAAAGCTAACAAATAAAAATTATATTTATAATATAAAAATGGCTGTTTAACCCACCACTTGTCTATGGAATAAATTCAAGATTTATGTGTTTGTGTTAATATTAACATATACATTCTGAATTATGAAAATATTATTCTAGTATATTATTATTCTAATATTCATATTTCATCAACATAGACGTTTGTAAATGAATATTTACGTCAAAGAGAATCACTTTCAACATACCGGCGAATTTCAATCCGAGTTAACCTAATACTCACATCGGTTTATCGATGGGTCGCTAAATTTTGTATAGAAATTGGCCTGAAGCGATTCACGTGGCCGTAGACTGATTCACTTACGACAAACACTCGTTAGATATGACCCCACAGCCAATTAGCATATATCGTCAGCGGCAATTGTGATTCGATGAAATGGTTCCCTCGTAGTCAACATTTTAACAATGTACCTATGTGTACATTTAGATATGTTCCTACTCTTGCCATAAATATTGAAACGAAAAATATTTTTTTAATGCAAATAACATTTATTACTTTTACAGTGTGTTTAATACACAAATATAAAACAATTTAAAATATAAAAGCTTATTCGAAGTGGTGTCTACTGGCTCCAATACAGTCCTTTAAACGTTGAGGCCAGTAATGCAAACACGGCGATCCTGTTCTCTTTATCACCCCACTCCATTTTAATATCGCAAAATACCTATAATGTATTGGCGCCAAAATGAGAAAACACAATGAACAATCGTATAAAAATGACAGATTCCAAATTCAAATGTAATATTTTTTTATTTTTAATTGTAATAGTATTAATGGCCAGACTAAGTATACATATTATTTCATGTCATAATAATGTAGTCATGTTTTATCACTTATTGCGAAAGGAATTGCATTTTTTAAAATCTCAATTTTGGAAGATTAATATGTTCTTTAACTAATTATGATAACGAAATCTTTTCGTTTTATAAATAATATCTTAATAGAACAAGTAAATGTGTTAGACATAATAATCTTAGCTCCAAAGAATAGACACTTTTGTTATCGGTCATTGCTCCGGAATAAGATCTTGTAAATCAGAGTACAAAATTTTAAGATATAAAGGTGAAAGTTAATTATAGAAAATATAGATACCTACTATACTAAAAATAATGCTCTTAGATTATTTTAATTCACAATAAGGCGTTTAAAGAACACACTAAAAATAAAAAGTTGATTTCAACTGAACATGTCTAAATTTTAAAAAATATTGTTTTAAAGAAAAGTAAATCCAAATATTATTTTTAAACGCTGAGATAATCTCAGACATACACAGAAACATATATAGACGTACCTAAATAAATATATAGGAATATGTAGAAACAAAATCAGGCTATAAGCTACCTTGAACTTATCCATACTTATACAACTTGTCACTCTCAACTACTAGGTATTCATTAAAATAATAATGTAGGCCCAAAACAACTACAAGATCAAAGCCGCGTTCAATCGGCTAGCGTTACTCATATGTATGATAAGAAACATTAAACATTTTGTACTAACTGCAAAAAAAAATATGGGGTCGGGAAACGTGTGGTGGTCACTCATTGAACATAAATACTTAATATGTGTCTTCCTACTCGAAGGGGTAATAATTGGGCTGGCGGGTATAGATAGATATATATCTCATAATATTTTTTCTGACGTTACTTTATAAATTTAAATAATCTATCCACATACGATAGCATTCATAATCCGCATTACCATACATTTGGGAGGCTGTCCTCGATAAAGGAAAACAAATTAATAAAATCAACACAATGATTTTCAATAGCGACAAATTTTAGTGTAATTGATTGTATTGCTTAATCAACTACGATGATATAATAATTATCCCGCATTAACTGATAAATTAGCCCTGAAATTACATTATATTCCCTAATTTCGGATTACAATAATTGACCGTTGATTATAGACCACATTATTTTAACACGTTATATTATGTTATGTAACGTAACAATGTTATTCAAGATATCTTAAACCCAATTATCATTAAGAGTTTAACATTAATTAATTATTTGTAAGATTTTTATGGCCATAAATTATTTGCAATATATTAGTGGCTTTAAAAAAACAGACTTAAATAGGATCTAAATTATAAAATATCTCTTAAATATTTTCTTAACTCTTCGGCTATGGTCTGGCAAGAGTTTAGCTCATGAATAGAAACCCTAAATGGGTGCGAAACTAGTCGGGAAAAATCATTAATATTCGTAAACATAGCCGGGTTAATATTTAATAATCATCATGTTTTATTACAAAAAATAAAAATGTCTTTTTCCATATATTTAAAGTTTATACAAAAAGACTACAAAATGAAATCACACAGGGGTGGATACAGTGTATATTAATTTATTTTTGGACAATTCGTAACAATCAGCGTAAAACAATTTACAGGGGAGTGTAGAGTAATCATCGAAATAGGATTGTCACTTTCCAATTATTGGCACGTCGGCTGCAACTCTGATGATAGACGGTTCATGAACATCCTTTTGGGGAAGAATCGAAATCTGTTCTATATATTATTGCTGGAACATCTCAATGAATATTCTCATAAATAAATCAACAAACATAAACAATATGAAATAAAACGTACCAAAGAATATTTAATTAATTTTAATTTAATTAATTTAAAATTTTAATTAAATACGCATTACTTGATTATAAAAAAATCTGTCAAGTGCGAGTTGGACTCGCGCACGTAAGGTTCCGTACCATTGTATATAAATATGGCAAGAAACCTTTAGTATAAATTAGTATAATATTTTATTATTTTATGCTTTATTTATTTGAAGTAAATATATAACGTAATACTCCGTGAATATTTAAAGCGGCAACGGAAACAGATATGTTGTTGCCGTTATTAATATCGAGCAACGAAATCATTTTTGTGTTATGGTAGGGGGGCCACTCAAGTATTTATTTTAATTCAGTGTTTAGTATTTTTCGCTATCACGGTTTATGAAATACAGCCTGAAGAAAGACAGTCGGATAGACGGACTTAAATAGCAGTCTCAAAAATATGGTTCCGTCTTCACCCTTTGGGTACAGAACCCTAAAATATCTCGATTATATAAAATATTAAAAATAATATTTGGATATAGACAACTTGATGGTATAAAGCGTTATGCCATCAAGTTGTCTATATGAAAATCCTAATTAGCCGATAGCTCTGATATATTTAAATCACGATCATTGATTTAAACGGAATTACAAGTTCCAACTGCAGCCTGCGTTGAACTCTCCAGTCAAGAGGTAAGCTTTCTCCTAAAGCATAAATATGACCTATTTTACTTTAATTCGTTATTAAGCGCTTTAGTCCTCTGAAAGCTTTTTATTTCCATGTTAAATTAAAATATGTTTCACATTGTAAAGAACCGTAATAAAATGCGATACAATTTACGGATGAAAAAAGATTGAATGCCTCTATGAAAATTCTGTTTTGGTTACGATTTATAATAAAGTAAGGCAGTGCGCTAAATGCTTATTAAATATATTTTCTAAATGTATTTCGCAAATGGTTCTTTTTATATTTTATAAACAAGTGATAACTTCAATAATACCATACCATATTTATGTGTGTTTCAAAGTATTGTATATTTAAGCTATTTCAATTATGTACATATGTTCCATGTTAAATATATATTATAGTCATGTCTTATATAATTTCTAAAAAATGTATTTATTAATGCAAGTATCTTTTAATAATACATTATACTTTAAGGAAATATCTTACAGTTACAAGGACATTGGATAGTTGAGAGTTTGGAGAGTTTATTAGTTTTCTCACCATGAATTTTGAAATTTTCAGCAACTTGTTTTGTAGGTCTAGTCATATACCTACCTTAACATACAAACTTTATATCTATGGTCATGATAATATTCTTCAAACTATTTTTTATTAAAATAAGATCAAGGTTTTTCAGGTAAAAAAGTGACTCGGAGCTTCCTTATTTTTTTGTTTTATTTTCTAATCTTTTTTTTCTTTTCTATCGAGTCAATCATGTGTGTTTTTCATCAATCCTGAATGTTCGAAGTATTTGTTCGTTAGGGTTCAAGGATCGCTCTTAAGTCTTTCTTGAAATTGTTACCTATATTTTAATCCTATAGGTGATATGATAAAATATGAACAAAATAAAGTAAAGTAAAATTTTTGAACTATCTTAATTAAAAAGTTTATTAAAATTTCTGAATTTTGTAGTTTTTGGGTTTTTTCCAGCTTTGTCATCACTGGTAAAATATTTTAAGTCAACAAAGGCTTACTTCAGCTTGAATACAGACCTATGAGAGGAGTATAACCTTTAAAAGTTTTTATTTTAATAGAAATAATACGCCAAAATCACCAAATTAGGCAAAACTTTTAATGGTACAAGTTTTTAACTCTTCATTCGAACTGAGCCGGGTAATAATGTATATATCGACTTATATATCAAGGTAGATAATATGTATATATGTAGTTGTTTTGTTAATTATCCCACTCTCATACATGGTTTGCACGAAGTAACTTTTATTAATTTGTCACTAGACCAGACACAAACCGATAATTTTAAAGAATGTTATCGCTACTAATATTTACTTGTAATAAAATTATAATAGTAATAAAAATAATTTACTTAAACTTTCATCGCCTTATGTGAAATACCATTTTTATGTAGTATAATCCCCAACCCATTTCCACAGGATTTTATAGAGTATCTATTTTACCGAGTGATATTCTAAAAACACTACACAGAAAATTCAACCATTGTAATTTTTGGTTTTAAAATACTGAGAGGTTTCCACTCTCTGTGTATTAGATTTAGACTTTGATTTATTTAAAGAAGGCAGTAAATATTTATAATACTTATAAAAGCAAATTATAACTTAAGCTCTTTATAGGATTTATTCTTACATCTTATTATATTTAATCCGGATATTGTTATAAGATATAATCATTAAAATAAATTTTATTAAGAAACTCGGGTAGATTTATGTTGTTCTTAAATTATCTTTAAATAAGTTTCATTTTCTTTTAATACGTGGTTTGTTCTCAATGGTACAAGCCCCTCCAGGAATTTACCGCCAGGGTTTAAGCAAATATATTTCACATATGAATGTTTATCAATCCTATATACGTCCTGCCTGATAATTGACAAAACCTGACTACAGAACCAACTACTGTTCTCAGTTGTGAATCTACACCATCCAACCCAAACACAAAATCAAATGGTCTAAGCTTATTGAAGTGCCCAAACCAAATATTTGATATAAGATTTATATATGACTACATCATTTGTCTATACCAAGATAGTTTCAAAAATAGAGTTAGATCTGCTGTCTTAAAGAAAAAGTTACATTATCCATTTTTCTATTGTCAAGAATCTTCTCTTAGCTGACAATGGCCTTGAACGACAGCGTATCTCACATAATGAGCGAAGAAATATTTATAAAACTAGAAAGAATGAAAAAATAAAAAGAAAAAAATAAAGAAAAAATAATAGTATTTTAAAGGTATTTTATCAAATTATATAAAATGTAAATATGTAACTAAATAAAAATATTATAATCAAAAAACTATTAAGGTTTAACCGAAATAATTATTTGTTTGATTACGATCAATATTCAAATATTATATTAAATTAGTTAAAATACCCAACTAAACTAGTGTTTACAATTTAGAGAATTAGCATTTCTAATTTAATGGTCATGTTAACTGATAGATTTTGGGAATAAATTGATTTCATTTGTCGTTTTGTCTGATAGGCAATTTCATGTTATCTTTAAGCTGCTTTGTCGGAACTAAACTAATGAATACCGGACTCACAACTACAGGGTTGGAATGAGGGTTGCAATAAGGGTTGCCACCTGGATATCTAGTATCAATTATCCGTAATTTTAACAACAAAATCATGTTTATTCATGTTACGTTAAAAATTATAATAACTACTTTAAATAAAGTAATTTCTAAAAATATGTAGCTTTTGTATATGTAATGTAAAATGCTTTGAGTACAAAATATGTATATTCAATGTGAAATGAGAGAATTTGTTATTTTATTCGATAGTGATAAAAAAAAACAAAAATAAATAATTTTACAACAAATTTTATAATTTTCTGATTTAATTTATTATAAATTATACACATACAATACTTTACAGTACCAAAAAACTTTTAACACGTAACATGTTTAAAAAAAATTATAACTTTCATATATCCTAGAAAAATATAATTTACATAACTTTAAAATCACGACAAAAAATAGTATGATAACAAATTGTAAAATAAATAATAAATAAATTTAAACATCATCATCAAGTAGTAAGAAACTAGATTAGGAAATATTAAAAATCAATCAGAAAGATTTAATCTTTCTAAGTTTCTTTGTTATTCTATAATTATTTTTTTTATTAAACTTAAGAGCAAAGTCCAGTCTACAAACTATGATACACCATTTACTTAAAACAAGCCTAGAGTCTTAAGCTATTATTGTTTGAACAATTCAAATCAATAACCGAATCTATGTTGACGTGATATGTTCAGTTATAAAGCAATTAACGCTTAGAAGAGCAGATCCGTTGAAAATTGCGGACTTTAATTCCGCAATAACAATTATTTTAATTTGATGGAATTATTTTTTACAAATTATTGTTGTTTGTACGGGTGCACTGTTTTGTTGGTTTTATTTTAATATATAGAAATTAAATTACGTACTAGTATTTTCAATTAATCCTTCTATCTAAAACATAAAAATATACAGGTATATAAAGTATGATATTATTAATTTTAATATTTTTACGTATAGTAATTATTATACAAATACGCTTTAATTTTTAAACCTTTTTTTTAAACAACTAAGTAAGAAATATCATATTAATAATCGGAAGACATTCTAATAATTTAGCTAACATAATAAATCTTATGTCTACAGCAGACATAAGACTTCTTTACTAGAGGTTCTTTTAACTTTATCCTAATACGATTTAAAGATGAAGCACTTAGCTTTTATATTGTTGTTATAAGAAAGATTTTACTTAAAAAAGTGAATATTTTATTAATACTATAATTATCATAAAAGAACGTTCACTTTAAATTGCCTCAAGCTTAGTTAGTTTATAAATAGAAATACATTTTTTCGTTCTATGCGTGTTGGTTCAGAGAAAAGAGAAAACCTTGGATATTGGAAAATGAATAAAATTCCTACACAAATTGTAAAACATTGATGAACGCGGTTGTAGCACGTTCCACTTTAACACAACTTTCATAGTAACAGTTGGCAAGTAAATTTAATAAATTTTAGAAATAAACTCTTACAAAAGCATTAACAATGTTAGACTATAATTAAACTACAGACTTCTAGCACTAATAATATTTTTGACTTCATTGTTCACTGCAATTCCTTGCAATTTTGATGTTTAATTTATTCTTATATTTTTGAATAGTTCATATTTTCATATAGAGAATATATTCAGACCAGAAAATGTAAGCAAAAAGTTTTGCGTAGTTCGATAATTATCATAAAATAGAATGTGAACTGGAGTTTCGAGGTTATTCGTATCTGTGGAACTTAAATACAAACAACCATTTCTAACACAGACTATAAAGAAAAGCGGAAATAAGATTCTACAAATTTGATTATTTGCGTTTTTAGGAAACAAATATATTGTAGGAATGGAATCATATCTTAGATCTTAGTATAATATAAGTATTAAAATTTTTGTTCTAGGTTCTATGTATCATAATTTCTAATTATATGTTGATTTAAGACATCGTTCAAATAATAACGCATCAAATAATAATTACATAAAATTACATCAATCGATAACAAACACTTATAAACTAAACAAATCTATAATCAAACTAGCTATAGTATAGTTACTAGTGTAATAATCTATTTTGTCAACGAAGTCGACAGAAAGGATGTGGTAATTCTTAACAATATTAAAAAACTGTAAAATTGGTAAATTCCCATATTTATGTAGAAAACATTGATACAATAAATATTACTTACAGTTACAAAATATTTATTTCAATATCAATATATATGTTCTGACTTAAATAAATATCATCTTTATATAAAGAAAAATATAGTACTAAGAGTTACATGAACCATGTCTTAAAATTATCGTATTCAAAACTAATTAAAACTACTCAACTACAATACATAAATAAATAAATAAGATTTAAAAAATATATAAAACGAAAATATGTTTTAGCAAATTATTAACACTATTTATTTTTATTTATCTATTCTATATTAAGTTCTTAAAATACGTCAATAAGATAAGATACTTAATATCAAGTTTTAATCAAATTACGCCTTTGTCATAATCATATTATAGACTATATAGATCTGAAACTGTTGATTTTGGATTAATTTTCATATCAGGTTCGTTGACACCTACTTCCTCTACACGCCCTAAGTCTAAACTCGTAAATTTTATACGAATATCGAATATCAAATATTTGGTACTCGTGTATAGAATATTGTATATATAATATAAAACAAGATATCGAAGTTACAATATTCTATAATATAAAACTGAAGGTAAAGTTCAAACAATGGGCTAAAAGTTTTTGTGTTATAATTAACTGTCAAAGCAGTATTTAGTTTTAATAAAGAAAATCTATTTTTTGCATGCCAGTAATAACAATAGATGCAATCAATAAATCTATATACCTCGATTGAAAAGTTCAACAACAAGGAGGTTTTATCTGTTTTGTATGAAAAAACTTTTGATATAAAATATACATTTATTATATTATATTTATTTTACAACTGAGTAACCAAAAAAGTGATGAGGTTTTAAATGTAAAATCAGGCATACTGAGAAATATGCTTTTTACAGTGCTGTAGTTTGTTCTACGCCCGCGCATTTATACTAAGAGCCAGTCAAGTGTAAGTTGGGTTCACAGGTCGGAAAATTGAAACTGAAAATGAAAATTTGGAAGTGGAAACGATTCTTTGTTTAATGGTAGTTGATATCACTCTTACAATCTCTGTCAATCAGAATGTGGTCTGGAACCCTTTTTATTTTGAATATTTTTCCTATTTTTTACACAATTTAAATATATTTGGTATCACTTATCTCTAAACTTCATGATCTAGGAAACAAATTGAAGTTAAGCATCACTGAGAAGGACTGCAACTCTTTTGCATTTTTTTTATTATAGACAATTTTTTTTTTTTTATCAATCTATAACATATTTCAATTGTCAAAAATAAAAAAATAAATAATAAAAATATTCAAAATTACGGACAAACGATTGCATGACCTAGAAAACAAACTAAAGTACATCACTAATAAAAGTTTAAAAACATGTGTTTCTACAGAAGCTTTGTAACAGACACAGGTACCGAAATCATCGCGCCAGACTGGCGTCATACTAATAAAATCTACGCCCGAAAATACAATGACAAGTTTGATATTATTTGAAAACAATTTCATCCAAATCTCGTTGCCTTAATGGTAAGATAATCAACTTCAGCACGGGGCTTTGTCTAAAATCTTTGCCATCAGATACTTGGTATAACAAGTTGCCAAATCCTTAAGCCATAAATTCTTCTCCTTGACACGAGGAGGAAGAAAACAACCCCGAGTTCCACAACCATTGTGCGTGGAACAATCCATTATAGTTTTTTATAATAAAATGGATAAAACAATACTAGTGAAATATGTTCTATTAGTTTTGATACTTTTTTTGTCTGCTGCCAAGTTATACTAAATACTAATTATAAAAACATATTTTCTTTATAATATCCACCTTATTGAACCAGTGCATTTTGTATAAGTATATTCTAGGCGCCCTCGATTCTTTAGAGAAAGGATATGTCGTAAACATGAGGGGCGCCGCGCTGGTATGAAATATATTACCTCATTTGACTTACCTTGGCTTTTAATTTATCTTAACAAGACAGCGGTTAAAGGTAAAGGAAAATTATATTTTCTTTGAATATTATTCTCATCTTCCTTTGAGGCGAGATAATTATACTTACAGCTGAGGTAATTTGAAGAGGGCAGTTTTGCTAACGCAAATTTTTATGTTTTTTTAATATCATAAACTGTTTTTTTTTTAAAGACTGCTAATAATTTGGAACAAACCATTCTAACCTTCAAGGTTAGCTTTTAAAAATAAGGTCAGTCGTGAGGTTTTTATAAAAGTTTTACAATCATTTGTTATACATATTATTTTATGACTCTGACATCCAGTTTTCTTCCTTTGTATAATTTGATAACATAGAAATTGTATTAGTATCTTGAGTATCTCGGTATCTTAATTCTATCTGGTCCAATGCACAAGACTGGACAAATTTACATATGCATAACCAGATTGCAAACTTCAATTGTTAAGAAAACCACATTTTACTCCTGAAGCACTGCCTCTTAAGAAGGAAATGGACTTTAAAAGTAAAAAGTACAAGCAAAGAAGGAAAAGTTGTATAGTAAAGTTACATTATATTGGTATTTGCACTCACGTATTATATTCACACAATATATACGTAAGCTTCTCGACGAGTTTCTCTAATAAAAGTATTTAAGTATTCAATTTCCTTCTGTTTTGTTCCGCGAATCTTTTGTTTGTTTTATATTTTCTTATACATTATTATACCCTTACCTTTACACCTATACTTTTTTATACTCAAATTATTAAGAGATAAAGGTTTGTCATAATTATTATCACTATGGTCATTAAAACTATTACTTATCGTCCATCTAGTGTCACCAAAATTATCCCAATTATTGAGAATTTTAATAAGTAACAAAAAGCTGAGGTTGAAATAAATCAGTACTCATTTGGTTTAAAAACATTTGAAAAATTCTAAACACTAAAATATTTAAATAATACATATAGCCCATGACAGACATCATTTTTGGAGATTTAAAAAGATATAAAACATGTTTACGGTTGATTCAAACTTAAAATTAATCACATCATTTGTTCAACTTTAAAATTGTAACGTACATGTGTAACAGCGCAGAAAAATAAGTAATAAATACACCGTATCTGGAACCTGGAACTTGAGAATGCTTAGTGACTTATTGCATGAGTAATATTTCTACTTTGAAGAAAAATTACATTGAAAACCGGGAACATAGACACGTGGAACGCGTTGCGACGGGCGGTCGCCGGGACAACGCGCGGAGGCGGCGCCACTGTAACAAACAATACTTGTCGATCCACTTCACTTTCAATTTATTTTAAATTATGTCTTACTACATTGAACATCATACTCTTGAGCTATCTTTTAGCAATAATATATTCGTTCCTGAGAATTAATTACATTCAAGTTAAACTAGCATATGCCAGTAAATTTAAGGCAAGACAAAAAAAAAATCTCCGTCTTTTTTTTAAATGCAATTTCTTCACCTTATAAGAACTGTTAGTTCAAGAACAGTTGGGCGGGAAAGTTAGGCACAAGCGAATGGGCGGGAGCTGCAGTCTCGCTTGCACAGAGTGCACCACCCCTTGGCGAGTATTGCAATTGCAGTCCGCGTTGTCGAGTCGTGACAACAGCTCGCACGTTGCACCGTTCCGTTTCGCTACGAGTTACGCGGCCTGTAACGAGTTACCAGGATAACAGGAATAGTGAAGAGGTAAGCCGCCCTTACACTTCTATTTTCCGCTCGATTCGCACTTTAGACATTTCCTTATACCTGTCTCGTTTACTCCGCATCGCAGTTACCGCGGTTTTCCCTTTTATCGCCGGAATGTAGGAAAGCGGGTTTTGGTGTCCCAACTCTCTCTTTCAATGTGTAACCTCTGCAAAATAATTAAAGAGTTGCCGAACAGTACAATTGTTGTTTATTATTTTATTGAGAGACTATCTAATAATCATTTTAATAAATATCGTGAAGAGACAGGAATGATGACTATAAATTATGCAGCCTTCATTATGTTATAAAAGGTAAAATAAAAATAGACAATATTAAGTAATTAAATGATTCAATAAATAATGAACAAAATAATTTTAATGAAACATTTATTAAATACAATAAACGAACGTACAAAATATAATTATTATTACAATATACAATTACATGTTGAAAGTTTTTGCCGTCCAATTAAAAAATATACATAAGAGAAGACTATATCATTTGATACAGCAAAAATAAAACATTGTAATTCTGAATTTATTATCTGAATTAAGAGAATATTAATACATAAAATAAATTGTTTACTTAATAATGCGTTTATATTTATATAAAATTATTTTTTTACCTGAAACGAGGGTTAAAAAAGTTTTGGATAAATAATATAAAAAAAATCATAATTTCTTCAATACAAATAGTTAGATATCTCCGTCGAGTCAATGCCAAATAGTACCAGGCTGCTATGAGCAGAGAGGAGGTTTCGTTGCTGGTGAGGGCCGCCGGCACCCAGCGTAGCTCTCATCTACGCACTCACCCTCCTACGAACTACGACTCAGGCTTTGAAAAATCAGTTTTCTACCCGTCGATAGCTTAAAATTAAATGTCATTCTGGCTGTGGTGAAACTTAATTCGAACAAGGCAAATGTTATTACTGTGCAGTTTAATTCATTATTTCTTTAATGCGATTGTTCTGATCGCTCAGGTGATAATGATGGAGCTTTTAATGAAATTGATATGTATTGATGTTTTGGGATAATTACATTTTGAACTATCGTATCTCGAATTTGAGGTATTAAAGTCAGACAGACCTGCTGTCTGTAAACATTTTTTTTTGTGATATTTTGTGAAAGAGGAATATTTATTGATAGTATAATTGTTATTAATAATACTTACAAGTCATTTAATATTTATAACATATAGATTTTGTTTGGTCGTATTGAGTAACAAATATAAACTTGACGTAAACTTTAAAAAATGTTATTATTATTCTGTCTGTTTGTCCAATTTGGCTCGATCTCAAACCAAACTTCAAGAATTGTTTAAAACTTACATGTTTAATTGATGATAAAAGTTATTATTTTATTCAATTTAGATTTAAATTAACAAAAACGTAATCTTTATTAAAAATTAGTTTTTTATTTTATTTAATTTTAAATTATTACAATACGTATTGTATGATCATAAAAATTAATTACGAAAGACAATATTAGAATACATAAAATATTCAAGTATCCCGTTTCTCTTCTATTTTTCCATAGCGCTTTTGTTTACACAGAACAAGAACAATTTATTAAATATGTATGACATTGGTTAATAGAAAGAGTCAATAATAAATTAAAAGACAATGTCATAATTAATCACGGTTCCATATGTTTGTAAAATAATTACTTAAGAAAAGAGACACTTATCTATACATTTTAAATATATAAATAAGTCAACAATTCATTTAAATTCGTTATAATATACATAAAATAAAAAATATGACAAAAGTTGCATTCAAGAGAAGTTCATTGTAGAAACGGTGTCAATTTGTAAAGCTTTCCAAGTAACAGTTACAATATCATTAAAAAGCGGTAGAAAATATTTCAATTATTACAAAAATATATTTTAAATAATAATATGGAGTTGTTTTTCCGCACTTTTCCATGGACCAACTCTTTGGAACCGTGCAACATAAGTCTGAAGATTCATATAGCCTAATAGACGGCCTATTCCACTCTATACCTTCTTGATAAAGAGGATCAGATATAGAATGTTTAATTCACCGATAGCGGGACCGGGAGCGGGAGCGATACGGTAGCTCAATTGATACAGCGACGGGACGGTTTCCCAGAGGTCGCGGGTTCGAATTCCTGTCCATATTGGTGACGTGACGGTTGTCCAGAGGTCGCAGGTGCCAATCCCTGCCCGTATCGGTTTGTCTTTCATTCTATATTAACTACAAGAATTTAACTTTTTCATAGAATATTTCTTTATTTATATTTAATTATTGTAATATATAAATTGTTCATAATATTTAATCTTTTACATGAAAAAAAAAACGTATATATATATAAATATATTTTGGTTCAAATTATTAAAATTCGGCATATAAACTAATACGTTAATGATTATTACTTATAAAGTAAAAAGTTAGTTTGCAAATGCCAATGGCGAAATAAGTTTTGCTTATTTTTGGTTCCTACAAAACGAGAGTCCTATTAGGGGAGTTCTTTTATTCGTAACTCTTTTACTTGTTAAAATTTTAAAAGTATCTACTATGGAAAAGAAATTTCAATACATTAGAATTATGATTGTTTATTAGTTACCTATGTTTAACTTTTTTTTTTAATAATTCGTACAATTATAGTTTACGATTTTGAGTCAAATTTTATAAATATAGAGTGCAAAATGGTATAAATTATGCTCTATTTTTTATAAATGAAAAAAAAATATATTGTGTTTATAAAAATCATTAATCACTAATATATATGACATATTAAAAAAAATACGAAATTGATAAATTTCAAATGTATATTTTTATATTTAGTCACTATTCTAAAGGAAGTATTGTTACAAGCAATTTAAAATACAGAAACCTTACTGCTGATATCAATGTTAGGAGTCTATGCGACCTCTTTTCATAAATATAATATAATACACATACAAATATTAGATATAAATAACAAATTATGGTAGAGCGAAAAGTCCAGCGACACTACTTGATTCTTTTTTTATTTTATTAAAATAAAAGTATCAAATAAACAGCTTAAACTAATAACAAACCCTTATAGAAGTTTTCATCACACAAACGACTATTTTTCGCTCAACACATGGTAGGGGAAATAAGCACTTATTTAACAGTTTATTTGAATCTGCATTAAAGACTATTGTTAACTGTATAGAAGAACTAGACAAACTTAGTCATCATCGTATTTATCGTATTTATTGAGACTATATATTGTTACGATAGGAAACTATTTTCTTACAAACTATTTAGTAAATCTCAGCTCTACATAAACTCCTGTGCTATCTTTTACAGAATAAATAAAGAAAGGTATGCTGATTAAAAACAAATGTAAATGAGAGTCCTTTAACCTTTTATACCTCTACAGCAAATTAAAAATAATGGTTTTCAAAGGAACAAGAGTTTGCAGCGTAAATAGTATCTCTATTCTTATAATAGCTGGACATTTACTCAGAAATTATAAGGTGGTAAAATATAAAAGCTGTGTCCACACCAGCTCAGTTCCGAATATTGTTAAGTACTTATAAGTTGGTCGACAATGGGGGGAATACTCTTAGGTGGAAATATTGTCTGTCTGTAATCGGCTTTATTTGCCTCTCACCTCTCGTTTTATCAAAGTGACGCGATTTTACGGTTTGCGACTCTTGCAAAATACAACAAATAGTAATAATATTCATATTAAAATTACCATTACAAAACAATAATACTTAAATTAATTAATATATAATTCAAATGACATGTCATGTATTACTGACATGGTAAGGAAACTTGTTTCTGCCCAATTACATAAACCAAATAAACGGAATATTTTATTTATTGAAATTATATAATTTCAATATGTTTGATAAAACGGTCGTGTTTACGGTACCGGAGGCATAACGTTGTACCAGGACAACATAAACCCTTGACAGTGGATGGCCCTGAACTTACACGCGTGAATATACACGAGGCTCTGTTGTTACATACATTAAATCTCTGAAGGCTACAGTCGTTTACACGGTCCGGCTATGTGAGGGTGTGTGGGTATTCGTAGTGGTTAAAAGTCAGAAGCTTTGAGGCTTTATGTAATTTGTTTGTGAATTGGATTCGTGTTCTTGAACGTTATTAGCAAGTTTAGTATAAGTTTTACAATGAAAAGCTTTAAGCTTTAGTTGTTAGCACTTATTGTTACATTCAAATGCTATTATTAATATTATTATTTTAATTAATTAAAATTACTTAAATAGAAAATTCTTATAGACATTTTCTAATGATAAAAAAAGATAGATAAGAGAAATGTTGGCTTCATTACATCCATTTACAACTAGAAAGTGTTCGTTATAGAATATGTGTGTATCGTTAATGTAAGTGTGTTGACACACCTCTCCCGTCTACTTCACTTTTTTATATTTCAACGAATGAGACTTGTGATTAAAATTAATGTATACATTTTTATGCCTACGGTATTTAGTTGAGAATATTTTTAATTTACAACTTGAATTCACGGGCCATAATCATTTAGAAATGTTATTAATATGGTAAATTATTTTTAGAATATCGCTTAGAAACAGTAAGTTGGTAAGGACTTATGTATGGTTTTGTAAGTAATATATAGAGGTTCATAAAATAATTACTCTTCTTGACTCAAAGCTGTCAATAAAATATGCTTGGCAATGATAGATGGTGTAGCCAATCGCTTGACTACTGACGCTTCGTATGGACAGCCAACTACTAAATACAAAATATATTTATTTAATGAATAAAATGAACATACTGTATATGTTGCAAAACCTAAATGTATACTCTAGTAGCTTCCTGTTACAATCAGTTATTTCTAGAACAAATATGTTATAAACTTAGCATACCTATTTAAATATAAATAGGACCGGTTCTAGGAGTTTAGTAATATCCTATTTATACTTATTATATTATTGTATTATATGTAGAAATAATAAGGGGACAAAGGACAAAGTTTGCAATTTGAAGTAAAACGTGCATGTAGTTAAGTTTGTCAACATTTGCACATGATATGTTTTGTATTTAATATATAAAATAAACATTACTAAAATTAAAATGATACAAACTTTACACTGCAATAGTTACATATAGAGTTATTGATTGGTGTTTCGCTATCCGCAGATATGAAATTTGAACATAATTGTTCATTGAGATACAGAGATTTGATGAATAGAAACACGCAATGAAACATTGATTTCATCTCCACAATACAGAATCATTTCAGAACAATTCTTTTAACGTAGCTAATGATCATTAAAATCTGGTAAATTTTTCAACTTACATTCCAATGGGGACAAATTTCAGTTTCAGGTTGATAACGATTTTCAGGGCTTCATAAATTAATTTCAGGCCGTGCCAAATGTCGTGCATATGGATATTGGCCAATAGTACTTACTAACTTAGTGCATGGTTCTTTGGATAAGAATGTAATAAAACCGTTCAACTATTTTCATCATCTATACATATAATATGACAGTAAAAATCGAGTGTCTGTACATTAAATATTTTTCAAAAAACTGATGGGGGCGATTAAAGACGATTAACAGAAACCAAATGAACAAGTTTTGGAATTTTTGTCTGTCTGTCTGTCTGGTACGTTATAACTTAAAAACTACTGAACGGATTTGAACGCAGTTTTCACACGTGGATTACATATAATCCGGAGCGGTGTCATAACTTTGGTATAAATAATTCATACTTAAACGTTTTGTATCCTAGAGAGAGAAGACAAACTTTCCGTTCAACATAACAAGGCTGTTTTTATTGTGGTTAAATATATTAGTAATATTTGACGTATGTAAAATGGAAAAGATTTTAAAACATATTTTTCTGTGATAAAGCATATAAATTATGTAAAATAGTTTTTTGATTTAGTATTTTAAATAGTATTAAAAACTGTAGGAGAACACTCTTTTATTGAGTATCAGTATAATACGAACCTTACAGAGTTGTTATTTTTATTTAAGTATTTGCTTCATAAAATAAGTTACCCAATTAAGACTCTGCTATAGTACAGAGTACTTAATTATCATTTTAGTTTTTATCAAAATAATCTTCGTATTTAAGTCATAATTAACAAGTAAAATTCTGTTTGAAAATATCTATAAGCACTTATAGCCATGTTAAGCTTATTTAAATTTATATAAATATGGAATGAAAAATAAACCGATACGGGCAGGGACGGGACAGTTTCCCAGTAGTCGTGGGTTCGAATCCCTGCCCGTATCGGTTTATTTTTTATTCTATATTTATATATATTTAAGTAAAATTGTATTTATACTCTCTATATATTACGTTAATCTGTGTATGGTATTACTTTCACTTAAGGTCTTTTTATATTTTACATTAGTCAACTTTTTTAAACTTTCTGGTATCATTTTCCTGTATATTTTTAACCCCGGACCCAAAAAGAGTTATATGTTTGACGTGTGTCTCTGTGTATCTGTCTATCTATGTGTCTGTGTATCCGTGTATCTGTGTGTCGGTCTGTGGCCTCATAGCAGCCAAAGGATTGAACGGATTTGATTGCAGTTTTTTTAATCAAAATTCTAGTCGAGATGGTTCTAAGCTTAGTCGAAATAAAAGCAGTCGTCTACAATATATTGAGTGTTCTTGGACTTTCATTGATAGTAAATATTTAAACAACGAGTGACGAGTGACGAGCATAGATGTCTGTGTTTCTGGGTTTGGTTGGTTATATATATATATATATATATGTATATATATAATGTACGTATTTAAGTTGGTGCGTCGGGAGACCGTTAAATAAAGGAAAAAAATCAAAATTCAAGTAAATTACCAAATCAGATAAAGAAATAACAATATCAAATCGTATAGTTAATTTCCTCATTCATCCAAAAAACTAAAATAGACACCATCGTCATCGTACGTACAACAACTGTCCCCCGATGCAACGACATCTATAAGTACATAATAATATTATAATTATCCTTTTAAGAGGTCTTTTTGTATCGGAAGTTTTTTTAATTTTAAATTTAATTTTCTATTGAAAAAACAATTTATAATCTAAGACCATGTTTAACCAAATGCTTTTCGAGTTGGACATAAACTTAAAAAAAAAAATGTGAAAAATCTATCAAAATAAGGTCAAGCAGATAATGACAGCATTATTTAGCAAATATCTATTCAGATATCAATTTCTGAACTGGTTATATTATAAGTTCCGAGCTAATATTCTAAAAGCCCTTCGGCAGTTTACGTGGACGAGGTCAAGAGCATCAGCAAGATATTGAATATATGTTCAATTATTATTGATTATTGTATACTAAAGTTACATTAAGTTAAACTTAACAAAAACTTTATAAATATGACAGTCGCTTTAAAAATGTATTACTGTAAATACGATACCATAAGTATTTGATAGTTAGATTGATTGAAGACTAGATAAGATTTTACTATTAATTTTAAATGAAGGTAGTAAGTATAGTATCTATCAATCCTCATTTAAGTAATAATTCCATTTACATCGATTTGTTTTACAATTATTTTTTTTTACTTTATTTTTAGTAACGTATACAATATTAAAAAAAATACTATTTCTGAGTAGGTACATAAATTTCACTATTATAATATTTTAATTTATTTTGTACCTTAAAGAAACAGGTAAAGAAAATTTTAGTTATTTGTCCATAGAGATTACAGATATAAAGCCTTTAATATAGGGCAAATCGAAATTAATACTACTATTTATAAATTTGCACTATTATATATAATAATTTTGTACTATCTGTACTATTAATAAATTTGTATTTAATTGAAAATTAAACATCCACCATAATTGTTTAAAACCTTTAATTTTAAAAGTAAAATTCAGTGATTAGAAACAATATAGAAATAATAATAATAATTTATGGAAAGCCATGATTCACACAACACAATGATCTGGGTAAATTTGCTATTAAATGTTCAAATAGTAATAAATTGCGTAGACTTCACGGCGGATGCTTTCAAGACGGAAGTGAATCGGAGAGTTGTTCTCCGTTTCACTGGTTGTTTTTTTTGGTTAATGAAATAATTTATGGTAGAGTTTTAAAACATTTTCTATAATGTAACATATTCATCTTTTAATTAAGAAAGCAATAAATCAAAATTGCTTTATTGACAGATCCACGTATAATTTTCTTAAACACCAATTATTCTGTCAAAAACTTAGGAATCATATAAGACCCTATGTGAGAACACCCAAGTGAATGAGGTGATCCGCAAGGTGAATTTAAACCGCAGCTACAAAACTTCCTGTTTCTAAAAATTTTGATATCCCTTATTCAAACCATCCCTTAGTCAGACCAATAATGACTGTTCCTTGGTTGCCAAGGAAGAGCTTAATAGTAAACTTCAACTTTTCCAAAATCTCTGTATTTGAGTTATTTTTAGGTTTCAGAAATTTAATACATTTTTAGATTAAAAAGACCAAGTGGATCAATTCGCTTACGCAGAAAGACTCGAGTTTTATGTCTTCTTCACAACATTCTCTACAATCCAACCTTCCCTATTTCCGCGATCACTTTTCTTTTGTACATGATTCTGAATTTCGTAAACCGCACCTTCGTAGGAACCTGAAACTTCCTATATATAAAAGTAAGATTTCCTCTCATTCTTTTACAGTTCAAGCAGTGAGGTTGTGGAATTCAATACAGTACACCAAACGAACATCCAAATTTTTATCAATCTTTAAAAAACAAGTAGTAGAACGTCATTTGTCCATGTAGATAGATCCATATTTAGAGTGTGTGTGTATTAGAAATCTCTTACTGCAAAGAATCACCAATGACAGACGTTTTATTCTTTAAAATACTTTATGGCACAGTTCACAAACAAACTAAACTGTTTACTATTTTAACTCTTTACTACTATCACTGTTACAATAAAGTGTTCTGTTACACAACTTAGTCTCTCGATCAAACACTCTGCCTTCTCTTAGCTGGGCGATCGCGACGGTTAATATATTCATGTCTCTTAATCAAATCAGTATCTCATATTACAATTATTTATTTAGCCAATTAAACTTCTATACAAACATTACATTAGTTTTAGTCAAACCAACAACTGATATCTTTAATTTTTTATTAAAATCTACTCTCCAATTACATAAATGGTAACATATGTTTATACAGGTATTATTATAGTTAAGAATGTTGTAATTACTTGTGACATCTTTTGTTTAAATTTGAATTATTTTTTTCAAATTTTTCATACAGTGTACACATATACCGCGCACTCATTTTTGTATTCTCCTTTCAAAGGACAATTGGAAGAGATTTCATTATAAAATAAGCAATACCTTTGTACAAATATATGTTAAAATAATTATATTTATTCTGTTTATGCATGTTTGTTAAATAAAAATAGTATAAGTACCCTGCAAAATACCTGCAAAATACCTAGTCTAGCAATAAATATTGGTACAATTTAAAACCTGATTGTATCATTTTTCTGTATTTTAATTGTGGACGTGAGTTTATTACGTGAAAATCTTTAATCGATTTATCACCATACCATACACTGTTTCGTAATTATTATAAAATTACAATATGTAATCGGGTTTTAAAGAAAACAGGATTACAGTGATTGCCAGCCGTACGTTTGTATTCGTACTACCGACTGATATAATAATAATATCAGGACAAATTCACACATTGATCTTATCTTTAAGTAAGCAAATTATACAGGGTCGCAGCGCATAATTCTGTTAGAACTACAAAGACTGCTAAAGCTATATTAAGGCCAGAAATCGAACCATAAGAAAGTTCTCATTAGGAGATATACAGGATATTAGATTATACAGGATACGGAACAGAAACACTTTCTCTTCCGAGGTTAAAAGGCACAGGAATATCCTCCATATTGAGAAAAACAATTGAACACTATTACAACAAGGAACATAAAAGTAACTACGAAAATCAAGGGCAGGTAAAACATGGCGATATTACGACGTCAGTCATGGTTTGAAACTTAAAACCAAGTTTTCCCGACTTTATAAGAGTAAACCATTGACTATTCAAGAATACTGTATAAATAAGTAGTCGAAGTACAGTGGTATACCAACACGGTTTAATTCAAGTTAGCTAGAAAACAAGTTATTAAAAATCCTGAAATAAATAATATCAAAAAGAAATTAAGTTGCAAAGTTTCAAATAATTAAAAAAAATACAAAGAAATAAGATAGGTCTCTAAATGTTTCACAATCAACTTAATAAAAGGCCTGATTTCAAAAGTAAAGAACTTGCTTAAGCTTTCTTAAATGTTTCCATTCATAAAAATATTATTCTTAAATGAGGTCAAACAAATAGTTTACATTTTATCTCATAGCATACGAATATTTCTAGGATTCCAGGAATACTTTCAAGGACTTTTTTATTGATTGAAATACATATTTTAGCATGGCAAGTTTAAATATTAAAATTCAAATACACGTTTTTTATTTAATAATTTTCAAAGAATAACACAAAGTACAATTAAATGTTAATTAAAAATAATAATAAAATAAAATTCAATCCATTTTACTTACAAAGCTAAATATATAATGACTCAAGCTATAACTTGAGTATATATGTATACATAAATCAACTTAAACACAAAAGTAAATATTTAATATTCTAGCATTTGCCACCGGCTTTATTTAAGTGGACTTGTCTAAGGTTTAGGGTAGCTTTATTGATATTACTCGTACATACAGCTATCACATTTGTGCAATCACATTTTCATACTATATAATAATTTTAATAAAAATCGTTCAAGCCATTTCAATGTTAAAGATAGACACACAGACACAGATACAAATGCAAAACGTAGTTGAAACATAAGTAGTAATGAAGGAAATATTTATAAAAAGTATTATTAAATAAAATAAATATAACGACAGAACCCTCAGATTTACAGTGTTTATATAATAAGGATATGTACATACAAAACAATAATAATGTTGTTTTTCGAATAAAATAGTTGATACAGCTAATACTTTCAAGGCAATCTTCAGGTCTGAGGACTATAAAAAATATTAAAAAACACCAATAACCACCATTGCATGGCCTCGAACCCACGATCTTTAGAAAACCGTTCCGTCACTCTGCCAATTGAGCTACTGTGTCACTACTATCCTCGTTGAATTTAACATCTTACACATGATTGTTTTATTCAGGACGAAGGCGACCTCTATCAGCCCTCTTTCAAAATTATTTTACCAATGTTTCTCACACATTGAAAAGTTCACAACCGATATTAAAGTTCAACAATCTTTCATTCTATATTTATATAAAGTAATCTTAACATGGCTAAACAAGTTCATACACAATTTCAAAGTTAGCTTCTGTTAATATACTATAATAATGTGTGAGACAGAGTGTGACCATGGTTTGTTCGCATTTTCAGACATACTTCCCACCGAAGAGCTTAACTTTCCCGCATCTTCATACTTGTACCGTCTTGGCTATAACTGAGTTATCAATGTTAATAAACTTCCCTTGATTGTTCGAATACGCCCAATTCTTGATCATTTTGGCATGAATCTAAATTTCATGTTAGTTATACGTGTTAGTATAGTGTTAATTTTATAGTTGATAGACGGATAATATGTTACAAATAATATAACAATATATATTTTATATTACATTATGACGCATTATATATATCATAAATAATATTAAGACATATATTGTGATATCTCATAATTTGACTATAATATAATAAGATAATTATGGGAACAGTTCACAACTTATCAAGACTTTCTTGACTAATAATGAACACATCAAAAATCTTTTTATTCACCTTTTTTCAAAATAAGGCATCAAATAACGTCAGATCATTTAAAAATAATATTTTCTTACTTCATTAAAATAAAATCACTTAAATATATTTCTTACGATAATACGAATTTAAGTAATATTAACTCTCCGGTACATTTGTGTATTTCGCTTCGAAGGCCGCGAATCATATCATAAAATTTATTTATTTTTCCCTTTTGTTTTTTGTTCCATTTTCAGTTTTTTTTTTGTAACTGGCTATTGAAAACAGTGCTACAACAATGGTACTTATATAAGAGGTTTCGTTCTGTATCTATGTCTGAGTGTTTATATATTTGTGGATGTGTATACTTGTGAATCTCTATGTATGTTGCGTCACTAGGAGATGTTTTTTAACTAAACTAATATCAGAACAAAGATGTTTCATATAATATTCTTATTTCTTTATGATGGGTATATATGTATTTGTTGGTTTCTTAATTTCCATTTATATCTTAATATAATTTTAACGGAGATATTTTATAATACTCCTACTCCTTTAGTTATTTCATAATACTCCTTACAAAACTAAAAATAAAAAAGAATCGACTTCAACTAGATCTTGTATTAATGTTTTGTCTTCAAAATAAACTACTTGTTTATTTTGTAATCTTATAAGATTAATTTTAAGATGTAACAAGAATTTTTTGTAGTTAAGAAGAAAATAATCCCTTATTTCTATAACAAAAAAAATCGGCACAAACTTTGGCTTAACACAAACAGGATACAATAACGGAATGCTCGTAAGAATACTTGATAGATATAGATATAGATACACAAATAATAATACATACAAAAGCTAAAGTTATTTAATAATTCATTCTAAAATGGAACAAAGAAAAGTATAAGGTCACATGTAAAACTTAACCGAAGGTCCAATCTTTGACGTCTTCCAATAAGGCTTTTACATAAGAAGTTTATGAAATGCAAATAAGATGAGAAAAGTGAAAAGTGGGTTTTCTATCTCTCCAATAGTCCCTTTGTAAGCTCTCCGTAATGTTTCCGCATCGTCGGAAATACTATCACCTACAATAAAAACGGTTTCTTCAATTTCATTCCTATTGTTAAAAGTTATTACATTTTATGTTTATATTCAAATTTCAAGCAAGATAAACAATACACTGCTATTTGAAAAGTTCAACTTTATTTGATTTGTTGATTTTAGAATTATATACGGATTCATTGGCAATTGGCATTATAGTTTTGAATCTAGGAAAATAATTATGTTTTGAAGTACACTGGATTCATCGAGCGTATAAATCAACGATACGAAGTTTCAATTACATCTAAAAATATCTGGCATATCTATTCGGTTTAAAGGAAAATGTTGTATAGATTTTGTCCCAAAATTTGGAACGGAATTGTAAATCAAGTGGTATATAGCCAGCCTTTATAGTTTTGACCCTTTTTGTATCAAACAATGTTTGAAAAACAATTTATGCTCTTAAATATGTTTTTTGTTGAGGTCTGTTTTAATATTTATTATTAATTTATTTTATCACAATATCGCTTAATTAATACCATTAAAGGATTACAAACAAAAATATTATTACTTTATTAATTCTTGACTGAAATTTTCAATAAAAATAAATGTAATCCATGAAAAAGCCTGACGATTTCGACCTTGATTGGTTGAAAATAAAAGCTTATTGGTGATCAAATTAAGCTTTAAGCTTTTTAATAAATTATCGTGTATATTGTTTTAAAGGTTAAGATATTATTAATACTTAGAATAAAGAAAATAATTAATAAAATAAATACATTAACCCAGAAAGCTTAGGGTGCGATTTATTAATAAGCTAGTATTTTTAATTTACCACGTTTTTGTCGTCTTAGTAATCTGTTCACGCGTTCTCTCTATTAACACGTCTTCAGTAAACATATCGGTGTTGATTTCACGTAGCCACGTAGGAATATGCTTGCAATATGCTTCCACATCTGTATGAACCCTAATTATATTATGTTTTAATAAATGTGTTTATTATTTTTTTAAAATACTAATTAAATGCAACTGATTTTTTCAAGATTACTTTTCCTAATTGGACTGAAGTGTGTGCAGATTTATATTCTTTACCTCATTCTTATGCTGTATCATTTTAAATATATCTTTGTAAAATTAAAATAAATATAGAATAAGAAAGTTGTTTCCCAGAGGGTTTCACAAAGGTCGCGGGTTCGAATCCCTGTCCGTATCGGTTTATTTTTCATTCCATATTAATTTAACTTTAAATAAGCTTTATTTGGCTACACATATTTAAAGATATTTTCAACCATTAAATGTATCTTGTCAAGAAAATGTAAATGTTTGTTGTAAATTTTCTAAAATGTGTCAACTGCCACTTCCTGTTTCTATCGTAATACAATACCAATCACTTTTCAATGTTGGTATCAATCTCGGCGTTCAACTGATCTACATGATTTGTCATATCGTGACCGTAAATAAATACTTATATATGACGTAATAAATAATATTTTTAATATATATATTTATCGAGATACTTTCAACTTACAACCGAAGTATATATTCCTGCGATTTGAAAAAATATTTTTATTTTATAATGAATAATTTAAAGAAATATTTGTGAAAATTTTAAAAGAAATCCAATAAAACATATGGCATTAGGGCCTTTAGTTAAAAATAAAGGAATACCTTTTTCAGGATGTTTGCAAGTATCAACAATACTTAAAAGATTTTAAAATTCCGACCGAACAAAGTCCGGGTTTATCAGCTAGTATATTAAATAGATTTGATGAACTAGAATTTATAAGGCCTGTAATGAAAAATACTATCATATGAATATTTTTTTTTACTGAAATTTTTTAAGAATTACAATTTACAACAGAAGCTATTTTACACTTGCCTTGAACTACATTCAACAACATTTCAATCGATCTAAATGATGATTTATTCAAACACCTATTAGAATTAACATTATTTGCATTTTTTTTATGAACATGACAACCTTTTTTAATACATATTAAAAATACAATATCACTTTTGGTTTACAATTTTTCTAATATAAGATAGTATATATATAAATATGGTTCTGTTAAAAAATCTTGGATCGCAAAAACTAATCATTAATTCTACGACTTTTTATAAATCTTGATAAACAACACAATAAACACGATACAAAAAAATTTTTGCTCCCTCTTTTACTTATTACTCTGTATTTTGTAAGAAGTGCTTAAAAGGTCAACACCCGGAAGCCATACCTGCGCTCAGAGTTAATGTTAGTTCAGAGGCAACAAATAAATTTTGTATGAGACAATCAAATTTCAAAACTATTCATTTTAAAAAGTTGTAGAATAAATTTTGTTAGGAATGATGTAGAAAGGCTACCTGCAAGAGGTGATCAACTAATTAAAAGTTACCCTGTACATGTCATTAAACTGTATAAAACCATGATGATTATGAAACTGAAATGATTATAAAAATGCAACAATTCCGATAAATTTACATGAACATAGCAAAGCATAGAACATAGGTAAATATATGTTTAATCGACAACGATATTATTAATAATTTATAAACCAATGATAAAATTATACTCCATGGAGTTAAGTGCTCTAGGGTACGGTTTATTTAAAACTGGATAGCTTGCATTTAAAATAGGGTTTGGGGATATGTGTATTACTAAATAAGCTTTGCCAACTCACACATGCAATTCTGTGTAATACAAACATTAAACTATCAAGATTGTTTAGTTACACTACAATATTAAATTTTCATATAAATTTACTATATAGAAACCTCCTTAAATATCAATTTTATTTTAATTTATTTATTTAGTTTTAAAATGAATATGTAACTAAATATCTAGTGAATATTTCAAGCGCCTAGCAGTTGCCGATATTAAAATCGAGCAAAAGACCTATGTTTGTTGTATGAAATCCTTAAATATTTTATTTTGTTTTTAGTATTTTTTATTAGAACGGCAACTGAAATACATTATCTGTGACAATTTCCACTGTCTGGTTATAACAATTCATTAAAAACAGCCTGGAGAAAGACAGACGCATCAAAAATCATGTTTGTTGTATGAGAGACCCCTTAAACAATTATATTGCGGTTTTATTTTTTGTTCTTTTACCGAAATCAGAAAAACATCAACTGTAAAAATTTCAACTGCCAGCCAAACTATCATGGTTTATGAAATACAGCCGGGAGATAGACAGACGGACAGCGAAGCATTAGTAACAGAGTTCTAACGGAACCCTAAAAAAAACTATTTACAAAATTCGCATCTTTACTACTATATATATTTAAATTTAGATCCAATTTAAATAAAAAAACAAATTCAATTAAATCTAAATAAGTAATTCGTTTTAACTTATTTATTGATAGATCATTTAATTGACATTGCAGTGACATAGAGGTGATAGTGAGACTTCAGACACACTTGTTTATTGTTTGCGTCATGTTCTTTCATAAAAATAAAGCAGCTAGTTAGTGAAGTGTACATAAACTGGCTTGTTAACTGTAACTTGTTAATTTTGTTCAGCTTGTTTGTCACAATTGCAAAATGTATCTACGTAACTACATGGGTTTGTTTGTTTGATAAATTAGATTAAAAATATAACCGTATTACATCCGACTAGAGTGTGATTTTTGTTTCTATTCTCTTGTGATAAATGCTTTGAATGCAGTTGAATCTGTCGAAATCTGAATTTGGTAAGAGTTCTTAAGGGTTTTATGGCCTACAGATATGCAATATTTCTGTTTGGCTTTCCTCACTTGAAAAATCGGCTTCGATTATAATGAAAGGGTTAGGCTACATATATACCAAAAGCTATACTAGTCTACTTCCGTTACAAAGTAACTAAAACTTTTATTTATAAGTTCAAGGACATCGCAATCAGATACAATCGCCACGTGTAGATTAATAAATTTGTTCAATCGAAATCCAATTTGGATACGGCTGGTGAAAATCGGTTTAACTCATTTTTCTGTAATGACAATTATATTTGCTGCAATGCTGTGAACCCTCATCGAGTTCATTTTTTTAAATTCGTATCATTTTGTTATCTTTTACAAGCTTACTGCTTTTTTAGTTTAGCGAAAAGCTCTCATAAATAGCAAATAGCTCAATTGGTAGAGCGACGGGACGGTTTCCCAGAGGTCGCAGGTTCGAATCGATATCCCTTTCGGTATCAGCCCGTATCGAAATATTTTTCATTCTATACCTATTTATTTAAAATCTTTTACAAGTTTTATCTATTTTAAATATAAGTTTATTTGAAACAGTTGATAAAACTGATAAACTAATGTTGTATTGTGTAAACTTGTAAACAAAAGTAGGAGCAAACCTACAGAAAATCCAATTACTCATTAAGCTTCTCGTTTCGTTTCGTCAGCTTACATTACTTAATAAAACGGAAACGCAGCTGGGAAGTCGTTAACTGCTCTTTAGCTTTTAAAGAAGTCGAGACCTTCACTTAGGTGTTTTCATTTCATTTGAAACGAGAGGCTGTTTGAACAATCATAGAGTTGTAAAGGTTACCCAGGCCAACTAAGAATATTCATAGTAATAAGCCATTTTTTTTAATTGACCTAAATTCGCTGACATAAATAAAACGACCCAGTAAATAATTTAAAAATTGTCTAATTTTATAAAATATCGTGGTGCTTGTAATTATAAAAAATATGGCTAGTATCGACCTATTTCATCTTTTCCGGCTAAATGCGTTTTCCAGTCTAGCACGTTTGTAATTGTGTACAGTATGCTCACAACTACAGTAGATATGCTCACAACTACAACGCTGCCTGTGTGTGAGTGCGCCACGTGTAAGCCGACTCGAAGCTCCCGCTGCTACTGCTCTCCTGGTACCCCTCTCTCGGCGCTGTAAGCGATCTTGTTTGCGTAAACTTTGAAGCGGATAAATTCGTCTCATAGTAACCGGGGTGTATGTAAACATATGTAAGTAGATTATTGTTAATTGTGTTCCGGATTTTGTGCTTTTGATTCACAACAGAAATACTTCTTGATACTTTAATTTTAAACTTTGTTATATTGATTCCGGATCTATAAAAACTAACAAACCGGTGTATTAGATTTATGGAATATAAAAGTAAACAGTTATATCAATTAACGTTAGTAGTCAGTATTGATCGGAATCAAATGATTGCATAATGTTATACTATAAATATTATGTAATAGAAACATATGCTTTGAACGCATTATTGCGTAACATCGAAATTATTCACCTGTGAACTTTGTCATATGTCAAATAAGTTCCACCTACACTGTTACCTTGTGTGTATAGCAATTGAGTGTGTGCGTGAATGTAAGTAGGCGGACTGCAATCAAGCCTCTTCACAAGTGGCCGTGAACGCTGGTTACAGCGAATAAGCTTTATACAAATCTGTATTCAACTCCCAAGTATTAGATATTTATTTACTAACGCTAAAAATAAATTCATTGCGTTTAAATACACGAACGTTATTAAAGAACGGAATGATTTATGTAGTGGGACTTTTTATAATATTCACTGAATGAAATGTGGTTTTAACATCGTAGTTAAGTAACATTTCCTATGTTAAGAGTTTAGGTACATTTTTATGATATATTTAACCGACTTTAATTGAGTGAAAAGTGTTGACCGGCATATATGTAATGGATTTTAATGAATGATTATATCCGCGTATTCACTTGAACTTAAAAAAATCTTAATATTAAGATAGCTGAAGGGTTCATCGTGATAAGCTAGTAATAGTCAATTAGTCATGGCTAAGGGGCTAGGTCTGACCATGCGCCTTACTTGTTGTCATGGCAACATAAATTGATTGGGAACTGGACACCTTTAAAGTGAAACGGCATTCATTGGGGATGAAAATAGGGTGACAGTTCTTTCCGCAAAAAATACTCTTCCTTATTATTCATTTTCCAGTTTCTGGTTACGTTGCATAAACTGGGGGAATAATATTTCATAACAAGATAATGTAGACCCTATTTTTCAAGATAAAGACATTTAAAGATAAAGTATTGATTAAGACTTCATTTTTATTTACAAACATTATCTCTTAAAATGTAAATAATATGCCTATTCTAAATGTAAATAATAATATGTCAAAAGCTGGGAATACTGACCAACTTTTCAATAATAGAAGGTATACGACCTTTATACCTCTACGCCGTTATAATTACATACGAGTATCTTACATTTTTACTAAGTTAAACAAATATCTACCAGCAATAATAATAATAATAAACAAATATTTTTAAATACATTCGTTTGTAAATAATAACAGTCCAGCTAAGATATAGAACATTTGTGATGCAACACCCTTGGGTATAGGTCAAAGTCGAACCACTCATTTAGAATCCAATACGGATTTGACCGACTCAACATAGATTTTACGACGGTAAATCTACTAGAGGATGTCAGAGGTAACACTTGACGTCTCTTACCTTTCTTCAAATGTATTCTTTTCAACTTTACCGATGCCAATATAAACAATCTCAAAATTCACATTTTATCTATTAAATCTAATATCGCTTGTTATGGCATCATTAGTAAAAAGTTGTGTTCTATTCTCCTATTGTCCTATTCTCTGTCACATTTATAAACATTCTCTCTCTTCTAACACTTTTTGTAACATTTGAGAATTGCTCATGTAAATTACAAGTGTTACAGGTTACAGATTTTTTCGCTTGCAGATTTCCCTTTCCAAAAAACCTTACATGCCCACCACATTATCGACCTATTTCCATTTTCCTATTCTTATATTTCAAGCGCCTAGTGCGTATTGTTAAAAACAATATGCTTCATATATTTTTAAAAACGATACACTATCTCCTTTCCAATCTAGCTTTCGATCCAGCCACGCCACTGTAACGGCACTCACCAACATCTACAATGTCATTAGATTAGGAATTCACAAAAAGCAGATTGCTATTATGACTCTCTTAGACTTTTCAAACGCTTTCAATATGGCGGATATTATATTCTTTTAGCCATAATAAAATATCTTAATATTGTTTCTAATATTATGGAACATGAACAACGTGAACAACGCAAACCGCTGGAAACTAAATTATCAACTTGTTACCGTCTCAAAGGGGGTGTTCTTTAAGGTGATATTATCTCCCCCTCACTCGTCTTTATTTTTATAAATTCTGTAACTGAACTCTTTAAATTATCCATCCATCTGTATTCCTAGGGCCTGCCGATGAAAATGACTACGACAATTATTGATTTTCTTAAAACTATAGATCATCTCAAGCTACGAGCTATTAGCTATTGAGATGATGTAAGTCACAGTGTCACAGTCACAGCGTTTGATGTAAGTCACAGTTCTCGTTCTGTTTCAAACACCATCTTTCAAAATTTCATGACATTTTTCTTCCCTCTGTTCTATTTTATGGTACATGGTGGTCACATTTCAATATGACACTTTAGTGAAATACTTAAATGAAACAATAATTAATAGTTTAAAATGAGATTTTCACATTTCTGAATTAAGTAGGAAAGTATTAATTACTTTTCTGTAATTCTTCAATTCTTGATTATACCTGCATAATCAAGAATTACAGAATCAGGAGATTCAATGTACTACTTGTATTTAACACAGATACTGTTGAACGAATTGGAAAGAATTTTAAAACGTATGCATAAGACTCATATATTGTTTAAGAAAGTGTGACAAAGTCTGACAAATTTGGTTCAACAAAGTACCGCCTTTAACTCATAAGACTTACGATATAACATCCCTGCAATTTTTATTATCATATTCTTCTGTATAAAATTATTTTCTTAATACCCCCAATACTTTTAAGAACGTTTTTTTTTTCTTGGCGCAATTATATCACACGCATTGTTACAACGATTCTTGTACTGTTAAAAAACTCAAACTATCTAAACAGTTAACCAATCTTACATGGAAGAGGAAACGCTCTAGACGCACTAAGTCAATTAGTTTTAATGGTCATTTTAAGAACCTCTTGTTATCCTGGTAATATTATTATATTTATTATATAGCTGCAAAATATATATAGAATTATGTGTAAAAATATGTAAAGTAATACAATTGGCATACGTAAAAAATAATATATATATATATATATATATATATATATATATATATATATATATATATATATATATATATATATATATATATGTAATATTGCACACGTTATCTAAATATAATATATTACATTCACACACACACGTTACTAGTGTGTAACAACCTAACAAATTACAAGCACACACACACACATAGTTGTGTGAATATAATTTCTTACTCAGTTATTTTATGCACCAACTACTGCCTGTTTTATAAAATTGTCCTTGTAATTGTAGGTTGCCTGTAAGAGATCACTTTCGGTGATAAGGCCACTTTGTACCAAATGCTTTAATGTATTAACTTTTTGTTTGTATATTCGATATAGTGTTATAAATTTTTGTCCGGCCACGAAGCGACAGAAGACCTATCAAATAAAAGACTAGTATGGATACTGCAGTACTATTCGGACCTCTTAACAATAATATAGTATTATTAACCGGGTCTTTTAGAGATCGTGAATGTTGTAAAAGATATTGCATCCGGAAGTTTTGGCACGGTACTTTTACACATACAAAGATATTTTCCGGAATATTTGTTTGATGCGCTAAAGAAAAAAAATGCATAATATCTTAATAAAGTAGCCTGCTTAATAGTTTACTCGATGAAGTCTTTGCTTACAGACTACAAAATAAAAGTTAATCACTAATAATAACTCGTAACAAATAGATAAACAGACATAAAATTGTATATATATTTCTGTGTATGGATAATAATTTTATAATGAAATATTTCTTAAACAAATAGAAATATATCATACACAGTAACTATTATCCTTAACTAAACACTATTTTACTTCTATTATGTTAAAATAACGATTAAAGAATAATTATATAGTATAAAGCAAAGTCGCTTTTCGCGTCTGTCCCTATGTCTGTATGTATGCTTAGATCTTTAAAACTACACAACGGATTTTGATGCAGTTTTTTTTAATAGATAGAGTGATTTAAGAAGAAGGTTTATATGTATAATTATATTCTTAATATACTAGAGAATCACTAAAAATTTCTGGCCTAAGCCTTCTTCAATGCGCTACGAACTACAATGCGCTACGAACTTTCGAAGTCATCCCTTTCCGTTATGATCGACAACTTTGAAACTACTACTGTTATTTATAAAATTGCACCCGTATTTTTCAAAAGATTATTTTCAACATATGTTTCAATGTTATGTAACAAAAAAAAAAGAAACAAATAAATGAAACAACATGTATGTAAATTTATGTGCGATGTAAGTTGCGATCGGAAACTGAATTGTGGGTACTTTAAAAGCAACCGTTTTATTATCATAAGACTTAGGGTTGTCGATTTATATAATTTATTTAGGAAAGTTTAAATAAATAGTTAAATAATGTTGCTTAATAAATTATTATAATATGCTTATTAAAATAATGACAAATAAAGTTTTATCATTATAACTGACTACAGCTAGCATATTTTTTTTCCATATTAGGGTTGTCATAATTTTGACACTTTAATTCTATTTTACGTTGTAAGGCTTATTAAAGTCCAAAGTAACTGTGAACCCTCTATTTCTTGAAACTATGCCAAATCGCCCTGTTACGCACAAACTGAATAAAACATCTTTTATAAATAAGAAAAGTGCATTTGTGAACTGATAGGGTTGAATTTCAATTCAGACTTCCCCATAGAAGTGCATAAAGAAAACGTATACTAAAGAATGTAATAATATGTTGAAGTCATAGTGTTGTAGGCATTCTAGCAATTTGTTTGTAGTACCTACATAACTTCCTTATATTTCTTATTCTGAATATTTTTGTATCTAAATTTAGAATAGTATTCATAACTATTCCAAAATCCTTTGGTGATATGTATGTATTATATGTATGTATTATATGTATATATTTTATGTAACGACTTGGCAAACCAGCAGAACATGCAGAAAAAATACTCCAATAAGTTGTTTTATCATTACTAGTTAAATGTAATATGTAGTAGTAATGTAATAGTTTATAGAAATAGCTTCATTTTTAATGTTAGATAAAAACAGGTCATCAAAAAAGTAAGGTACTGAACTTACTGTTTTTCGACTTTAATTAATTCAGTATATTTTTTATAGACACATTTATTTCAAATATTCAATTTTCATTTATTTTAAGGATTTATTTTACGGATAAAAATAATTCCTTAAATTATGATAAATTTTAGAAATACTAATACTAATAAAATACTATAAACTTTTAGAACACAACAACTAACATTAGACTCAATCAATCATTCCATTTTTTAATAACTTTTTGTGTAACGTACTATACCAAAACAATTAGTTTGTAGGTCATAGTATACTTTATACAGTAAACAGTATTTATATACGTATGTATATAGTAGTATTCACGTCAAATAGCGGTTTCTTTAAGCAAATAACTCTACTTACGAATTAATTTCCAACAACATGCGTGCGAAGATGCGTGAGTTCAAATCGACATAATGCTTTGTTAAATGAGGGTCTTTTACTGTTGACGGGAATATGTCCTTAGGGTGTATCTGTTTAGTAGAAACTGATACGCGTTGCTTACGAGAGCGTCTAGCATGTTACTTACCCAGGCGAACTCAGTAAAGACAGTACTTATAGTTACTAGAGACAATTAGTTAATTTGAATCCTATCTCCTACTTCGATAATGAGATATAGGTATACATTAGTTAAAGGCTTTGTTTTTTTATGCTCTTATTTGTTTTCTACCTTTTTTCTATAATTATGTAGAACAAATTAAGAATACTTACATTTTTTTTTGTTTGAAGATTAATATAAAGGACGCAATTAAAAAAAGTTTATTTTAATAAAACGAGTTGTGCTTTTCATGTATGACTGAATTGTTCCTCATAATTATAACTTATTTACCTCAGCCAAAGAACTCTAAGATGCACAGTGTGTCGGTGTAAAGCGTGAGCATATTAACTATCAAGTAGAATCAGAATATGAATGCAATTAGCAATTATTTCAAATATATTTACTGTTTTAACATTTGTAGCTGTATACCAAGTATCCTAAGGGAATGCAGAATTATCTCCAGTTTAGGTAGTATGTAGAAGATACAGCTCCGACCAGAATCGAAATATTTTATGAGACGATGAAAAGAAATCACATTGTTTTCTTTTACACTTTTGGACACAGCCAACCAAAATTGAACTTAACATAGCTAAACATGTTTCTATCCGATTTCAATCAACAGTTGTTTTACTTTGGCTAAATCAACCTGAAACGAGGTAAATCGTAAATATTCTGACAATAAACATACTATCGGTATAAAATAATATAATAAAATACATATTATTTTGCATTTCATAAGTATATTTTTTATAATTGCTGTAGCTCACAATTCCATCAGCGTGCTCTAGAAATATGAATTTTCTTTATATTTACAATTTTACTTTCACAACTTTTCAACTATACATTTTTATTTCTTTTTACACCATTAGTATTTTTTCAAGGTTTCTTATTATTGAAGTATGTTTTCTTTTCTTATCTCTACAGCTGTGTTTATTTATATATATTTATTTATATGATATTTAAATTAAGTAGTTTTTTGGACTTCAAATGTGTCAGATATCACTGAAACTTAAGGGAGGATAAAAGTAGCTGATTACGGGATTATACCTTACTCTGATACACATTTTATAAAAACATCATGCGTCGTAAAAGGTAATTTATTTAGTTTATAATTACTTTAAAAACTTTGACTACATATAATCCAGACTCGATAATTTTGAGACCAAAAAATAATGACAGGATGGAACCCATTGGAAAAGGAAGAAAATTTTACAAAAATAAAAGGGAAAAATTTTACGGGCCATCTAAGACCGTTAATGGGTTTTTCAGGGTACAAAACAGTTTATCGCAATTTCCCTGAAAACAACAAGTCAAAAAAATTTAATGGCAAAGTTGTAGGTAAAAAGATCAACAACTTTTGTGTTTATAGTTTTGTCACATAACATAAAATTTTATGCAATCAATTCAAATAACAGAGTTTTTGGTCCTTTATGAATTATCTGACACAAAATCGGGCGAAATCGTACCTTTTTATAACCTCAAATACACTGTATTTTTTTTATTAAAAATATAATTTTTTTCCCAGTACTATAGTTTAATTGCGAAAAAGCATCCCTATTTTGAATCAAAAATGTTGAAGTCAAAATGTCTGTTATTTTTTAAAAATCGGTGTGTTTTTTTGTTGAAATCATTACTTACTGATAGTGTAAAGAATATATTTATTAAAATTTGAACTTTGATTACTCGAAAAACTTAAAATTTCATGGAACATTGTTCTACGAAATATTTTACTAGAATTAACAACGAAATAAATTAATGAATTGAATACCTTATAGAACACACCAATATTTTTAAGGCTTTAGGATCTTTTTAAATTTTTTATTGCTATTTTAAGATAACTTGTATATTTATTGCCTATTTATTGCTATTTTAAGATAACTTGTATACCGAAATTGTCTATGGAAATTTTTAGCCTGTAAGAAGGTATTTCATAGAGAAGTGAATTTATTACTATCATCCTGTTACTATTACTTTATATTTTTGACCATTATCAAAGACTTCGGCCCTGGTCTATTATTAGTAGTTTCCCTATCGATAATGATAAATAGCATGTACATATATCATAACACTCTTATACATAAATATGTTGAAATAATTAAATAATTATGTTGGAAACGAACTCTGATATAACCGAAAAAAAAAAAAGCAAATGTTTGAATAATACTTAATAATAAACAGTCACCAATATTACAACATTGTATAACATAAGTAATGTTATACAATTACTAGATTTGCAGCGTTTAATCGGCGTTTATATATTTGAAGGCTGTATTTATTATTTTTGTGTGCCTCGGGAAACAGTAGTTTATTTCGATTTGAAATGTACCCTATGTTCATTTATGTGCTCCTGGTAACGTGTCTGTCAAGTTTCATAAAGAGTAAGGGTTTTGAGACGTTAACGTAACAAACAAACAAACTCACTTTCTCCTTTATAATATTAGTTAGGATGTTATAATATAACTTTAATGTATGTGCAGTGCAGTATGTATAAATAACAAATATAATACTATACAAAAGAAGAGGGCAACTAGATTTAATTAAAACTTTATCAATTAATAGAATGATAGAATCTACTACAATTACAACTCAAAATAATACTCTTGACATTATTTTGAATTATATAAGAGAAATAAAATATGTCAACATTTGTAAACATTTATACCTACAACTTTATTAATAAACATTTTTTTAGTATGTTTAGTTGGTTTAAATATTTTTATTACAATACCTGAATAACGCAAAATCGGATTTTTATTTGGAATATAGATCGACTAAATTAAATCCATATTATGCTTTAAATACTCTTGAAAATAAAGAAAATATTATTAAATACTAGCTGTGCCTGCGACTTCGTACGCGTAGATTTCGATTTTAATAAAACGTACCCTTTGTACTTACCAATGTTTGTAAAAACTATAAACCTTCAAACTGGTACGCTGCAATGGTACGACAATAACAGATTATTAACTTCTTTATTTATTAGCCCATTGTTAAAAAAAAAACAAAATATAAAGTGAATCCCATGCCAATATATTCCCGAAAACTGCATCCAAAACGATTAATACCTTTCTGAAATTAGCGTGTACAAATATACAGACATACAGACGAACCGACAAAATGAAAAAAGATTGTTTTGGGTTCTCTTGCTTATATAAAGGTCCTCCTGTATAAATTTAATAAAATATTTTTTTTTGTGTTCTGTGCACAACTAAAAGACACAGATAGACAGACCAAGATTTTAAAAATTCTTTTTATTCTGTTAGTTATCACTTCACGTCCTGATATATTTTTTTAAATAATTTTAATGTACAAAGACTACTCCTCTACAGATTTATTACATGTACCTACATGTAATAAATCTGTCTCCATCTTCTTTTGTATAGTATTGTATTCTATACCTTATAGAATAAGATTTGACCTACCTACCTATTACGATATTGAAATAAATTGATTGACATCACTTTTTTATTTCTTAACGGATTTAGATGAAATAAACACTAAATGTTAAGTGAAAACTGTGATAATATATTCTTGAACCTAAATCGCATTCAAATCGGTTAAGCCGTGTCTAAGATTAGCCTTCACAAACATACAGACCTACAGACAAACTGTGAAACCATTGTTTTGTGTTATCTTGCTCTTATAAAATATATAAAATAAATATAAAAAAACATCATAGTAGGGCCCTAGGGTTTTTTATATTTTCCATGTACAAAAATAGATCAGTGACAATTTATTATATGTATAGATATATATATTTTTATATTTTGAAGTTGTTATTATTTACATACAGTTTTTTTAATTTTTTCTCCCAAATTTGTGTGAATGTTATCACGATATAATATTTTGTTTTGGTTTATTTTCAGATGAAAAGTTTGTTGGCATAAGTTCTACTTTTCTTCTGTAAAACTATTTGTATAATTTGATACGCTGTATGTCTCTCATGAATAAATAAATAAAATATTAATATTAATCATTGTAGAATTCAATTGTAACATCAATTATTATCGAATATTATCTATTAAGTAATAATTTCAACGGCTTTCCAAATTAATCTGTTTATATGTAAATGACGAAGCAATCAACGCAATGAAGAGCAGAATTTACGTATAACTACATTATTAACTAAGTGTATGACAAATTATGAATATTAGAAACAAATACTTACCTAAAAAAACAATTAAAAATTAAAAACACCTCTATACAAGGAAACGTCTAAAGGAATGAAGTCGTCACGTTATATTTATATTTATTAGACGTCTTTTTATATTTTCTTATTATATATGTATATACTATTTTTAATTTTTAATTTATTTTATTTCTGCTTTTTAAAGTTATGGTACTGGTTTCTATATATGTAATACTAAATTAATCTACGATAACATATTTTTTTTACCAGCACTATTAAAAGCTCCATATCTTGGAGACGCCTGCTTTTATTTCGACCAATCATAGCTAAGTATTTTCGCGATGGACTGGTCCATCGGGTTTTTTTTTAATTTAAAGCCTGGACCTTCAATTAAAAAAAATCAAATTCAAATCCGTTTCACTGCTACTAGGAAACAGACAGACACTTATAACACCCTCCTTTTGGATATAAAAAACTAACGGATAGTTAAATTAAGAATTAAATGATTAATAAAAAACATAATAAAATTTGCAAACGATAATATTATTTCTAACTCCTAAGTCTTATTAGTATTGCAACTATGGAGACGCGATGATTACCTGACTGGGTACATTCTTCGATTCTGAATTGATCTTATTGCTACTAAGTGACAAATGAATTGGATTCCTTAACAGGTTAATACATTTAAACGACACTTAAATGAATGTTTAAAATTATTAATAATCTAAATAAAATAACTGACCTGCTACATTACTTTAATTTCTTGTAAAAAAATAAAGTGTGAGAACTTTTTGAATTATATAACGCTTCATAATTATAAGACATCACAAGATAAAAAATAGACAGGTAATAAATAAAACAATGGCTTCTATAAAACTTGCTAATTTTTTATGTGGAATTATTATCCAGTAATCATAAGATACAATACACTGGCCAAGTGCGAGTTATAAAGGTTAAGTCGCTGTTTTTGTGGCAAGTTTTAGCCCTGTCACAAGGACCGTTATACGGTAGGTCTGACCTCCGAAGTCGTCCGACAACAGCACTATAAGACTAGTAAATTCGCAAGGCTTTCGGTCATAGACAAGTTCAGTCGCTACCAAAATACTACCTTTTTTCCATGATAGGTTCGAAGACGAAGGAACGCGACAGACAGGCGGAGAGTGAGATCCTAGTAATAAGGTTCCGTTTTACCCCTTTGGGTATGGAACCTTAAAAAGAACTCAGCAAAATTAAATGCCCTCCCAGCCATTAAATGATTTTGCATATCTGAATTAATCTGACTTAAATATATTTAATAAAAATACAGGGAAAACTGTTGATATGGTCAAATGAACAAGACACTGACTCACCAATTAATTATCGTTATAATTAAAGAAAAAAAATAGTAAACGCTGAGATTTACAAGAATATTGAAAATAAAATAATTAGTGAATTTATTAGCACTTAATTAGATCTTTACTTTGTAATGCATTAGTTTGTAACCCCGCACCCAAAAAAGAGAAGTGTTATAAGTTTAACGTGTTTATATATGTGTTTGTCTGTGGCGGTGTGGTAAAAGAAATGAACGGATTTGATTGAGGTTTTTTTTGATCAAAAGCCTTGTCCATCGAGATTGTTATTTGCTATGTTTGGCGAAAATAAAAGTAGTCGTCTCCAAGATATTGGTGCTGGTGAAAGATTATACATTATTCAATGTTGATAGTAAAATCTAAACAAGACAAAATCAATGCCTTCGTAGTTTCATTTCGTACAATATTAAAACCAGTATTATAATATTATTATATACTTATTGAAGTCTTTACGTCGGAGGACTTTTAAATAAAGGACAAAATCGAAATCCAAGTTACAAAGGCAAATAACGAAATACCAATATCAAATCATATAGTCCTAAGTCCTCATTCATTAGCTCCGAACAATACGTACAAGATAAGCTTATCTTTCTTAATTCTATTTTTTTTGTTCATTCCTTCTAAATGTTGAAACCAAAGTGCCATTTCTTTTTCAATCTGTCTTTATTTTGATTCAGTCCTCATCTCCCTCTAATAATATATCTTACTCTTTCAATTTCACTACACATATAATTCTCGGAGCTATAATGTCTAGTATATTAATTACTAGTACATTACCTATGAATATTTATAACCTTCCTTTCTATTTATTTTGTAAAATATTACTGAATGTAATTGTTCCTCAAAATCATTCACGTTTCATAAGCATTTTTTTCGCAAAGTAAGATATTAAACAAATAAAACAAAACTATGTATTAGCATTTGTTTTTAACTCACTCAATTATAAGATTTACTTGCTCATTCAAAAATGGTTTATTTGAAATTGCTAAAGGCTATAATTATTTTTTATTTATCTTTTAACTATATACATAATAACATATTAAATTTGACTTTTCAGTTGCTAAATCTATAATTGAAAAAAATATTTTGCGAAAGAAATAAACATAAAAGCTTTCAAAACTAGACATCATGTAAATTTAATCTTAAGGCACAGTTAGAGTTTATTAAAATAAAAACAATATTCATTCAAACAGAATACAATCTTTGAACGCAACATGAGTTACAGAGTAAGTTATTGTTATCAAACGTTTGTGTACAACCTCCTCTTAAATCACTCTGTTGGATGACTCAAAGTGAACTTTTTGTCTTTCATCAAGATTAAATAGAATTGTATGAATAATGTTTGATACTTTATATCTGTAACAGTGACCTATGTTCAATGTTATTCTTCTTTTAAAAAAAAAATCATTCTCTGTAAAATTTTGAAATTGAAATTATATGAAAACAAAACTCTAGAAACGTCTAATTAAAGTAACATTCATAATTATAATTATACCTACCTACTTCATGCTGCAAGTTAGTTTATTTATTTCTACGACAAACTACCCTTTAGAATGTACCCGTCCCTATGTGTAATTAAAACGTTTATATAAAACTGTAACCGAGCTAATTTATAAAGTTTCTTTTATTTTCCTTTTGACCTATTTCATAAATAAAAAAGTTTTTCAACCGTGATGTCACGAATCCAAAGAATTCTTTATGTTAGATTATAATACTTTTATTGTCTTAGGCTATATACTTTTATTCATATCATAACAATATTTTAAAGATATAAAATCGGATTACAACGACCCCAATTTGTGAGACTAAGAATCGAAGTTTATTTGATAGCAGCGTTTGACAGTTATAGTCTGCCTCCATCCACCCTTACTCACTACATAGTCTAAAGCAAAGTCGCTCTCCGGGTCTGCCCCTATGCCTGTATGTATGTATGCTAGGTCTTTAAAACTACATAACGGATTTTGATACAGTTTTTTTTATTAGATCATGATTCAAGAAGAATGTTTATATATATATAATAACGACCTTAATATTTAAGAGAACCACTGATAATTTCAAGATTTCTAAGACGAAGTCGTAAACAAACACATTTTTTTGCGCTTACATTGCAAACGCTGGCTGAACTCTACGAGATAGATCAACATAATGTCCAAAGTATTGTATACCTTAAAAAAGTCCACAAGAAAGTCCGCGATGGTATATGTTCATCTCTTAGGGATAACCCACAATAGCCAATTTTTATAATTTACTTTTTTCGAGAAATAATGGTTTATTTACGAAGCGATTTTAAGCAATACAGCATTAATCCTTATCTAATTAGGCACCTTAAATACATTTTACATTTAATGTGGAACAATAGAGCCCATCATGTAATTACATCATGTAATTTAAATGAATATTTTTGAAGATATGACAGATTTAATATATAGGGACATCGCGTTTGCGGCGGTACGGTCGACCGGCGCACTATGGTATGGAACCGTTAAACCATCTTAAAAAGCCTGTTTTTTAATGTTCAGTATTGAAAATTTTGTTAATGCATATAGTTTTTTATTTAGCATTTAAAATAGAATATATATTTATTTTTTAATAAAACCAGACCTGCAAGTTGATGGTCAAAATAACGTCGATTGTGTAGCTCAGAATTCCTCAAGTTAACATGGTCATATTGTGATTATTTTCAAAGAAAATCTATAAGTGTGTTATATGGTTAGAATGGTTATTAAGTACTCTGTTTAAAAAGTATTTAAATGGACGTTTAAGTAAAAACATGAGAGGCATAAGAAAAACAGTACCTAATATTGGAAGTTTATTAAAATACTTTAAATAGACTTTTTATGTCTGCCGATGTCGTAATTTTGATTGTTTCACTTAAAACCATCCAAAATAAAAAAGAGGGGAAAGGGGCATTGTTTTACTAGAAAATTTTTGTGGTTTTTTGTGAAAATTTATTAATTTTTCAGAGTAGAAAGTATTCTATAGAAACTGGGAATATAATTTTTAACCAAACAAAATTTTATCAAAATTCGTCTAGCATTTTTAACGTTATACGCAAACAAACCGACATAATTTTTTAAAATATTGATAAAATATTTGATTGTCTTCTTCTTAATATATAGCGATTATTTTTATAAATTTTGGATGTTCAGACTTGCCTCCGTTTTATAATATTTATGGATGACTTTATCAGATTATTTTGAGGTGAATTATAATATTTATATCTTTATAATATTTATAATCTTAGTTATTATTATGAGAGGCAAAGTATTTATATAGACATAATTGCAGTATGGACTGCATTAAACGAATCGAAATATACTTGATAAAAATAATCTTAACAGTTGGAGAACCAATAAGATTATTTCTTAAACATTTTTTTTTATTTCTAATTTATCCACTATCGGGTATTAAAAAAAACTTTTTTAAAAATAATTTCGTAGCAGTTAAAAGAGTCGGTTAACAATTTTGTTTCTTAACATCACTTTTCCTGCTGGAATGACTCGATGTGAACTTTTTGGGGCCATTAACTAAACATAGCTAGTGATAATCAACTAGTTGCGAACCTTAATTTCATAGCAACTGAGATTGCGGTCTCAACATATCAATGCGGCTACAAAATATGAATTAAACTAGTTGACAACTATTCGTTACACACTTCCTGATAGTGTTTATCATTTAAGATGTCAATAAGGCACGCAAAGCCCTGCAGGGCTAGATCTTTACATGACCTAAATGCTTTCTGGTCTTAAATGGCTGACCCAGTGTTCATAAATAAAAAATATGTTAACCCAGATAGGAGCTGTATTTAAAGTTTAATTGAATAAAATCAATCATGATTAAAAGAAATGTTTTGAAGATAAGCAGATCAGAACTAATCACAACTGCACATATATAACATCACATTGAAATGAATATACTCCTCATTGATTATACTACAAGAATGATTGGGTTTTATAAAATACATATGATGACATATCATGATCCCTCATCCCAATTATTTGAGGACGCAATATGTCAAACCGCACGCTCGTCTATCAAACGTCATCCCTATTATTCGACATACATTTTTTCATGTACATCAACAGGTCTTATTTTTCGATACTATTCTTGTATTAATGGTAATTACATTCATACAAAAGACTCTACTCGGTACATTTCCTTCTTCTACCCTACGTAATCATATTGTAATTTTTTTCAGTATTTTTTATATAATGCAATAGATAATAAAAGAAAATCTTTGCAACATAAGTGCTATAAATGCACTGATAATATATATTTTAATATAAAAACTCAATAATTAATATTGAGCGAAATAATATTCTAAGCTGATCTTTAATTGGAGGTAATGTAATTGTTTTTTGCCGTTGTATGACATACTGAAAACTGAATTCATGATTGTGCTATTGTTTCAGTGCTCGGGGCATCCGGTCAATTTGTACCATTGTTACAAAATACATATCCTCATTGTAAATTTAAAACGCGTATTTGTTAATTAAAATTATTGTTTTTAGAGAAAAGTATGTTTTTATTTATATTTACAAAAGTTATTTAATTTAAAAATATATCACTGCAAAGTTTTAGGTAGAGGTAGAAGAGTTTATTTAAACTTTTAAAAATACTAATATGAAGAAGAAAATAAATAACTTAAAGACCTATTTATTTTAATAGCTTACATCAAAGAATCTTTTGTTATAATACAACATGAAACAGTTTATTATATTTCTATTTTAAATTTAATCTATTTTATTTAATACGAACAAACAAACTCACATATTGCGTATTACTATTGTAATGTTTCTATGTTTCTATAAATATGATTAAAATTTTAAGACACACCAGAGAAAAACTTAGTGTCAAATATATTGCTTTCAACTTGTTTTGAGTCTTTTGGCGCGTTGCTTGGAACCTAACTACACATACATTCTAATAAAAATAATACTATGTTATTACGTGATGTTTATATTTGTTGGATATTTTTATCACCAACATATGTTCATTTCACGTTCCTATACGTATAATACACCAAACACTGTAAGTTGGTTTTCACCTTAAATAAAACGGGAATAATATTATTTTTATTTATTAAACTTTTCTCTTGTCTCAAATTACCTAGTTTTAGCTACGTTTAATTTGAAACTGTTTCTTGAAGGTACAAAAATAAAAAATTAATAAAAAAATAATTAAACAACCCCCGATAAAAAGACCTCTAAAAAAAAATAATAATAATATTATTTAGTTATTGAAGTCGTTGCGTACGTATACAACGGGAACCCCGATGATGATGTTGACGATGGTGTCTATTAGTTACGGTCTTAGAATTCGATATCGTAATTTCTTTATTTGCCTTGATAACTTACTTACGAATTCAATAAGCACATAATAATATTATTTTTATTCTTTTTAGAGGTCTTTGTTATAGGGGGTCTTACGAATATATTTTTTTCTGCTTTTTAAAGTTATGTTACTGATTTCATTATTGTAATAAATAAACCTACGGACACACAAATCTGTCCACGCGCTTGGCTTAGCACAAACAGACACACAGATCGACAGGTCAAACTTATAACACCCCTCTTTTTAAGTTGGGGGTTAAAAAGTACCAAATATAAAAGTAAAAATAAAAAAAGTAAATCCTGGCTTGTTTTTTTTCTCTTTTAGCTATTTCCAATAAACCAATGTAGAACAAAAATTACCCAGTTTCCAAAGTATAATAAGCAGTATTCTTTGACACTCCTTAACCCACCTCACGTCCATATTGAATCTTATTTACAATGTCCTATTTGGCACGAAGCCTAGTATTACCTCAAACTAGATCTTAGGTTTATGTAACTTTAACTGAAAATGTTGCTGATCTAGTAAATCATTACGTGAGTCTCAAATATTTCGGAAAGATGCTATAAGTTATAATTTTGCATTACAGACTCTAGGTTTTTCATAACCTTATAATATTTCGTTAATTAATAAATCAATAATTTCTGCTATAAAAATATTTCATACAATCTTTATTATTATTGATTTTGTTTTTTATCTTGTATAAATAATAAATTAGAAGCTGAAATTCTATTAAATATTTATATGTATTGTTGTATATTAAATGTATTGAGGTATACATTTTCATTAATTTTTAATATGAGTTTTTAAATAAAATGTTTAATAGCAGTAAAGTTTTAAAGTCATAGTTCCTTGAAAGTTTCTAACTGCAATACAAGTTACAATGAAGTGACAAAATATATTATTTTCCACAAAAAATAGAAAAATATGCAAAGGAAACAATATAAGTTACAAGATTAATTATTTTATAAATAAGCACAATTTTTATAACGATATATTAAACAGCGCTAAAGCCTCGTTGTAAGTAACTTTGATCTGGACACTCGCCAAAATTTACACAGAGTCTCCACATCAAGCGTTGGACAAAAGAAAATTGGTCTTCAGTACTCTTATATATTCAAATACGTATGCTTTAAACTTATAGAACTAAACTTAACTTATATAGATTAACTTATATATTTACAGCATCTAAGTTACTTGTCAAGTAACTTTATTCGGTATACGTAAACTTTATTTCCAATACTATTAATATACTGTATATGTATATTTTGTTTGATGATTTTCACATTAAGTAAAAGATGAACTAAACCTCGATCTTTACAGGCTTTTACACGCAGTCTATGAATGACCTGGTTTTAATTGTGTCGAGCCCATATGAATAACGAAGAATCTTCAAATGCGTACACCTTACCGTTCAGCAAACGATTTTACATATTTCTCTTAAGTTCCCTTCTCTTATGTAAGATAAGCCTGTTGGCTTATATCCATGTAATATCTGACTCAGCAATTAGTGTCATGAGCCCCATTTACAGTGTTTATGTTGTAGGTTTATATACAATGCTGTTTACTAGTTGTTTTTTTTTAAATATTGCACTACATATATTCTACACATAACTTATAAGTCTCTATTTATTTATCAGCTGTTTGGTTTTTACAAATACCTTTGAAAAATACATTTTGTACTTTGAATGTTTATTTAAGCTGGAAGTTTTTTTTTATATCTAAAAAAATTTATTAATAACTAGGGGTCGCCCGCGACTCCGTCCGCGCGGTTTTTAGTGTTTCCTCAGCGCACGCGAGGAAAGCTCTCAAAAAAGAAATCTTTTCCCGTTTTTTCAGCATTTTTCATTGCTGTTTGACTTCTATAAGTCACAGTGAGATGACATATACCTTCCTCAATAAGCGGACTATTCAACACAAAAAGAATTTTTCAATTCGGGCCAGTACTTCCAGAGATTAGTGCGTTCAAACAAACAAACTCTTCAGCTTTATAATATTAGTATAGATTATAACTTCTCATATTATATTTGTAGAGTTATAAAAAGATTGTTACTTTAAAAGCTTAAAAAAGTTTATAAAGTTGACTTTGTTAACTTTAACAAGTTCCGTTTCTCTAGATTCATCAAACTATTTTAACATCTTAGAATTATATATTTATTAAATAATAAAAAGGTTACATATTATATAAAATTTAAGCTCACTGTAAAATATAATTCTGAGATTCACAAATAGGATATATACAAATTTAAAATTTGACTCGCGCTACTTAACTCTCGAGCTACGTAAGTGATGGAATGAACTGCAGCTACTCGCGATTACCGTCTTTGGATTTTCAGAGCAATTCATAACTTGCGGTTCTAAAGCCAGTAAGCTGTATTAAAAACTATTCTATTTCTGACTTGTTTTTGTTAAAATATTTTATTTAATTATTTCATATTTCGTGTGATCCCAATATATATTATGATTTAACTATGTACAATTTTTTTTTATGTAATATTTAGGAATATTTTCTATCTATGAAACTTTCCTCTGAAACAGGAAAGGTCAAAGATATACATCTGTCGCAGTTAAGCTAGTCACGTCAAGCTAGGCTTTAATGTAAGTATACCAAGTCATATGGATGTACGAAGAAAGTAATATCTGAAAAGTAATTATGGTAAAGTTTTATCAAACTATCTAATATAATTCTTATTACAATACCTGTTTCGAAACGATTTACTAGGATTAACGATTAACGAGGAAAAACCTTATTTTTAACCCTCGACTAAAAAGAGGGGTGTTAAAGTTTGACCTGTCGATCTGTGCATCTGTGTGTCTGTCTGTCGCAATCTAGTGGCCAAACGCGTGGACGGATTTGAGTGCGGTTTTACTTAATCGAAAGCTATGTTCGTCGATATGGTTCTTATACATGTTTGGTCAAAATAAAAATAGTCGTCTCCAAGATATTGTCGTTTTATTCGTGCAGGGGAGAGGTTCTTATACAATAATTAGCTGTTCCCAGCGGCTTCGCCCACGCTAAATTGGAAACAAAGCGTTGTTATGAAGACCAAAAGGTATTTACACTTACTTACTCAGGTAAAGTACTTTATTAGGGATAGCTGTTTCCCGTGACTGTAAAAATTATATTCATATGGCTTATGATCGTAGTCACGGGTAACAGCTAGTGATAATATAAATCCAATTGTCATAGTGTTATTAGTGATTGTAAATCATTTTAAGTCTAAAGGTTTATACTTATTAAAATTCGTATATACCTCTATGAAAAATTCTTGAATCATCTTACTTAATGCATTTATAATTTATTATGTTGTCGAAATTTTCACGCTGATCTTTATTTTTTCTCTTATTTAATATAGCCTATATTCATAAGAGGGGATAATGTAGGACTCTAATGGTAAAAGTTTTTTTAAATCGGTCGAGTAGTTTCGGAGCCTATTACATTTAAACAAACAAATAAATCTATCCTCTTTATAATGTTAAATAGATAGATTGATAGAAATACTTAAACAACTGAAAATTTGTGTGTCCGTAGGTCCATTTAGTACAATAAAGAAACCAATAACATAACTTTAAAAAGTAGAAAAAAAAATTTAAACCCCGGATACAAAAAGACCCCTAAAAAGAATAAAAATTATATTATGTACTTATTGAAGCTGTTGCATCGGGGGACCGCTTAATAAAGGAAGAAATTAAAATGCAAGTAAGTTACCAAGGCCAATAAAGAAATTACAATATCGAATCGTATAGTCTAAGCCCTCAATATTAATAACTTCGTAAAATAGACACCATCATAAACGTACATACAACGGTTCATACATAATACCTAATATTATTTTTATTCGTTTCAGAGGTCTTTTTGTATCGAGGGTTTTTTACATTTTTTATTTAATTTTTTCATAAGTTTTCTATAATATCGTATTTTTTTCACAATCTTATCAATCGATTTGTAAACTAATTTAGAAGGAACAACCTGAAAAAAACAGAATATTTAAATTAATAAAATATCAGTAGCATCCATTTTGTTTTAGTCTTTACTGCTATGGCAATTATTACTTAATAGATACGTTATAACCTACCTATTAAGTATTAATTGGTGTACCGGCGGTTACTATTTCCATGCTAATATAACTAAAATTGAGTTAACCGGGTATGTGTATATTGATATCAGTTCACAATACAACGTGACCCTTACTAATGCATTTCGCTGATACCTTGTGTCCTGTGACATGCAAATCTTGATGATAGTATTAAATCGGGTAAAGAGATATACGAGTGAGTCGATATACGCAAATTGATGTAACTATAAGGACGTGAGGTGTATCGTGGCCACAGACGGATAATTTTATTGAAAACACCTTTGTCGCGGCTTCGATTGTGCATAACGAACCGGTCCTCGTAAAACTAAGGGGTGTCTGTAATTTTGGTGTTTGTTCCCCCTTCAATCTGCAAATTATGTTATTTTATTGTCACTTTTATTTAATTACTCAGGGTTGTATCGATGTTTAAAGTATAATACTATTATTTAGATTGCCTGGGAGAGATCACTTTAGTGATAAAATCGTCTATGGTCTGCTTTGATTTGTATATATAGTTATGTGTACAATATTTTATGTAATATAAAAATATCTAGTATACTTATCTAATAGTTATCGAGAACGGAATAAATAAAAAACAAGTCAGAAATGTTTTAAATTACAAAAAAATATCTATTTATTGTATTTGAAAAAAAAACTGAAAAGAGTGGACCTCAATCTATTTTCTTAAAGTGTAACTCAAGTACCTATAAGAAATATTATTTATTTACTAGCTATATATATAACGTATGTCTAACATACGTTATCTTTTACTGACTTCTAAAAGTTTGGTTTCGGTCTTCAGTGGCACCTACTAGTTCCAATTATTACTGAAGACAAACCAAGTACGGCGAGTACAAACACGAAAACCATCAACCAAAATTGGTCCAACCAAAACCCATCATAAGTTATCAATATATACACAATTTTTTTTGTTTATGATTGAGTTCTGTATAAGATGCAGCAGTATCTGGTGGTTCTATCAAAGATTTTGTTTCGGACTATCCATTTTATTGATAGTCCGTAATAATTTTCCTTACTGGAACTTTAGAACTAATTTTTATAGCAGTCGGTTGGACGAAAAAGAAGTTGATAAAGAACAACGCCATCTGGTGATGACTTACAACTAACTTTTATTTATTTTACCCGGAAAAACGTTCTATAATTGACAGTCAGGATTAGGATTTTGGGTTGTGTTCAAATATGGGTGAGTATGGGTATGCGAAAAGTAAAACAATAAAATAATCTTAAATCCTAATTCAGCGCCATCTATCGGATCTAATGTGAATCTAGATTAACAGCAACCTGACCATTCACACAAGTTTTTAACACATGTACAAAAGAATTATATACATATACTGGTAGTATAATATTTTCTGTGAAAATATATAATAGGTTTTAAAAACAAAATTGTAAAGAGGAAACTAGATATTTCATTTTAACAGGAATATAGAATAATCATTTTATATTTGCCTGGGAAAAGGTGAATAAAATATAAATGTTTTGTGTAAAAAAACTCTATTTTGAATATTACAAAACACATACAAAGTTTTAAAAGCTTTCGTAAAATCTTTTTTTGGGTTGAAATTGATATCGTTTATTATTGTTTCACTTACAATATTATACATACATACAGACTTTTTTTTTGTCTTTGCATTTATCATTGCATATTATTAAAACTTTACAATACATATTTATCATTTATAAATTATTTTAAAAGTATTTTAAAGTTTTCTCAATAACACCCCTTGGTTTTAAAAATAAAATCATAAATTACTATTTGACTTTGCGGGTTCCAAAAAAAATGATCAATTAAGTTGTACGTACATATAGACTTTATTATTGTACTATATTTGTATTGTATATTTAAATTTCCCTTGCTCTATATATTGTTAGGACTTTAAAACCTATAATTAGGTTTTATTATGATGTTATCATCATAATGTATTTATCAATGATAAATATTTCAAAATCGTCCTAAGTATGAAAACAAATATAGAGTTCAGTCTGACTACAAGCTATGAATATCAAATGCTATTAAAATCATTTAATATATTGATATGTACTAAAACCTCAAACCCATACCCCTTGTACGAGTTTTGAGATCGTCGAATCAAAAGCTAATGACCTATTTAAAGAAATATGTTACAGAATATATTTATGTTTAGTTATTTAGGATGATTTATAGTAATAATATCAATATCAATCAATCAAAACTAATACAATTTGTGTTGGTCAGCAAACACGTTTAAAATAGCTTACGAGTATCTTATCTATATCTATATCTATATGTATGCACACAACCGTTTAATTACACTGTAAGGGAAAAACTGTAGCTATCGATTATAAAGTAGATACATACTTAGATGAATTTTGGCCGCCATCCAAATTGAACCTTAAAATCAAAGTGTGAAATAAATTGCCGTATACATAGAGATACACCATATATCATTGAGACTCTAAGCATTTGATTATAATAATTATGTTTGATAAGATATTAAAAAATAAATTATAGTAAAAATATGATTTCGCCGAATATATGATGTTTTTTTTCAGTGATAAATAATATTTGGATGAAAATGAACAAATCGTTCACATTTAATTGTATGTAATTACAACATAAATTTGTAAAATAATATAAAATTTTTCTCAGCTCAATAGTTAATAAATTATTTTATATTAATACTAGCGAACCCAGCCCGCTTCGCTGGGCTAACCCTTACTTTACCTGGTGGCGAGTTACATCAATGGGCATAGCATATTCGTTTTCTTCGAGGAAAAATACATGGTCATACCAATTTTTATGCCAATCGGTTGAACGGGGCGGAAGTCTATATTTGTCAGCGCCGCCTGGTGGCGAGTTACATCAATGGGCATACCATATAAACCTTCTCCGTGGAAAAATACATATACATACCAATTTTCATAATCATCGGTCCAGTAGTTTCTGAGTTCATCGATTTCATATATACAAACATCCTTCTTTATATATATAGATAACATAAGAAGATTTTTTCAATCATAATTCAAAACGTGTAAAAAAACTAATAAAATATAAATTTATAAAGTTATCTTACTTTTTTAGTCACAATGGTATGAAAAAAAAACAATTTTGCCAATAATGTAATAAATACATATAGAAATCTTAACTTATCTTATTGTAACAGTTTCCATTCTGTAATTCACTTAATATTCCTTCATACATTTTAAAACCAGATTTTTAAGAGTTAGGTCGCAATTACAATTTTCTTGAATATATTAAGTCACTTTAACAAACTTTTTTTTTGTTTCAGATATCTTCAGCTTCAAAAAAACTTTAGAAAGATAATTAGAATAAGGTGAGAATTAATAATACACATTTCTCAAAATGTTACTTACAACATCTAGCTATTTTGAATGGAACACGGCTTAGAGCCGACTAAGTTACACCCTTACGTCCCCAAAAGGAAAAGCACATCCAACTCACGAAACACGCGTTAACACATCACGCATCACGCACACATTCAAAAGCCAATTCACTCGAAGTTTCGCTGCTGTTATGGTTTCCTGGTACCCGATGTAACTCATATTCAGCAGTATGTTCCCCCTCCCTTTAATAGTTAGTTATATAACGACATATGTTATAAACTACACATATAACAATTATTAGATATAAATATGTATATCATATATACACTTAAACAAGTACTTCATTCACAGGGTCATTAGCATTCAAATTAATAAGCTCGCAGTCAAACATCACTACTGACTGTTCGAGGACATTGAAGAGGAACGAATGAATTTAACTACTAAGGGTGAGTTTTACTATATATTTTAGATATAGCGAATTCTTACATAATTTCCATTTTCGACAAATACCATTCTCTTATAGAAATATGTTTGTTTTTAGTACAATATCACTTGTTTATAAGTTAGACTTATGTTCTTATTGTGTTAGTTACAAAGAACACAAAGAACTATGGATAAAGGTGACTTATATTCTTCTCTATTATATAAGACCGGCTTTATAAATTGAAAACTTGAATCAATTTAATTTTAAATTAAAAATATAAGATTTATTATATTATTATTATATGCTTAGTGTGTATAATGTAGCTCTTAATGTATTTGGCAAAATAATTTCAATATGATCCTAATCTTCACTTCAACTTCAGTTCACTTTAAAATCTAATGGTCCATAATATTTCAAATAAGAGTACGTTCTACTTGATACAGATTTTGAGTAATAAATATTTTATATACAATTATTTTTATGACATTCAGGTCTAGGGAGGAATAATAAAAACCGAGGCAGGTAACTCTTCTACAATTCATATTCTTTAAGTGATTTATTGTATCTACATTGAAACATTATAAGACTATAACACAATCAAACTTCACAAATCATAAAAAAAAATAAGTAAATAATTTAAAAAAAAATGTGTTCAGTAATTCCAGTATTATTTTACATACATACATCTTATTCAGAATCGGTCCTCTGAAATATTTTATAAAACTAATAGAATACAATATCCGTGTTTTCGATTATGATAAAGAAAATCTATAAAGAACATATTTCTTAAAGTGTTATAAATTTATTTCATTATTGAAAAATAATAGGTCCCTTTAAATTATGGTTTTTTTTTTTGCTAGGTACTACATAAATAATTTATAAGCACAATCCAATTCATTGTCTTTGTTTTTATTTTAATTAAAAGGTCCCTGTATTATGACCTGTTAAAAGTTTAAAAGAAGTTTGTCTACGCTTTAAGTTCTGATTGAATACTCTGATTGAATAGATGTTATTAAAAAAACCTTCGTTTTTTACAAAATAAATCTTATTTATTTATTTTATTTATGGTATAGGAATAAATAAATAATAAATAAATCTTACGCAATTACGATTTATTACCACAAGTATTTTTGGACATATTATAAAATAAAACCTTTCTTAAATTATAACATGGATGGAATAATACTTTAGAATTGAAATTATAATATGGAGGGTTCCAGAGCTTTGGTCTAAGCTATTTATTTTGCTAAATGGGTTTATATTCAAATTTCGAAGTTGCATTTTTTTTCTGATTCCAAATATGTATGTAACTCCATTTCACAAATGTCGCTTAAATCAAATAGCTGTAGCCCTAGTACGAGTGTTGGAGTAACCAAAACTATGACAGTTTACCAAATAGTAAAATCAAAACATATAAAATAAATACACTCTATGATTCAAAATCCATTCAAATATTTAAATCTGTTAAAATTATATATTATTTAGGGTGACATATAAAATTATTATAAATAACAAATAGATCAATATATTTTTTAACAGATGATTTTAAATACCTCAATATATACTCAATATTTACCGCCCTGTCGCGTTGGTCGAGTGGTTAGCGCAGACGCCTAACGTGCCACGGCGCAATGGGGCTCGGGTTCGATTCCCGGCGGAGACAGGCATTTATGTGATGAGCATAGATGTCTGTGTTTCTGGGTTTGGTCGTTTATTAAATATATTCTCAGTATTTATATGTGTATCTCTATGTATTTGTATCGTTGTCTAACACCCTTAACACAAGCAAATAATTTGCTTACTTAGGGGTTAGATCAATGTGTGTAATTTGTCCTGATATTATTATTATTATTTTGATGCATAGAATGTATAATAATTATAGATTCCGACTTTAAACTGGCATAGTTTTCGTAACGGCTTTAAACTGTCATAGTTTTCATTTCTTAAACTATCATAGTTTATAGAATCATAGAATTATTATACATAGACATTGGCACTCATAGGCAGGACTATGAGTGCCAATGTCTGACAAGTAATATAAGAGACAATAATAATACACGATGACAGACCAATACTTATCTTTATCTAATCACACATGCAAGAAAGGGAAAGAGATAGAGATAGGAATAATATGGTAGCCTCATTTGTTTTTTTTTTTATTTTGATGGTCACATTTTAGGCTGGACCTACTCTATGTATAATAAGTTGATGATTGTCACAGTATGTAGAGGCGTGAGGATCATGCAAGCGAGCTGGAGCTTACAAGGTTTGTGTCGAACGAGTGAGCTTGGAGATGAACGTGGACAACACAGATTATGAAAGCTTACGCGAATTTTGTACCATTATACGCTGCATTATAATATCTCATATTAATTTTCACACATTTTACTTAGAAAATATGAAACATATTACTAAAATTGATATTTAATAGCTTCGTTCTATAATTATAGTATTCTCCGAAACCAATACGTGTAATAAATACAATGTTACCTTTTTACCCTTTTTAATACGCTTTTATTAGCTTCGGATGTATCTATCTATCTTTATAACGGAAACTTTGAACCTGATTTTGACCAACTTTGAATTGTCGGTTTAATTTGACTTTTTCCATACCAATCAAGGACTGATGACATTGCAACATTATATAAAAAAAAAATTAAACTATTTTTACAAAAGCATGTTTATTATTTTTTTAGCTATTAGTTATTTATATAATAGTTAATTATCACAAGCAGTAAAGTATAATACCAATAATATCCGTGTATTTCATAAGTATTAAGTACCATTAATTCGTGTTTGTCCGTTCTGAATAATCACACTGAAGCCGCAGGATATTTGGACAATGTCCGTTCAACGAAAAGGACCACTTGCATAATATCTTCACAAATCGCATCGTGTCCTTCTCAACCACTGAAAATGAAGTCATCTAACCAATCCTAGGTTATTATCAGGTAGAATAAGAATAAAAAAATGTCAATAAAAATGTCCTTGGTTTATCCATTTACCAATGAAGAACTACAATTACATACTTAATATAGTAGTAAATTATTAATTCACTTTTATTCAATATTAGAATTGGGTAATTGGGCATTCTACCGGAATTTTACAAGCATTTTTATTATACTCTTTATAACTTTAGGTACTTTAATGTTTTTAAACTGCTACATTTATTTAATTATGTTTATTTTGATCGAAATTATGTAAACAAGCTTTTGAATATTTCATATTTTTATTTCTGTTACTTAAAACTAGCGACTCTCCCTTACTTCAAGCTTAAATAAGTGCAGCTTATGGTCGGTAATTCACAAAATTTACTAAAAATAATTAAAAAAAAATATCACATTTGTTGTATATGTTTTGTTTTAAAACCATATAACGGAAAAACTTTCAAATTGAACGTCATGTTTATTAGGATTAAAAAAAGTTTTGGAATGTTAGATGCTTAACATGTGTTTCCTACATCTTATCCTGTCAAATAAAAACAGATCCAGAAGTTCTCAAGTGATGATCTTTCATGTATCAATTTTAATGTATTTATTTAGATATGTCGCACTTTAAGACCATTAGTTACAATGACATACCGCTTATATCGGACGTTATAAATCTTACCATAATTGTAAATACTGTTAGCCCACATTTAAAACTCAGTGTTATAATAAAACTGTAAACTCTCGTTAAACATGCCCCGTTATTCCGAGCTGTAACTACAGTACAAGCTAAATGAGTATTTAAACTTTTTATTATCTTTAAAGCTATTAAATAATTGACATAGAAGGAAAAAATGTTTAATTTTTACATCAAATTTGATAGATTAAAAAAACTACGTCTGGTCTATGAAAAGAGGTTTTATATATAATATATTTTTTTAATAGTTCAATTATAGTCATTTACAAGTCTAAGGGCTTGTTGCAATTTCTAAAAATAGATTTTTATTCAAATTATATAGTTTATTAAAACCACAATATGCAGTTAACCTTATTTTTATAAGCTTTTGTTACTTTATGAGTGTACAATTAATAAATTTGGAGTGTTCATATTTTAATGTAAAATTTAAAAAAATATTTTCTTTACATTAGATAAATTAAATCTGTAATTGTTAAAAGATTAACTCCGACAGCCCTTAACTTTTAAATAAGAACGACAGATAAACTCTCAGAACAATAATTAAAGCATAGAACTAACCTACATTTGGAAACTTAAATTGTATGTAACAGTTGTCCTCTTTTTTCAAGCTGTGAAAACATAATGATGAAAGAAACAAATAAGGTAGGTGCGGCCAATAAGGCCTGTCGGCTAATAAGGCCTATGCGACAGAAACACAACTTAAAATAATTCCTGCCGACCAAAGTCGCAGTCATAGGTAGGTAACAATACCAGATGGTGCCCCAAACTTATTAGGTCTCACTCGCTCGCGTGGTGTCACCAGTGCGGTGTCATTCATTGTAGCCTGCGGGATGGTCAGCTTGAATTATAACATAACGGTCTAGTCAAACCTAAGTATTTTTTGTAATATTAAGTTTTTCTACATTATTTTGCTTTTTAAGTATCCAATAGTTCATGCTTTAGAGACCTGTGATGTTGTAAAAGTAAAAATTAGAGCGAATAATATTAGTATTCACTTTTCTTTACAAAGTGGTTGGCGGTTAATAAGGCCTATAAAATTCGACAGTAGGCCTTATTACACTCCTTCCTTAGCGTTATCTATTAATTGTTTAACTGTTTATTTTATGACTTTAGAAATGTAAAAAAAATAATTACAATCAACTTTTTAATTGGTTTCTTGATTATAGGAATAACTTATAATCACAATGCCCTCCAACCCAGACAAAAAACTCACAAAGGCACGCTTCAATATCATACTTGCAACTGTGGGTCTAAATCTATGACATATGACAATATTACCAGTGGGTTTAGAGCGACTGGTTTGTATCCATTTAATCCACACGCTATTCCAGAAACAGCATTTGCTCCATCTACATTGACAGAAACATCAGCTCCTTTACCTAAGGTTGTAGCTGTAGAAAATTTCGGGACCCCCCCCATCCATCGACATCAAAGCAGGAACAAAAAATTTATCATACCTCTAAAAGATCATCTATAGGGTTTTACTGAATGGTTTATGGCAGTTCCAGTTGTGATGATGAGGATAATATACCCCTCGTTCAATTTAAAAGAACAGCGTTTAAGGAGCTTATGCCTACAGCAGCTAAAATTAATGAAAAGACACCAAAAGCCATAAATTATAGAGGAACTCCAGTCACTAAAGACCTATTCGATAAAAAAATTACCCCTAAGTTTATTTTGTTGAATTCTGTAGATTAAAAATATAGGCCTTATTAAACTACCATAGTTTAATAAGGCCTAAGAATAGTGTTTTTTTAAATGTTTTATTTTAAGAATAATAATGGCAAAAGTTGCCGTGTTTTGTTTATGACTGATAGTAATTGATATAAATATTTAATTGATATTTAAATATGTTATTTCGTATAAATAGTTTTCGATTTATTTCAATTTCCGCTTAGCTAGGCCTTATTAGCCGCACCTACCTTATAACTAAAAATGACGTTGTCGGAATAGCAAATGTACACTTATAAATGTCAATTGGTCAAAATTTGGTCACCATTATGACAGTAAATTGGACAGTACAATTCATATTTGACTTATTGGGTATGGACAACGTTTACACATTTTGGTTGTGTTCGATTTATCTCGTTCTAACAAGTAATGGAAAGCAAATAACCAGCCTTTTAAAAACGGTATATACTACCATAGAGATAAGGATCACTATCGATATCGTGGATAAGTTTATACAATGTCACATCACTAGGAAAGAATTTGTTGTCTAAGGCAGTGTACGCTTTAAAAATATAATCGCGCCTTCTAGCGTACCTAGAAGGTAACGATCTCGGTGACCAAACATACGGGTTTCGCCATTATAGGTCACTAGGGATCTTCTAGTGTACGTTACACACGTTTTAGGCGAGGCCATCGTGAGGAACGGATAAGCGGTCGCCGTCTATCTGGACGTCTCTGGGGCATTTGACAGGGTCTGGCATGCATGCCTTATAAGCAAGCTTTCAGCGTACGGTATATCTCCTGGTCTGATCTGTTGGGTAAAGGACTTTCTGAGCCAAAGATCTCTCCGAGTAGTTGTCGAAGGGTGTTCCTCGAAGCCGGAGTACCTCAGGGGTCCGTTCTTTCAGCAACTCTTTTTCTGCTGCACATTAAGGATCTGTTGAAGCCCGGTATCCATGGATATGCAGATGACAGCACAGTTGTAGAAAGATATCTGCTGAGTTCACGAGCTAGTAGAGATCAAGTATAGTCTGAAAGAGAAGCCAAACGTTTGAGTGACAAACTTCGTCGTCTCCGAATGGTGCAATGCCAATCTTGTCAAATTCAACGCCACCAAAAAGCAGACGTGTCTGTTTGCCGCCAAACGGAGCCCTTTCACCTTGGCTCCTACTTTCCAGAATGTATCCTTGGAATACAGTGACCGGCTTCAGTTGTTAGGCTTAGAGATTTCCTCGAACCTCAACTTTGGTCGGATCATTGAGTCCAGAGCAAAAGCAGAGCAGGAAGGCTTGCCGTTCTTGTGAAGTTCCGACAGTACTTTGCACCGGGACAGCCACTTGTATTATTCAAAGCACAGATCCGGTCGTGTGTGGAGTACTGTGGCCACATATTTTCTGGTGCGGCAAAGTCTCATTTTACGGTTCTGGACTCAATTGAGAAGCGAGCATAGAGACTTATAGGCGGAGTTAGTTGAAGCGAATCTCCACAGTCTTGAACACAGGCGTCGAATTGCTAGCCTCTCAGTATTCTATAGGATAAATTTTGGAGAGTGTGCGCAGGATTTATACGAGTTAATTCCCCCGTCCCCCTTCCATCACCGGATGTTCCGACGCACGGCAGGTATCCATCCCTACGTTGTGAACATTCCCATTCCCTCCCTCTGTCCGAACGAAGTTTACCTTCGTCTTTTTTAATTCGTACAGCGAAGGATTGGAACAGCTTGCCTGCGTCGGTATTTCCGGCCAAAAACAATGTGGGTGTCTTCTAGAGAAAAGTGAATAGGTTGCTAGGTTAATACGCTTTACCACCTTCATAGGTCAAACTACATCTTCACTTAACATCAGGTCAAGCATTAACCTTCTATTAGTGCTTGCTTGCGTGCTTTAGTTATTATTCTGAGGATAAACATTCGATTTTAATCCCTGTTATGCTTGTAACGTCAAATATACTTCAAATAGAGATAACAATTAACAAAGGAGTTATAGAAATAATAAAAGTATTTAATAATGGTTATTTGGAATTAATAGACCACTTCATTTATCAATACCCCAGTATCACTGTCAGATTGACTAAGTATATATAGGAGTATTTTTTAATTATATTCTTAAGTGCTTGCTTAATTATAACAAAAATAGCAAAAATATTTAAATGTCCACGTTTTACTCAAAATTGTGTACTTTGTAATGTAATTATTAATTATAAATTTAAACTGTTTATATTTTTTTAAGGTTTCGTTACTTCATAAAACAGCGTTTTTCCTTCCTAATTCCTCGATGCTGAAATGTCAAAAAACTTTTAGTAGGTACTTGAATAATTTATAAAACTTAGTTTTAATTAATTTACAGTTAGACGTAATTATAATTAAATTTATAGTTTACTATAGCATGTTATTTCTTAAATCTTTTTAATATTTAATAAGGTTATACCTCTACAACTTTATATCTTATACGAACCACCAACTTCTATACTGTTATGATAAAGATATATATAAAAGGTAACAGATAAAAAAGTAATAAAGCATTTATAAGAAAGATAATAGTTCGTCGATTGTTTAGTATTGAGTTAATATTTATTTACACATCAATCATCATATTATCATAACCAATGAATCAATCAACACCCAATTTAATTAGGCCTGTATAGTAGACGCATTTGCCTAAGGAAGAGGATCATGGTTGTTTTGACTAAGATAGGCCATTTTATAGACTATATTTTAGAAGATTTAATCTCTTCTATTACAAACATGAAAATAGATATAGTCTAATCTTTGAAGCTTGAAAGACTGGGAATAATTTGTAATTTAGGACACATTAATAAAGTTTAGAGATTCAACACATTTACCGCTCCGTTGGTCGAGTGGCTAGCGCAGACGCCTAACGTGTCACGGCGCAATGGGGCTCGGGTTCGATTCCCGGCAGAGACGGGCATTTATGTGATGAGCATAGATGACTGTGTTTCTGGGTTTGGTGGTTTATTAAATATATTCTCAGTATTTATATGTGTATTTCTATGTATTTGTATCGTTGTCTAACACCCTTAACACAAGCAAATAATTTGCTTACTTAGGGGTTAGATCAATGTGTGTAATTTGTCCCGATATTATTATTATTATATATTATTAACACACATACACAACCCTAGCGGCCCAAGGGCCGCCATGTTTGGCTTTTTCAGCTCGCGTCCGGCTAAATATTTGTATGTCCGGCCTGTACGGAAACAGATGCAAAGATGAACACATTGTATATTTAAAAAATATCATAAAATGATTTAGAAACGAAAATGATGTTTTGGATAAAGTAGGTGAAAAAGCCAAATATAGAAAATTGTCGGTTTAAAAATTACGTACGTGCGTGCGGGTTTTAGGACAAAATGTCTGACCTAATACAGGGCAAAGTTAGGCTTTTTTATTTTAGCAGTTGGCAACCCTAGTCGTGTCTCCTTGGTGATTTCTTTTTTGATATAAACAATTTTCAAGACAGACGTCACCAAAAATTATGAAACCATATTATCAGCGACATGAGATGTAAAGATGTGTGCATTGATTTTACTGATTTAGTACCTAAATATATATAGGGAACAAATTCAATATCTATCTTCGCTATTATTCAGAACTTTTCTCTACCTTATTTGCTAAGTGGTTTCTACTCAGATAAATAACGTCCTTAACGCTAAACTCTTTAAATCCAATAAAACCTATGTTGCTATTTTCTTCGAATGTATATAAATATAAAACCTCTTAAAGATTCTGCAGTCACACTTGTAACTTACATGATATTTTAATAACTGTGTAAATAAATTTTAACTATGGGGAGTTGAAAACATTATTTAATAATAATAAAACGTGCTTAAATAAAATACATATATCAATTCTTCTTCAAAAACATAAATAAAAATACATGGCTGTAAAATTTAATTATTTTGTTTGATATTATTATCAGTTATTCTATGTTGTAATTGTAGTATGTTCCTTTTCCTGAATGAGAGCTTTAAAAGTTTTTTCGACCTTTTTTTCATCATTAACTTTTCTGTGTAGTTTAGTTTATTAATTATTAAAATTTGACTTTGGTAATTTATTTTGGAATTTATATCGTTATTTTTTTTTCGCACGTGTTTCGTTTTGTTTTTCATATGTATAATGAGATATTGCCATTAAGTTTATTAGTCATATTTCCTTCTTTTCTTATTTTTTGCAACAATTATTTCTTGTATTTATTTTGATATTTGTCTTTATACCTTTTGATGAAAGTTTTTGTTACAGTTCTAATTTCCTATAAATTTATGTTTCTCTATATATTATGTCAATATATTATGTCAATATATTATGTCAACATAAAGTTTATTTTAAATTTCTATCAATATTTAAATGTAATGTTTCTTATAATATAAATTCGACCTTAATAAAATTAATTATATAATACTTTGAAACGTATTTAGTAACGAAAATATATATTATAATGATTTCAAAAATATGTTAAGGGTATATCTTAAGTTGTAACTATCGGCACTAATAGCATCGAAAGTGTTAAAATTTACAACTGAAGGTAAATTAATAAAATTGAGTTGTAGTTAAGTTTCCAGCAGTCATTTATCAGCACTAATAGCAATGCAAAGTACTTAAATTTACAGCTGTAGGACAACAGGTTTGCAACTGTCTGGCCGCCGGCAACCCCAAGATTAATCTGTTTATTGTACCCGGAGTGCATAATACCTCAGAAGTAAACATTCCTGTAACATCATATACCCTTCCAATTAAAAACTAATCTTTTAGCTACCACTCATCAAATATTAATATTTTCACTAGACTTTATTCACTGAAAGTAAAATTCTTTCAATTACATGTTTTATAAAATGTCCATTAAAACTTATGTATAGGAAATGAAACATTTATACGCTTAATTATGAAAGGTTAAAAACGAATGCAATACATATCTACTACATTTTTAATGCATTTTTAATACATTTTACATATATCAAATGAAACATAACAAACCAAAATTCATTTCATATAAAGAACAATACAACTTTATTTTTAAACAACAAAAAAACAAAACAATATATTTTTATATAAAAAAATATTCAGTTTATTGATTTTTATAAATAATGTTGAAGGTTAAAACTTGTTCCTTTTGGAAGTCGTTTAAAAAGACAACATTGCTATATGACAGGTCATATGACCTGAAGATGGCCGTACTAAAAAGCTTATCGCCAAGTTATATACATAATATCCTTACTACCTATTCATTATAATATATATTATTATCATGAAAGCAAATGTTATTCAAACCTAACGATAAGTATAACGATATTAGAGGTTAGGTACATTCTTTTATTTTAATCCATTAGTTAAAATGTTTAAAATATTCAAATAGATATTTGACATAAATAAAAATATATACATATTTATTGAATAATCAAACAGATGAAATACTTTAAACAATTATGGGTAGGTAAGATACAGATAGAATAATAAAATATTTTTATAATTGTATCTTTTTAATAAAATTAAGCTGTCTTCATTGATATATATTCTATTAAAATGTAGCAAATAGCAAAAAAAAACATTTTGGAATATGACATCACTATAAATAGTTTTTATTTTGATGTTTTCTAACAGTAGACTCCGCCTTTTAACTTAATTCTACATCAACCTCTTGGATTTTACTTATAAACCATCTGTTTCATATTATTTTTATACGTTAACGATACCACTTACCATAGGCCATTTTATATTAATTTCCTACGATATTTGTTCTTGATAGAAAATGAGGTAATCTTTATTCTTTTTATGATAAAAATAAGAAGCAAATCGATGAATTATAATAAGAACGTCAATATCTAAGTATATTTTATTTGGTCTGCTTCAGATAATAGATCACAAATAAACTTATTTTATTTGTGATCTATTATTTGGCACACTGGTAATTTAATTCGTGATTTACTTGATGGTCCATTTATTAGTACTCTTATTGCAGATTGAATTTCAAGCATATGCCTGAAATTTTTCCTAAAGCTTTATTTTCACTGAAAACACAATAAAATATACAATGACAACTATCCTCACCGTTTTATATAGATTATGAATGAAATATTTTTGGATACTCAGAATTCGAACTTGTTACCTCTGGGGAACTATACCGTCGTTCAGATAATTGAGCTAATATCGCTTTGATAAAAGAGTTACCATCGCTATGATCATTGAGCTACCCTCACTCTGATAATCGATCTACCCTCCTCAATATATTTAGCATTCTCTAAACAAAGGCGTTTATCTATACAGAATATATACAGAAGCGATGTTTATTAGACTTTTTCTTTTATTTTAAAAAAAGCTTAACATATTTGTATATAATTTGAAACATTATACTCATTGCTCAAAGTCGGACAAATGCCCGTGAATTAAGATCCGAGAGAATTCTTTCTTAGTCTTAAAAACCACTAATCAATGTTTTATAATCGACAATTTAAAAAAATCATGACAACTATTAGGTTACCAAAAATTATACAAATAACCTTAAACAAACCAACGTATTATTATCTATTTAATATTTTTGTTCTTTAGAGATTTAAATATAACAATATTTTTTGGTATTCGGTATTTTGTAAAAGAAATAATATTGTCGATAATAATGTATTTTCTTGTTTTACAGGTTGCTTGCGATCTCCGTTGAAGCAAAGCGAATTTCACTATAACATAAATACTAAACAATATACGTATACTTATGTATAAGATATTATTATCATACATATTATAAAATACATTAATCATACACACAAAGTAACAATAGCACAAAAACATATTAACAGTATTTATATTATATTATATATATTATATTGTTTGCTAAAACCTTTAATACAAAATCAGCAATTATCTCAATTTAAAAATGTCGTTTAGAGCAAATCCAAGTCTTGGAACCTGGAAACAACCTCAAACATGACAATTAAATAAAGACCTGGACTGTAGAACCAGATGTAGTTATAACTTTTGAGAGCATTGCTTTTTAGTAATTAAACTCCTAAATGAGTTATTTTTAGTCAGGCTATTTATTATTTAATTAAACTACAGTAGGTTTGCTTAAAATATTTTATTTTCATAATATATACATACCTACACTAATGTGATAATTAAACTATTCTATTCATACGTTTTTAATTATAACGCTATGCCTACTTGATAAATGTATCCTTTCTTTAATTGAAGTATGTAACTGATAAAACTTTTAAAAGTTACAGCCAATCCAAGTTCTAAAAGCCTTACAGTATTCTATCGCCAAATTCTTGAAAATAAATGATTTATTTAGGACAATTGGGTCTACTTTGTTATGTTTTGGCATTTATTCAACTGTTGCCCACGGTGTAATTAACCTTTTTTTCATTTACTAAATATATATATATATATATATATATATATATATATATATATATATATATATATATATATATATATATATATATATATATAATTATTATCAAATGAATGAACATAAAATCTCGTACAACTTAGTATGTAATAACATATATTTTTATTATTTTATATCACTTTTTTTACGAATACCAACACAAGATACAAAAACACGAAACCATTTTAATGCTCAGCGAAGTTATTTGTAAATCTACGAAAAAGTGCACCTAACTTGAGAGAAGACAACAATGAAGTCTAATGACGTAATGGAATACGTCGTTCTTTGCGTGCTTTGCGTTCATTGGCTTAGCGAATTGCCGGCAAAAAATGGTGAGTACTACTTTTTTTCTTCATAAGTCTTCCAGAAATTGAAAAACGTACCGTTATCGTCACCACGTGCCGTGCCATGATGAACAGAAGTCTGTGTTATTTCCCGCATAATTTACATAGAGATAGAACAGCGTCCCGCGGGCCGCGCACCCGTTGAATTTCTATTGTTTAGATTGGAAAACTAAGTACACCGTGGTAGTCGACTTTCCTGTTCATGTCATTATTAGATTGCAGGTGTTGTCAGAATCCACGCTGAATGCAGATGTCAAAACATCACATTCAGATGCGGAATCGGTGTCAATTTAGTCTTACCAGAAATACTGAAGCATTCAAATAACGTACAGTAGAAATTTAAATATTAATTTAAGTCACTTTCCCCATTAAGGGGACAATCGAAATAGCAGCTAAATGTCTATGGGGTTGAGAACAAATTGATTTCCTAATGGCTCTGTGTGTCCACCCGGCCCCGTGGAGATTGACTCATTTGCACTGCATTACATTACCGAGTGACACGAACAGCCACTCTCATCATGACCGTAATGAAGAGACTGCATACATTATTTTATAAATCACTCAATTATTTCCATATACATCTAAAGAAGATGTAATTTTATTTTGGATAATTAAACGAAACTTATCTATCTTTCTATAACAGCTTAAAATTCTTATTGTAATGATATAACATAAAACCTCCTTACGTAGTAAATACCGGCATTGCAAAGTGCGGCTTCATTAATCGCTTCACGTGTATACAATCACTTTGAAATCGATCTACCAATCAACAGTCAGCTCTAGTGTCGAGTAAGATATTTCACACGATTCCTGGTGCTGTGAATACCTGTGATAAACAAGCTTTACGAAACCCTGTGCAATGACATTTTGTTGATAAAGCACATAGCGGGAAAGTGATGAGGTATAGACAATGTGTACGGAGTGAAATGTAACACGTGTATTTACGAGATATATTTAAAAAAATGTTAAATATTTTATGGGCAAAATTTTATTATTATTAAATATAGGGCAATCTTTGAACTGCTTAAAAAAGTAATAAAATTGTTATTCTAAATACTCGTATGTATTTATAAAAAAATAATTAACTACGAATTATGAATTTCTGAAGTACCTACTTAGCTGTACCTAAGACGTATACTGTTACATAGCAGTGTCTAGACTCTATATAAATTGCTACTTTAAAATAATAATAAAGTAGGAAGTACTTTGGCAAAGGCTAGTCATTGTAATGTATAATTATAAGGTTTCTTAAATTGTTGAAATTGTAGGTTATGCTTGTATTAAAACCTTTCTTTTACTTATACAGAATAATAGTAGTAAAACTGTTATCTTTCGTAGATATCTACAAACCGTACAAAAAAGCTTGTTCTGTATTTATTGCGTAGTTCAATGACCTTAGCTAGGAATAACTCGTGAAGTTATAAATCATGTTCTGGTATCTTTAATATGTTAAACGCTCGAAATCTATTTAGTTAAAAACGTAATAATATTCTAGTTAAAAACGCAATCACCTACGTATGTATTTTAAAAACTGGAAGTTCACATTTTTTTTTGATATTGTCAAAATGTTCTTGATAATTTACTATATAATGCAAATAAAATATTTACTTCAAATAGGTATATAGCAATTTGATACGTAAAGAATTTTAATTTGTTTTTTATTATGTTAATACGAAAAACGTAGAAATACCTATAATTGAGTCCGGAGTATATCGCAGTTTCATAATACTGTAACACTTCATTAAAACTAAGGATAAAACCGAAGGACTCACAGAACCGTGAGAGGTGCACGGCTTCCTGCAGGAATAATATTTCTGTACGTTATAATTTTAATCAAATAAGATATAAATAATTATTTATCAATAAATTACTTAAACAATAACATTGGCAAGATACTAAACAAGTAACCAATCTTTTATATATTTATTTTTATTATTTATACAAAAGAAAAAAAAAATAAAACCTCTTTACACTTATAAGCATACTTTAAAAATTGGTTAACACATGCTGAATGTGCCCGTCCTCTGCCATTTTATTGTTTTAGCTTTCGGAATTGAATAGGAAGTTCATAATATGATAATAATTAGGTATTACGTCGGCCTTCAAAGTTGAAACGGCTTATAAACTCACAAACATTAAGAAAAGCGCGCCAATCGGTGTTTAGCAAAGTTCTACCGGTTCGGTTAGTCGGTACTTATATGTATTTAAATTACCTCTACCGACATTAAAATGATCCGACGGACTCCACATTTAATGATTTAACAAAACCACTTCGTAATTAGTACACAGAGTACAGCATATTATAGTATAGATGGGTTACATATAAATATTAAATAAGTATAGTCTTATTTTTAAAAATATTAAAATGATACATTTTTCTTTTATATACATTATCAAATAAATGCAAAAAAAATGTACAGAAATTATAAGTACTAACTGATTAAATAATTGAAAATAGGTAGGAAAATATTAAGGTAGAGATATTATAACGCGCTTCTAAAAACAAAAAAAAATAAGCTCATTTATCTAAAACACAATTAAAAACAAGAAACATAACATAACAATCTGAAGTAAGTATCAAAAATATATGTTAACAATAAATCTAATTTTATAACAAGTTGTCCATCTTACTAGGGAATAACAACACCAACCGTATCAAAAGGTCATTGTCCTATGACGAAATAAACAGTTTCGCATGGCTAACCCACAGCGTCATCTAGTTGAAATTTTGAACACTAAGAGTGCAACTGATAACTGAACATATTGTTCGTCGTTCCAGATGTCGCTACCGTGCAGAAGGATGTGCAAATTTGTGATAACAAAAATGTCAAGGCCAATGCTATAAATCTTAATATTGCAATCATCTTTCGTTTTAATTGTGAAGAAGTGTTAAATAATGATCATAGTCAATAGTTTTATTCATTATTTGTAGGTTTTCTCTCGTTAATTACGAAATAATCCGTTTCAAAATACTTTTACATCATAACCTCTTCTCTGTATGTTTACGAAAGAACATACAATGAAAAAGTACTAATAAACAGTAAATTCATTTATCTGCCGACACAAAATCAATAAGTTCATATCCAGGATAAGTTTTAAATGTTTCTACAACATATTAGATAACAATTACAATTCAGGAAATATAAAATATCATTGCAAAATTTAAATTTAGCGCGTCGTTTAGAAACGCATGAAGTTCGCGTTGCGAATACTAGCCGATTATGATGTGAAAGATATTCCGAAGGCCGTGAGGTGCCGTGAGTGAACACGGAAATCGAGATGTGTGTGTGGTCAAAAAGACAGTGCAAGGTAGGGGTCGGGTGGCGTTTGTGATGGCAAAATTTTTGCAAATGGTGAGTTAGGAATTAATTGACTTTGTGTACATTACAGTTGTTTTTTTTAAATGTGATGGTGAATTAATTGAGTGTTAAAGAATATTTGATTGTTGATTGATAATTTTAAGATTCTGAGATACGGTAACTGCAAATGGCGCTACGAATAGTCTAAAGTTGACACAACTACGCGTTTAGAAATCCCGTTCATCCTCAGTTTGCCAATTTACAAGCACGCGGAGTGATTAGTAGTAACAGCAATAATGGTGCATTATCAAATTCTTGAAACCACGCGTTTGAAATTAGCAACTGGCACATCCAGCCTGGCGATTATAACGGTGTCAGCATGTTGCGATTTTTTTGGCCAGCGGTACTACTTTTCTAAACTCGTTTTATAGACGACTAGAGGTTTTCGCGTCCCGTAGGGTCGGTGGCCCCGTCGACATCTTTCTGGACTTAAATTACATAATGTATGGGTCTAGTTTAGAGCATGCAACAAGTAGATATGTGTCGGCGCTCGGCGGTCTAACTGTCAATGTGGAGTACAGTAAGCTTGCTGCCCGCGGCCCCTATTAATTCGAGCCGCTGATGTCACTTATCTCGGCGCTCTACTATCTAGGCCCTATGGCCGCCAATTTTTTGCACATAATGACTTTAATTTAAATTTGATAAACAGCGCACGTGTCTAATTACTTACGGTTGTTTCATTCGCTAGTCATAAAAGGTAGAATATATTTTAGTCCAAATTTTTGTTTGGTATTGTAGATAGAAGCGAATTTTAGTGGTATTTTTTATTAGTTCACCTAATTATTGTCCATTACATCTTGTGATTATTTTCAGCACGACCACTGACACTAGCACCAACAATGGACCAGCAATTTTGTTTGCGCTGGAACAATCATCCAACCAACCTGACAGATGTGCTTGCAAGTCTATTACAAAGAGAAGCGCTGTGTGATGTCACACTAGCCTGTGATGGGGAAACAGTCAAGGTAACATTACCTTTAATAGATTTTAATTTATAATATTATTTTAATCTGCAATTAAAAAATAAACTTAAAAAAAAAACTTTAAAATTGTAAATTCATCAAGGTAAAACATAACATTAAATTCCAAGGTGATAAATTTAGGCAATACTTTGATAGCTTTAGATAATTTATGTCTTAAATTCACAAAAGTTTACAAATAAAACATTGTAAATAATGTTAATCATTATGGAATTACATATTTTTCTTTTGTTGTCATTTTCATACAACTGTTTATTATTATGTCATAACAAAGTGCATACAATAGTAAACAAACATGAGTTATGGTTTAACTGCATACAATTAATCAAGATGTTTTCTTTGATAGTAATATAAAATTTATCAGAATAATCTTAACTGATTTATCAATTAAATTAATATTAATTAGACAATAAATAGACTTATAATATATATTAATAGTACACTAGATAATTTCTAGTGATATATTTAATACATTTTACTTCATTATGATGAGCTACTTAACCGAGACTACCTTGGTAGACTTAAATATTTGCTTATTTCACAAGGTTATAACTATAATAATTCAGTGTTGCAAAAAATAAGGTATTTTGCATATATTTATATAAATAAAAATAAAATAGAAATAAATGTTTTATTTATGGATGCAGAATGTTTATGAATATTTATTACAAATTATAAGTTACCTAAACCTTTTTTTATAGGCCTTGCTATATTTAAAGATATGCTCACTCATTATATATTTTGTGATTCTAATGTAAGCTTCAATTGCAGTAATCTTAGTTTTTAATTTAGACTTCATAACTATTTGTTTATAAAATCAAATCATACATAGTTGGTATGCACAATCTTGTTTTATCATAAAAAAATGTATATAGATGTTAAAACTGTAATGATAAAAGACTGGTTACTTTTTGTGTTACAAAGAAAAGTTTTAGTTTTTATAATTTACTACCTATTATTAATAATATTATTGTTATTAAAGATTTAATACTTGTCTTAAGATTTTTAATCATGGTTGTTAAGATAAATATATAACATTTTACTGTTAGATCTGCAGTAGAACTAGATGCTTTCTTTATCCTAAAATACTTAAGTAGAACTTATACTACCCATGGAGACTACAATATTGTTTTTATTAATGATATTTCTAGATTTTTAGTTTCTATTTTCTTTTTTTTTTAAACTTGAAAGTTTATGCTAATAAAATGCAATTTACTTTGTGGGTCGATAGTGAATAGTTTAGGTAGGAGTCTGCAGAGGAGCTGCAAGTTTTGACTTTCTAAATTTTATGGCAGTCGTTTAGCAAGTTTTAGGGTTTAGAAAACAATATTAATGTATTATAATTAATTGGAATGTCCACACATTCTTTATATTTTAAAAACCATTTAATTGTCTACCAATGAAATTTAATCTACAAAACTGATATTATAAAATATATGTTCAGAACTAAACATCTAATTTTATGTTAAAACTACCAATATGATTTTAAAGTCTCGAATCTATTCCATGCAAAAATGACTAAATACTAACTTATTAAAATAAGAATGGATTCATGAAAATGGTACTTACATATACATATGTAACAATCATAACTGAAAAGACCTTCAGACCGAATTTCTTTTGTCTCATGTACTTATTATTCTAGGCTTCATGTCATGTTTCTGTTGTAGGCACACCAGACAATACTTTCGGCTTGTTCCCCATATTTTGAAAGTATATTCCTACAAAACTCTCACCCGCATCCAATTATATTCCTTAAAGATGTGAGGTTCTCGGAGATGAAGTCTCTGTTAGATTTTATGTATAAGGTATGTACTTGTATTATTTTAAGCTAATTTCATTAGGAAGTGTAGGATAATGCAGTGTTTATTTTATTTAAGGGTGAGGTGAATGTTGGCCAAAATATGCTACCGATGTTCCTAAAGACTGCTGAAAGTTTACAAGTTAGAGGTTTGACCGAAAATAATACATTGAATACTAAGGTGAGTCCTATATAAAGACCTTAATTTATGTATTATAATATCGTATATATAAAAATATTTTATCTCGCGTCCACTCCAAATCCGCATAACAGTCATTTTTTAAGTAAAAAACTTCCGTTAAAACGGTAACACACATCGATTTTGTTACAAATGTATATTATAAATTAACAGTTACTGGGCCGTCTATCTCGCAAGGGTGGAGATAATATTCGTATGTATTCCATCGAGATAAAATGATGTTGTTTCTTAGCCGCTATCTCGTTCGTAGATAGTTTATACATGTCCTAATTTTGTGCCTTGATCCGAAAATAACTATCGAAATAGTGTTGAAAAAACTACCTAACATTCTTGCGTGGGTATGTGAAAATATTGCATACTTCCACTGCAATTTGCTATAACTAATTTGAGATGAATCTCAGTCATTAATTTTTTAAAGAGCTATTTTTAAGATTCGCGTGTTGCTATTATGTGTAGATTTTAAATGGTTTTATTAAACCTCTTTATATTTTCAAATGAAATCTTATTTAGAATAGGTGTTTATTTATCTGGTGTCTTTTTAAATACGGTTATTATTTCATGAAATATAAATGATAGCATTGTTCTGAAATTAAATTTTATAGGTATAAATTGTATATGTATGTTTTTTAGTCGTAATTTATAATAATATATAATATCATTTACTTTATTCAGATCTGAAGTTTGTGAATGTTTTTTATGTCAATGTACATTATTTTTAAAAACTTTTTTTTTTAGATATTTAAAGTATTTTATGATGTTTAGTATATTTTTATTATCGAAACACAGATTAACGATGATAATATCTTCAAAGTGCGCTAGAGACGACCATTTTGCCACATCGCATAGAAACACTAGGTACAATGGCCTTGGAAGTTTCGGTGATCAATGACCCTTTATTTATGCGAATTTATTGCTAAATTACAGTGTTCGTACCTACCTAGTTAAAGTCAATCGATCGTACGACGCCTAGATGAATAACTGGCTGGTGATAAATACTACCATTTAGTATATTTTTATTTTATTAGTATTGAATAACATAATGAAAATATTCAATTTTTGTATTTGGTATTTGTATTTTTGTCATTTGTAACAAATATGGAGTATAGTAAACGTACTCACGTTACTTAATGAAACAGCCTAATTATAATTTGTTAATTCTTCAAAGAGCTGCGCATACGCAGACCTCACGTGCACATATTTACTACAGACTGGTTTACGAACCGGTCCGTTGAAGCAAATGTCACACGATCCTCCGGTAAATTTGGATCGCAAAATTTCTCACTTTCGTGTGTCAACACATTAATTAGTGAATTTTATCAAGATTCATCTCGACTGACGTGATGGAAATTCAAACAGTACTTTGTACTTATTACGTAGGTGTTTGACCAAAATGTTTTCTCACCGAGTAGTGCTCTTGGATAATAATTCGTTTTAACATTCTATACCATTGCATTTACCTTTCAAGCAAAAGTTATTAAGACAATATTTTTTATATTATTTATATGTTACATAGGTATGCTTAACATTTAACTTAAAGACCACACGCAAAAGAATCGATGCTACACAAGTGCTATTAATCTTTTTTTATTTTTGCGATACCGTTGTACTGTGCAGTGTAATGCAAAGTGTTTTTCTTCATTGTCGGAAGTGGCTGAAATAAAAAGCGTTAAGGATGAGAGAGTGATGGAGAGAATAATTTTTAATTGGTTTGAAGTATGTACTTAAGTCGATACACTTAAAAACCCAGTCATGCAAGAGATTTCGCATGATAAGGGTTCTGAATGTTTGATTTATTTATTCGTTAGGTTATGTAAAAGTTTATATTTATTCTGCAAAAAAATTATAGTGTTAACCATAAATGGCAAATAATTAAAATTAAGCGTGCAAATTAATCTGTAACATAAATTACTCGAAAGACGGTTCTCGAAACAGATTAACTGGAAGTAACGGGTTTCGAGACCACTATTTATTACCACATAACTTAATCATAGCAAACTACCTAACAATACACCGTTACGAGCGACCGGGAGATAGACGTTTTAAGACCGCCAAGATAATATATGTTACGATTATTTATTAACCTAACATACCTAACCGATCGCAACTCGGGCACCGTTAGTCAGAGGAGCGGTCGACGCCCAGCGTGAGCGCCGAGAACCTATCTCGCGGCGAGTTCGCGACGCCGCCAGCCGCGCACGGCCCGCACGCGCCCCACGCGCCTCACGCACAGCACGCACCGCACGCGCCCGCCGCGCTCACGCCGCTGCCTGCGTCGCAGTCGTTGCCCGTGCCGCAGCCGCCCCTCCCCCTGCCGCTGCCGCCGCACGCGCCGCCAGAGAAGAGGCGCCGGAAGAACTCCACCGTGCCCAGAGACGATATCGACCTGTCCTATAGACACTATGAGGTGACGGAGGTTTCGGAAACATTAACATTTTTGAAATTTACAGTTTAAATTGTTGACGTTTCATATTCATCCGATCGTAATGTATATATTTTTAAAAACCACATAATTTTGACTTGCATGTTTGTTCTTTAATTAAATAGAGAATCCTTTTATTAATATGTATACATAAAAATCCTTTAAATTATCAACGCTTCTGTCACGAATTAATTACATTATGTTCGAAGATACGATATATTAGTGTTAATAAACAAATCAAATGTCACTCTACTTCGATAACCGCTTCCACCAACCACTATATCGAGACCCACTTACAGGGGCACGTGAAAGCGAGCAAGGGTTCAACGGGGTCCGGGTCGGAGCCGTCCACGCCGCCGCCCGCGCACGGCCGCGCCGCGCGCTCTCCCGCACTCCTCGTCAAACAGGAGCCCGACTACACCACGCATCACGCATACGAACAGACACACCTCACGGTCAGTAGACACACACCCTTATATACGCATACGAACAGACACACCTCACGATCAGTGGACACACACCCTTATACACTCGCCGATAGGATGTCTGATTAAATTTAGGTATTTTTTTTACGACATAGCGATCTTTTACTTTTGTTTGCTACGAATAATAGTCTTTTAAAAAAAAATCACCGCAGAAAGGAAGGGATCTGCATGTTCATAAAGATATAGAAAATTGCGTCATCGCAAAAATAAAGCAGATCCTTTCCTTCTGTTGGCAGGTGGAGGTTCAGGAAGAAGGAAATATACCGACCTCGAGCCAAACAGAGTCCGAGCAGAAAAATATTATTGAAAAACGATCAAAACATTCCCTACGAGAATCACTTCTTTCGAAATCATCTTTAAGATTAAAAAATAAAAGATCGGTAGCCTCAAAACAACCGGCCCATTTTCGAACCAACTGGCTAACATACTACAAATGGTTGAAATATGACATAAATAAAAATAACATGTACTGCATCTACTGCAGAAAGTGGTCACACGAGCTTCCCATTCAGAGATCTTCGTTTATAGAGGGCAATTCGAATTTCCGGCTAGAAATTGTAAATCACCATTACAAAAGTAAATCCCATAAATTTTGCGAAGAACGCGAGACTTCGACGCTCCACGCGGTTTAAAAATAAATAGACTGAAATAGAATACTCATGTAAAATATTGCCAATACACAATATAAAACATACAAATATTATTTTATTTAACAACCAAACGAAGTCACATTGTATCTCCAAACAAAGTCACATACTATCACCAAACGAAATTACACACTACCACCAAAACAAAATCATACACTAGCATCAAACAAAGTCATATATTGCCAACAAACGAGGTCATACACTACCATTAAACGAAGTCATACACTACCACCAAACGAAGTCATACACTACCAGCAAACGAAGTCATACACTACCACCAAACGAAGTCATACACTACCACCAAACGAAGTCATACACTACCACCAAACGAAGTCATACACTATCACCAAACGAAGTCATACACTACCATCAAACGAAGTCATACAATACTAACAAACGAAGTCATATATTATCATCAAACGAAGTCACGTACTATCACCAAAAAAACATATAATCACCAATTACATACTACTACCAAACGAATTCATACACTACCACCAAACGAGGTCACATTAAACCAAACGAAGTCATATACTACTACCAAACGAAGTCATATACTACTACCAAACGAAGTCATATACTACTACCAAACGAAGTTATATACTACTACCAAACGAAGTCATACACTACCACCAAACGAAATCATACACTACCACCAAACTAAGCCATATACTACCACCAAACAAAGTTATACACTACCATCAAACTAAGTCATACACTACCACCAAACGAAGTCACACACTAACACCGAACAGATATAAACGAACGACCACATATTCCAGGGTATGGCAGTGAACGACATGGCGTCCATGTTAAACCAGCACTCCATCAATAGCGAGTGCAGCGACGGAGACACCATCATGGCGCCGCACGCCGACCAGACCGACACCATCGACGGTGAGTACGGCGGACCCGCGCTACACACCGCTGGTGTAGCGACCGGTTTCGTTATTGACTCACTTTCAAATCGAGATCGGTCCGTTAGTTCGTTGCCGTAATTGACGATGGCGCACTCGTCTCGTCGGTCTCATTACTTACATTGATGCTTATCGATAATCCTCGACGGTTAACGAATATCGAATATCGAACGGTCTCATCTCGATCGCTTGTTTGTTTTTGTTTATATAATTTGCTCTGAAGGCGCACGGTGCTATACGGGAGTATTGTAAATATTTGCCTCAATAATGATAATGTTCCGTTATTCCCGTATGGTAGCAACAGTAGTTCGCGTCGCGCATGCGCAGTAGTACACCCTCCGCATGCTCCGTAATGTGCTTACCGTTTCTTTTAATTTGCACTTATCATACATTGAAAGCTTTTTACTTTCTTTCTTTTAATGCTTTTTTAATTAATTTCTTATTTATGAAGAAATCGGTGTGAAATGATTTCTATTAACGATGATTTGGCGCCCCCGGCGGGTGTAGGCCGTGATATACAATATTATTGGTGAATAATTTATACAGTACGCACTTCGAGGAGTATACTCCATGCGAGCATGTACATATGGTTAAGGACGCGAGACAGTAGGAGTGTGCTAGTGGTTTGTAGTATTGATAAAAGATACATTGTTTGAAGTTAAGTAGCATGCTATATGATAAATGCCAGCTGTGAAACAGTTCGATGTCTTGCAGGTGATAAATATGCCGACGAAAATGATATCCCTCAAGAACAATTCGGCCACAATATAACGAATATAGAAAATATAGTTAAATCGTTTAAAATAGCTTTAAATCATAGATCCCACTCGGCCATGGCCTGTCATATATGTGGTAAAAATGTAAGCAATATCAAGAAGCACATGAAATCGCACAATCCAGAACAACACAAGTGCCCTCTCTGTCCGATTATTCTAACGCGAGCCGATAATCTGAAACGACATCTCAGAATGAAACATTGTTCAGTTCTAGGCCTTAATAATCTATCTAATATACAAACCAAATGTTAGCACCAATCTAAGATCTCTAGATAGTCTAGATTAGCCAAAAAATTTCGCGAATTTGTTACTTGATCCTAAGTTAAATTAGTCATAAAGATCTGATAATTTATTCCTACTGTCACTGGAAAGGTCTTACTAACATTTCATATGCAGAATTTTTAATTTAAGTAATTATCCTTCTCCTTAAAAGGAAGAATCTGTATTTTCTTTATAATTATAATTAAAATAAAAAAATACAGATTCTTCTTTTTGTGTTTACTTTTAACAAATGCGCTTATTCGGTGAATTTGACGGTTACCTACATACTTATAAGTAATGTATTAGAATTAAGGTGTGGTGTGTTTTATTGTCTCTTTTTTTTGGTATTTAAATTTATTTGAGGGGTTATTATTGTATAATGTTTTAACAACTCTTGGACATTTATAACTTATCAGGTGGCTGATTTAATATTCATTTTCATATCATTCATATAAAAATAGTTTATTCATTTAAATCCCAAACTTCTTAAAAAAAATAATCCTTGTTTTGGAGCATGAAGAATATCACAGGTATGGAACCTTATGTGATATATATATTCCATAAACCTGTATTTCATAGAAGAAATACATATAAAAGATAGTAAAAATATTAATATTTCTAATAATCATTTATATAAAATTAAATTCAATACCATCATGTTCCCAGAATCAAAATCAAAAGTATTAAAAAATCATATTAAATAATTTAAATATTCCTATCCTTCCACAACATTATTATTTAGGATTCATAATAGGAATGTTTAGTTTAGTATTTATTGAATAAAAAATAAACAAAATTTGTTACCATTTATGTATTGAAGTGTAAAATGATCGGATATCATGAAAGTTCAACAAAGTTTTGTATCAAATAATAAAATAAAGCCCTTATTTTGTTAAATAATAAAATAAAGTCTTTATAATGTGCCTTAAGCAATCTTGTAAGAAATGAAATCCGGTCTATTATGTCCAAATGATCTCTAAATGTTCCTCGTAGACTTGTAAGGAAACAACAGCTGTTGAGACTGATCTTGCGTTTGTACTTTAGGAACATGCATTAAGTATTAATTTATTTCATAAACTCGAATTATAATTAATTTTTGTAATTAAGTTGATCGTTACTGTGTGTTCGTTGCAAATATAATCCTTTATTTTTACCTCTTTCTTTTCATTTTCATCCTACTTCCATGCTTTCTTTATTTATAGTATATCTTAATCTGCAATATGTATACAGCCTTGGTGACAGTAACACATGCAAATATTATAAGGAAATAACGAACACCATTTCTTCAACCATTGATTCATTATTGCATGGATCTATTATTAAAAACTATCATACTAAAAGTTATTTTGGAGTTATGTTCAGATAATTTTAACTAAATTAATCTTTATAAACGCTTTCAATAGTGCTAGGAGGAGCAAATAGTATAGCATTAACAAATTTATTAAAAGCTTTTTCAATAGTGCTAATAATATGTTGATTACTACACTTAATCAGTTCCATTCCATCTGTTTACAGTAGAACTTGGATGACTCGTACCACGGGATCGTAAATCTCTAATATCGATTTAATTAAACGAGTAGATGTACCGAAACGAGTCTCCAAATTCTTCTGTAGCGTTGTGACGTCGCAGATTTTATTGTAATAAAAGATCTGTCGTCGAACACAATCATGGTCGGTCAAAGCGGCCCGATCGAGAGTCGATCGCGGTCGTCGGCGGCGGCGGGCCCTCCCCGGGCCCTCCTCAGGCCATCCTTAGCGAGCCGCGAGCTGGTTGCAGGCTCGAAGGGCTGGCACATGCGGCTGACGTTCGAGCGCGTGGCGGGCGCGCTCAACCTGCACCGCTGCAAGCTGTGCGGGAAGGTGGTGACGCACATCCGCAACCACTATCACGTGCACTTCCCGGGCCGCTTCGAGTGCCCGCTGTGCCGCGCCACCTACACGCGCTCCGACAACCTGCGCACGCACTGCAAGTTCAAGCACCCCGCGTACAACCCGGACACGCGCAAGTTCGAGGGCGGGGGGCCCGGGGGCGCGCTGGGGCCCCTCGCGCCGCACGCGCCGCTGTTCGCCAACCACCTGGACGGGGCCTTCGACTGATGCTCCGCGTACCGGCTCGGGCGAGGGCTCGACGCCCCGTGAGGCCCCCGCCGAACTATTCCCGTCTAGGATTAAGCTGAAGTGCTATTACTTAAGCGGGCCTCGGTGGAGCGCCCCGGGCCGCGTCGCTCGCGGGAGTCGCTTTATTTGTATTCCGGTCGCTACGGGAACGGGCAAGAGCAATAATATGATGTTAATTTAATTACCATATTATTTTTTATATAGTATCGATGGAGATCTTGAGCTATTTAAATATACACTAGTGCGGCGTCGCGACGCCGGCCGTTGACTCGTTATATCCATTCGTTAGATGGGAAATTGTGAGTTTCCTGTAGTTAATTATATTTATGTTATTATATTATTATCCTACGGTTGGTGCGGAACTTCGGCGGACGGATCCAAGCGACTGGCGAGTTGTGATCTGTCGTTGGTCAGCGACATATAAATATTGACTGAATCTCAGTGTAGATGCATTTGTAACTCTATGAGGCCTTTGCGAGATGGATAATTATTAAAGTTTTGTGATGTATTAATGGATAGCGCCTAAGGAAACGTACGAAAAGATTTTTATACTAGACTAGTTGATCTATTTACGGAGATTGTTTTTTTTATACTTAGATATATTCTATTGTCTGATTTAATATAATTTTATAACGATATTTATATAACTGTGTAATATGATTTATTAGTGTTGTTTGTTTTTATTGATTCATGATATAACATTGGTTTCGTTTATTGAGTTGACGATTAGAAGTAATACTTGCGATGTTAACATGTTTTATTATTTTATCGTTGGTAGGTTTAGTTGTGGTAAGTCGTGATCGGTGCTGGAGGTCAAAGACCTCTTTCAATTATTTTAAGGTAGGGAACGATTCGAGGTTGCGCATTTAGTAACTAATATTGGCATTCTACAATTGGGACTAACCTAGCGTTTATGTATGTATTTTCAATTTAAGATTGTTACATTTTTAGCTAAATACTTAGAGTGGTACGGTAACTGAATGTGATAAAAAGGTATGGTGCTAGAACCAAGAGTTAACACGCTATGATTCGACTCCTATTGTAATATTAATGTTTTAAATTAGTTACTTTGCATATAAATGTAAGGCATCTAGCAACCAGAGGTCACATCTGTCAGGACAACGGGTACTAACACACTTAGAGATTACAGTATCACTCGAGATTTTATCTTAATTTTTTCAGACCTCTTAAAATTTACTAATGTATCTAGATTAAGTGGCCGATTGTATAAATCAAATGAAATTCTACCAAAAACATTGTATGTTATGGGTAGCGTCTGTATCAAACCATCGTTTCACATAATTTCTAAGTTGCGGCACTAGTGCTGTTAGTAGCTGTGAAGATGCAATTCACGTGTGCAATTTTTTAAAAATAGTCATAACTCGTACCTAGATTATACAATTTGTCTATTGAATGTAGGGGCCCACTTAAACTATAAGCACTAAGCTCCTGTTCCTTTACCAATAAATAATATAACTACCAAACGTTTCTTCCACAAAGATTTATATTTAATTTTAAGAAAGATTTTTATATCTACTTTTCAAAATAATGTGGGCACTTATTATTTAATGGCATTTCATACTCAGTGCAATATTGCTAGTTATTTAATAACGTAACCAAACTAAAGGATATTTTAAAGTAATTAATGTCTTTGAAGGGTAACTACCAAGTTATTTGCATAAGTGAATCCTAATTTTTACTATTACCTAGCGGACGGTTTGGTTAACGCAATGTACAGGTAATATATAGTAATATTAATATTAGCTTGTTTACCTCTGCCAATCGTAATAGTTTGTACTGTTTGTTAATTTATTACGCAGTTAGTCTATTGTTGAATAGATCATAGCTATCCGGTATGGTTCCAGCGGAACGACTAGGGAATCGCTTCATCTGACCTTGAATGCATTTTTGTATTTTACTATCTATTGAGACCAATTTTTAAATATTGAATTTGCTATAGCAAAATCGATTAGTAACGTAGAATATTATTTTAGATATTTTAGGTTAGGATACTTTGATAGTGTCTGGCCAGAATATTTTGGAGTATCACATCGTATGGCTCAGAAAATATCTCCCTTTGATCTCTTTTCAGCTTTCAGAAAGTATGCAACTTAATTATTAATTTTACGGTGACTTTTGAACTTAATGAAAGCGAACTTATGCCATATGGAATTTACACATAAGAATAACGAATTACTAAATTTAGACTTATGTAAAGGGGTCTTGCGGACCTAGTCACTTATTTGGCCAATCTAATTGAATATTCCAATTTATTGTATATTATTAAAATTTTACCTTAATATCACGGAAGTGTGATTTTATAAAATCTGAATCAATGGAGTGCAGGATGAGCTCTATGGTTATTTTCAGGATAGCGATGGTCTAGTAATGTTTTATTTTGTTTCTTCTTTGTAACGTTAGCAAATTTGTTATAGTGTCGTATATCACAATAGTTTAATGTTAATAGGGACGGGGGTGTCAAATCGCGTCGACGAAGCGAGCCTAGCGGCCGACAGCGGTCTCGTTATATTTTTACATGAAATTTTATGAACGACTTGTTGTTTATGATTTAATGTCTTGGTTTGATGCCTCCATTAAAAGTTTAATTTAAATAATTTTGTTTTATGCAAGCAGTTAATGCAATTTTTATTTCACATTGTTTGATGTTATGTAATGCAATTTTAACATGTTGCAAACTCCTGCATTTATCTGTTGTATTTATTACTAATTTTTACATTAAATTGTGGTATGTTACAATCCGTGTAGTTTCAGTTGCGCGTTTTACACGCTCCACCCCATTTGCAGATCGTTATTTACCTATAATATGCGATGCACGGCCTCCGTAGAGCCCGGGCACCCGCCCTCGTATGTACGTACCGGCAATGCTTCTAGTTGAACATTAAACATCATCATCGAACCGACATCCGACGCACGAGTCGAAGGCGTAGTGCAACCCAAAGTATCGCGACGAGGGAGGAGACGCCATCACTGTGTAGCCCGGTAGAGTAGAGTCCTCCGCGTCGCGGTGCGTGTAGTGAGTGTGGCGATGCGTTGCAGAGCGCGGCGCGGCGCAGTACTCGTACCACAGCATGTTCGCGCCGGCCGCCGACAGCGCCGCGCTGTGGCGCTGCAAGTCGTGCGGCAAGGAGGTGTCCAACCGCTGGCACCACTACCACTCGCACACGGCGCAGCGCTCGCTGTGCCCGTACTGCCCCGCCACCTACAGCCGCATCGACACGCTGCGCTCGCACCTGCGCCTCAAGCACGCCGCGCTGCTGCTCAAGCACTGAGCGACGCGCCGGCCCTCGTCTCTTCGTCGTATTGATGTGTTGGATCGTCTGTGGCACGTTTTCGTGCACTATTTATCGTTCTATGTATGGTAAATGTTGTCAACAGGGTAATATTATGCGGGAAGGTTTTTTGCATGACCCGCGCCGTGCTCCGATCCCTCTGTCTATGTCATTCATGATTATGTACCGAGCCGTCTGTTAACCTTTTGTGAGTAGAGTTCCAGGAACTCACTTGTGGGTAATATTAAATGCTTCCCTTATTTTTCAATTCTAATTGGGAATTCGATATATTTTAATTATTAGTAACTATATAAATATCCGATCGACTTATATTTATTAGCAGATTTGATGGGATTCGTTTATATTGACGACGGTGCACATCGACTTGTAAATTTACATTGAACTTGTATGTAAGAATAAAATAAAGTAACTTAAGAGTAGCTCGAAGGTAACGTAACGCGAAAGACTGAAATGGCAACAACTTGTGATCGAAGCTGAGTGAGGAAATGGTTTGTAAGTAAGTTGTAAATCGAAAACAGTTACCACTTTTGTAATTTGGCTCTAAAGATCGTGTTCAAAATTTAATACAACACTAAAATCGAGTTGTTTTATCAAAATCTAAGTGTGTTGTTTTGTCCCCAAATTATATTTTTGTATAGATATTATCGAGGATAAAAACATTATATTAAGTGTTTAGGTACTATATTATAATGGTCCAATGTTCGACTAGGTATGTAAAATTATTAATGTATAAAAGTGGGCATGCTGAATTATTACTAAGCTACTAGAATGTAAATATAAATTCCGAATCTCATTGATATAACATTCGAGTTAGCCAAAGTATATGGTTAGTTTGAAATAATACGAACTATACGATTTTAATAACGTACTTAATATAAGAGGAGCGTTGTTATTCTTTTGAGTTACTGTTCAATATTTCTTCATCCGATACAGGCTTATATTCGTAAATGTTAGTGAAGTAGGAACAATTACTCAATTACATTAATGTTGTAAATATTTTATTAAATGTAAGAAATAAAAGAGAGTTTTATTCACACTAAAACAACCAATACTTAGAGAAAATATACAGACATACAATAATTTAAATAAACATTTTAAATGGCAGATACAAAATCAAATATTGCACGTATAGGATCACATAATTTAACTGACATGTACTAGTTTAAATGTTACTTAAAATCTAAATAACTAGGCTCTAAAAGTTAATATATTTTCTAGTGATTTTCATGTAAAATAATCACTGGTACTAAACAGAGGTTGCAGGTTCAAAGTTCCTCTGATATTTACCTCTTATTATTTAAGTAAAAAAAATAATCTAAACACATTCAAGCATATTCATTGTAATTAATAACTAACAATAATTTCGAAACATATATACATCTCAATCCTGCAAGAAACTAATTATTTGTATTACTAAAATACCTATATGTAATTAAGTTAACCTAAGCCAACTAATTCGAAATTATGGCAAAACAATCTTAACTAAAATCTTATCTTTAGCAGCATCAAAACAGGTTCTCTGGACTCTATAATTGTTAAGTTTCACAACCGTAAAAAATAACTTAAGTGAATTTTTATAAATACTTAATCTATAAATGATTAATAATTATATATTCAACACTGTATCACAGTAGAAGTATCAAAAATTACAATCGACCATTGTAGCTAGAGAACAAAGAAATTTCGTTCAAAATAATTTCCTACTCGTCTTGTAGTCTCTGGACGTTACCGCTGTTGCCTGGTGATTCTACGACTACATCTGATTGACTTAAAGTATTGACTTGGGCGTTATCTACTATTTTACTTTCCTCTATGGATACATCTCTCTCTTTAGAATCATTGTTGTCATCATCATCATCAATTTTTTCCACATTTTTGTTCTTATTCTTCCTGAACTGTTCTTCCATTTCTTTAAACTTTAACGTAAGATACCTAAGAAATAGTTTATCAATTAGTTATAGTTCGTCATTTACTAACAATGATTTTTCAATCATAAATCTTTGTACATACTTATCTACTAAAGGTCCGCTATAGTCTTCGGGAAATTTAGGAGAATGTGGCAAAATGTATTTATATAAACTTTCATTTAGAACATACAGCTGAGTGGTGGATGAGCAACGAACATTGAACCACCAATCACAAGTAAGCGCTGCTTGAGAAAATATGGTACCGTTAGGGCACAGGAATGAAGCTTGACCACCATTTAAATCACAATAATGCCATACCTGCAAAATTATTCAAATTAATTACTGTTAGAATATATATATATATATATAGTTTTGGCAATATCACTTTCAAAGTTTATTTTAAATATCTTTACATACTTGACATCTTGTTTCAGGATCGGCAAAAAACCCTTTATAACGTTGAGTTTTACAATTAAAACTTGTTTCAGGAATAATAGTCAAAATTGGGTAATCAACTCCAGGTTTGCCAGGAGTACCGCCTTCTTCATCGGATGTTGTAGGGAGAGGGAAACGCTGCGAGCTACTGCCACCTGTAGAATACTCTGTAAAACAAAGTATAAAGGGAAAATTATGTAGGATTTTTTGGATTTAAAATTGTCAGCTTGAAAAAAAACTTACCATCCAGATGTTGGGATGGTGTATGAATAGGAGCAAGCAAAGGTTCATCTTGGATATCTGTATCTTGTGGTCTTGCGGTTGTAGCTACAATTGTATGAGGTGTAGATTGAACATGTATTTCTTGAGTTTCAAAGGGTTTGGGAGTGCTAATGATTCCTGTTTCTACTTCATTGTGCTGTGGAATAGCTCTTAAAGTATTTAGGACTTGCAATAGTGTCCTTATTGAAGCTCCGACATTCTCTCTCGTAATTGGCTTCGGAATCGATTTATTAATCTGCAATGAGTTTAATAGGTCGGCTAAAGCTACCGAATTTGATGAACTATGTTCATTATGGTGAAGTGGTTGTTCACTTTGGTAAAGTATTTGTTCATTTTGGGGAAGTGGTTGCTGTGTTTGGTGAAGTGGTGGTTCACTTTGGTAAACTGGTGGTTCACTTTGGTAAACTAGTCGTTCATTTTGGTGAAGTGGTTCTTCATTTTGGTTAAATGGTTGTTCAGTTTGGTGAAGTGGTTGTTCATTATCATATTGAGGTCTATATTTGCTGGCTTCGGGAGCAACTGAGACTGTTTGAACCAATTGATTATCTCGTTCTTTTCCACTATAGAAGTTTGAAAATGGAATTTTATGAACAGTCGAAGTATATACGGGCACCTCAGTAGGCTCAATTGGGGAGTTCGCAATAGGTTGAAAACCACTTTCGATTATTGGTTCATTTATTACAGGAGCAAAAGGTCTTCTTTCATAATAAACTTCAGAAACTGTGGTTGGAGGTTTTCTTTGTTTTACCTCTTGGTTATTCTCATAAAACGATTGGGAATAGGTCTGAACAGGAGTCCTGTCCTTTAAATAAACTGGCTCTTTAGGTATATTTACAGGAACATTATATTGTTTTTTGAAAGTTACAGCGCTTTCGACGGTTACTGGCGGAGTCTGCTCATAGGGAACTAGTTTATATCGTGGAGTTTCACCTTCATTAGAAGAATAGTGTTGAACGTTAGGTATATTTTCTTGATTTAAGCTATAATATGGCTTTCTAGTTTGAGGGATAGAAAACGGAACACTCGGAGCTTTAATTGGTTTCAGCATATAACTGTCATACACATTATCCCTATTATTTATCTCCGGTCTATAGTTAAAGCTAGTCTTCGGTGTCTGTGGATAAAAGACAGGATAGACATTCTTATAGTATAATTTATTAGGATTTGACGAAGCTATATTAAATTGGGTTAATCTATTTCCTTGATATCTCGGGATATCTTTATGTCTTTGTGTATAAATGACTTTTGGTTGCCGTTCTGTAGGCCTTAGTGTTCCGGCTTCAAGAATTTCAGCCTTTTCGACTTCAACGTTATTTGTGTAGGACTCGGTTGTTGGCGGTGCTATATCGTTAGCATAATAAAAAGTCATATATGGTATTAACCTTCTGTATCGTTCATTTATGGCCAATTGGGTCGAATTTATTTTGAAACTCTTTGTAATTTGTTGTTTGTTTTTCAACATTTCTCTTTCGGGATTGATTGCAGGAATAGATTTAGCGGATACGCCTTCTATCCTGCTAATTATTTTTGCTTCTGGACTGTTTCCATTAGGTGATATGGTTATCGTAGTTACAATGGTTGGTGAAACTGAAACAAAAATATATCTTAATGAATTACAGAAATAAATAAATTGAAGTTTATAATTGAATTAAATTGAGTTGGTATAATTGTTATATTCTAAAAATAAACTAATAAGGAAAAAAGAAATAATCTTTTAAACTTCTAATTTGGAATAATATGAAAATAATTATTAACAGATAATAATATGTACTGTTTTTAAATAAATATAAAATATAATAAGGTTAAGATGGCTGAAACATAATTACAGTCAATTTCAAACATAAAGATAACCGTCGAGTTGTTGACGACTCCCAGTTGATCCACCTCTTGTATAAGAGAGATAATTTTATGTTACAATAGTGCATATATAATACTATGATATTTATTAGTTCAGCAGATCGTGGTTGGTTACCGACTATTATTATAATTATTATTAACCGTGATATGTATTAAGTGGTCAATCAAATATTTTTATTTATACAACTGGAACCTTGAAAAAATGATTGGTATTAAATGTCCACATCCTGTATGCTATATCCTAGTTTCATGACGCAGACGCACTGTACCGTTAGACAGAGGTAGGTATACTAAGTTAAGCGCCTAGAAACCTAGTCATTATTGACTACAACATTTCCATACAGTCATGTACATGTCGAAACAATGACCTTAAAGATACCCTTCCGACCTTTTATTCAGCGACATTTAAGTTCACGATATCCATCAAACTACGTTTTTGTTAAAATGTTTATTATTTAATTTACAACGAATCAATCAAGTAGATAGTGTTTACATTCAAGGTTTATGTTTCGTATTAAGCCTGTATATTTCCTATTTAAATTTGACTGAGAAAACATTTTTGTCTGGCGGTTTCAAGGTCTTGGGTATTTTATGCAGGTATCCTTTATCCTACTTATAAAACTTTATAATCTGGCAATTATTAAAATTATATTTGTTCTGATAATGTCATTAAATAAAAATCCACCATGTTTATCATTTTGAATATCTTTTTTTTTTATTTATTTGCTGGATGATTTTCATACATTTTTTAAATCTCGAGAATAATAGGGCAGAAGGAGTTAGCAAGAGACAAAGGATTTGACCTACTACTTTCTCACTTACTATTAACAAAACACACAAGTACCACCTAACTAATGCACGCTGTTTTTTTTTAAATATGTCTCTACAGTTAAAATTATGTATATATAACATATTATAACCAAAAAGTTAGTTCCTACCATTTTATTAAATTAATATTTGACTATAGTTAGCTAACGAACATAAGGCCCACCTAATCAGTGGCGTAGCGTAGTGGGGGCGGCGGGGGCGGCCCGCCCCGGGCGGCACTTTATAGGGGGCGGCAAAATTTAACAATAAATAAAAAATATATATTTTTATCGTAACTACAAATTTGGACCGATTGAAAGGAGCACGGAATTTTTCATTACTTATTTTGTGACGAATTCGGGGAATTCCTTTTCTTTGAATGATATTTTGTAGCGACTGGCAACAACGTCTATACGGACTTGTGGGAATTCCCCGTTTATGACTAACAATCAGCGAGAATGACTTCTATTACATATATATTAAGTTCAATATAGTTTATCACACGTACGAGAAAGCCCCTTTAAGGTACGGGGAATTACGTGCTTTGACAAAGTTTGACAATTCAAAGAAAGTTTTATTGATGGATCGTCAGTTGTCCAATTCACATTGTCTCGTATTTTAATTATGTTACGCTTTCCAAATTGTGATTTTTGTGCAAATAAGTGCGTGTAGTGGTTGTGAAATTATTGAACAACTTTCAACTGAGTGAGTATTAAATATTATATTTATCTAATTGTATGTTGGACTATCTGATATGTTGTTCAAACTTCAAACTTTAATTTATTAAAATAAAAAAGAAACGCCGAAGTGCATAAAAGTATTTTCACATTTCAAAGGGATCTTGATCGGAAACTGTGATATAAATTTCAATTTAATATGTGTAAGTAAGTACTCGTTCCTATGAAAAAAGGTCTTGACAGACAGACGGTCAATGAAATGATTTAATAAAAGTAAAGATAGATAAAGGCTCAATTTTTTTCCTTTTGGGTACAAAACCCTAAAAACGGAAAATTTCAGTAAAGCAAGGTTTTTTTTTAATATCCTAGGTACTTCTTTTGAAATGTTCGATAATTTTGTTTACAACACTAACTTGTACTTTTCTCATTTAATATTTTTTTGATTTTAGCATCAAAAATGAAAAGAGTAAAAGAAAGTGGGGCTTCTTACCGTAATAAGAGAAGAGCTAAGTTGGAAAATATTAGAGCAAATGAAGGAGCTTTACTTAAATATGTGAAAAGTGTTGTTCCTGACACGTCAGATTCCTCGTTAGGCTTAAATTCATCACAGACAACTGGGCCTTTAAACCCAGAACAAGCTGAAAAAATACAAGAACTTGACATTGTTCCTAAAGATCAAATTCCAACAACATCCACTGCATTAGTGTCTCCATCTGTATGTTCAGACATGGACATGCATAGTTCCGAAACAGAGATTGATACAACATCATCATTGTCTGCTATTCAGTACCAAAGACGAAAGAAAAATTTCGACGATATTGGAAAATGGCCTGAACACATAGACGACAATATTCGATTGCATCTCATTCAGCAAGGACAGGAAATAGTTCAGCATATTGATACTAATTTCGCTGAAATGTCAACAGTAACACGCTCAGATTCGTGCTCTTTAAAATCAAAAGGAGAGACAAGAAGGCTTACTAAGGATTGGTTTTATCGTACATTGACTAACGGCGAAAAAGTTTTACGTACTTGGATGGCTTATTCTCCAGCTAAAGCATCATTATTTTGCTTTTGTTGTCGTTTATTTGAGAACGTAAGTACACCGAATGGATCTAAATTTTGCTCATCTGATGGATTTAATACTTGGTGGAAATTAAATCCTAAGGTTTCAAGTCACGAATCAAGTGCACTACACATCCAAAATTATTGCAAATGGAAGGAGTTGGAGAGCAGACATCAAAAATTACAGACTATTGACAAAAAAGAGCAAGACATAGTGGCAAAAGAAATAAAGAAATGGCAGGAAATTCTTATCAGAATGTTTGATATTATAAGATTCCTTGCCAAACAAAATTTGGCTTTACGTGGACATATAGAAAACGACACCGGTACCAATAGAGGAAACTTTTTAGAATTAGTTAATTTAATTGCAAAATACGATCCTGTACTTCGTGAACATCTTGTAAGGTCTAAAATATCTGGCAAAATTTCAATCACTTACATGTCACCACAAATACAAAACGAATTTATTGCCATTTTGGGAAATAAAGTTCGCCAACATATCATCGGACAAATAAAAAAGGCTAAGTATTATTCAATTATAATCGACAGCACTCCAGATCTTTCTCATAAAGATCAAACAAGTCAGGTATTAAGATACGTAGTAATTGAAAATCAGGAAGTAAAAGTAATGGAATCTTTTATAGATTTCATTGAAACTAAAGACAAAACTGCTGAAGGAATTTCAAAGATGATTTTGGACAAAATTCAAGCTGATGGCCTAGATATAAGCAACTGTAGAGGCCAAGCATATGATAATGCTGCTGTTATGGCTGGAAAGTATTCAGGAGTTCAGCAAAGAATTCGAGAAATAAACCCTAAAGCTGAATTCGTACCTTGCTCAAATCATTCGTTAAACCTAGTTTGTTTACACGCTGCCTCAGTTGAGGTGGATTCACTAACTTTTTTCAGCACTTTAGAACGTTGCTATTCTTTTTTTTCCTCATCGACACATCGTTGGGAAGTTCTGATAACAGCTACAGGCAAAAGCTTAAAAAGGGTTCAAGACACCCGGTGGAGTGCAAGAGGCGATGCCGTAAATGTGACATGGCATCATTACAAAGATATTCTCGTCACTTTGGAAGAACTGACGGAGGCAGGTGAAAGCTTAAACACTAGGACAGATGCAGGTACTTTACTAGTTTCGATGCAGTCATTTTCCTTTCTTTGTTTTTTGGGCCTGTGGCAACCGGTGCTACATGAAGTGAATGATGCACATAAATATTTACAAACAAGGGGACTTGACATAAGATTGTGCGCTCAGAAAGTAAATGCTTTGCAGATGATATTGACAGAGAAAAGAGAGGAATGGGCAAATGGCGCTGTAGGTTATGCAAAAAATATGTGTGAAGAACTTGGAATTTCCATAAAACCTCGGAGGCTCATAACAAGAAAGCATATTTTTGATGACGGAACTAGAGATGCTAACTTGTCTTGTGAAAATGAGTTGAGACGAAAGCTGTTTTCTTCGTTAGATAGAGTTATTGCAGAAATTCGTGAGCGTTTTCAACAGCTACAGAATTTAACGGGTAAGTTTGCTTATCTAACACCGGCTATATTATTAGATCCAGACAACACTGAATGTAATCTAGACTACGCATCTGACGAAATTGACGAGCAGGATTTCAAGCTGGAAAGACTTCGACTGCGGACTTTCGTTGTTGCTACAGGCAACGAAAATGAATTGATTAATGCAGACTCACTTGAGTTATTTAAATTTATTGTTAAATCCAAGCTGGAAGATACTCTGCCCAATATTTTAATAATGTTCCGAATATTTTTCACAGTTGCTATAAGCAATGCCAGCTGTGAGAGAAGTTTTTCAAAATTGAAATTGATTAAAAATTATTTAAGATCGACAATGAGTACTCTAAGACTAACTAATTTGGCTATTTTGTCTATTGAGCAAGAGGTGTGTGATGCGATAGACATTGACGGTGCAATAAAAGACTTTGCTCTTAAAAAAAGTAGACGTATAAATTTTTAATTAAAGACGGAAGTTTTGTTTTGTTTTTTTAAGAAATACTCATATTACTTTTCAATAAAAATAAAAATGTTATATAATAGTATCGTTCTAGTTCTAAATAAAAATTTATTTTATTTAATCTTGTCGATCCTCAAGGTGTACCTAATTTTAAGTGATAGGTACCCAAGTTAAATCAATGTATCTAATTGGTTAAAGTAAAAGAATTTTTGTATTAATAAACGTGATTGTAAAACTTAGATAAACTGTTTTTTATTTAAAATCTAGCCTGTATAATACAAAATAATGATGACTGTTCTCTCCGAAAAGTTCTCTATAATTAATGTATGTAATGCATAGTATACATTAAAATAAAATACCTAAATAAGAGGGCGGCAAAATTGTCTTCCGCCCCGGGCAGCCGACACTCACGCTACGCCACTGCACCTAATGGTATGTGGTACCCATAGATATCTGCAGAAATGATGGTGGGCATTTGTGACTAACGGAAAAGAATAAAGAACAGTGGTCAGTTCTAAAACTGCACCTAGTAAAATAATGAGAAAAGAACAGATTATCAAAGCAATATCAGTTTGTTGTGTGGTTCTTCTCAGACCAGCAGGGCTATTCGCTAACTTTAACTTTTCTAATGACCATCAGCTGTGACGTCATGGCAGTTTGTTGCTATAGTTACATTATAGGAAATTAGTTGTTTGACAACCATTATGTCCGCACTTACTGATAGTGATTTTCATTTTAACTGTCAAAAAAGATACGCAATAGCCCTGCAGGGCGCGCTTAGAACCTATAGCTTTCATTTTAAACTGAGGAGTATCTTTGAAAAAGAACTTACTTCGATAAGTATGATGTCAAAATAGACCTTTCTAACCCTTTGACTTGTTCAGGTAATTTTTGATATGGATTCAAAGTGGAAAAGATATAGGTAAATAAATAAAAACAACGATATTTACAAACAATTCTGATTACAATTTAATGCAATAAACAATTGATCAATGGTAAGTATAGGTAAGTAGGTAAGCAATCGTGAAGTGCATGTCGTTAAGTTTGTGTTTTGACTTGTATTCTGTCACGAGTTCACGAACAAACAATACAATAACGGATGTATTCTTGAACTTTGTAACATATCTTTATTAGACTTAAATCGATCCGATATAGAGCTGGATTGGTACAGGATGTTTTACAAAATTAATGTTTATTTCTTGATATATTTTATGAGGTTTGTATTTTTAAATCTTGTAATACATAAAAAATACAGAGTTGTAAAGGATAAACATAGTTTAGATCTATTTGATATTAGAGTTGCTAGTAGCATTTATACTCGAGATATACTAAATGCTGTTACGATATAGGTACATGTCTGCCTGTCGGTCACGGTTTAAGGAGCGCACGCATTTCCCAGTACCTACAATATAACAATTACCTATATCTTGTCTAACAATCGTTTCCTAGTCTAATGACAATTAACACAGATTACATTATTTAAAGAGGTTCCTACAGGTTATTACATTTTTTAAATTAATGTTAATTTTATTTCAAAAATATTGTTTTTTTTTTACATTTTTTTAAAGGAACAATAAATAGAGGCTTTTCTGGGGTTAAGTTGCAATATCAAACATGATTGTAATATTATTGACTTATGACATAATTTTTATATATTTCTTCATTTTAAATCTCATAAAGGTAGACACAATCTTGAAACTATATTTTTGAATAATAATATTAAAAACAATACTATCTTGGTATGTGTATAAATTTATGAATGTGTGTGAAATTATATAACATATGTAAGCTTTTATGTAAGTGTTAGTGTAATTATAGCAAGTATTACAAAAACGGCATTTTGAAAATTACTCGTCACATAATGTTTTCCTAATGTGCTATATAGAAAGCAGTTAATGCTTTGGTCTAGCAATAAATCTCCTTGTTACAACCTTTTTTACCATTTATGCATAAATAATTCTATTTTTATTACTTAGTTTAAAATCACAGATATTTTTTATCATTGCATAAGTAATTGTTTTATTAATAGTTTTAAAAATCACATAAAACATAATAAACTTGAACGTGTAAGTGATATTATTTTAATGTTTTATTATTGTTTTATTTTTATTCTATACCATACTAATGAGTTCATAATTAATTTTGAGTTGCTTCAATGAAATAATGAAAATCATTTTTGTTTGATAATCTGTTTTCAGGTGCATTTTAATAAAACTTTACAGATATATCTACATATCTATCTTATAGTCTGGAAATACGAACATTTTAATTTAAAGAACAAATGAATCCCACAAAAACATTTCATGTTAAATGTTGCCAAGACGAGACCATATAGCTCGCACTGTCAAAAAGTAATCAGATCCCGTGTAGAGCCAAGTTTCTAACCCTACATGCCCAGACCTAAATCGATAAGCCCTAATTTCACACTCAAGTTACGGGGAAATTCTACAGCCATAGCTCGTACTGCGTTGTTCGTAGCGCGTAGCAGAGTTTTTACGCTATAATCTCGTAGGCGTGCAAACCTTGGACGTAACTGGTGAGATGGCCGCACGGAAAGAGTTTAGAAGATTGAATAGATTTTTAAGCTCAAGCCCATATGACGAATAGCAAAAAGTCCGTGCGGCCGACTCGCCAGTTACGTCCAAGGTTTGCACGCCTACGAGATTATAGCGTAAAAACTCTGCTACGCGCTACGAACAACGCAGTACGAGCTATGGCTGTAGAATTTCCCCGTAACTTGAGTGTGAAATTAGGGCTTATCGATTTAGGTCTGGGCATGTAGGGTTAGAAACTTGGCTCTACACGGGATCTGATTACTTTTTGACAGTGCGAGCTATATGGTCTCGTCTTGGCAACATTTAACATGAAATGTTTTTGTGGGATTTCATTTCTTTTTGTAGGTTGCTTATGATAGAAAGATAAAATGAGCGACAAATACAAGTATTTTTTTGTCGCTCATTTTTTCTTTCTTTTTTTGGGGTATATTTCTTGTGCATCTGAGATGCCTTTTTTTATAGCCCATTCTCTATCTTTGCCTTTATTTTTCGTTGGCTTACTATTTACAATATGCGATAGTTCAGGGTGATACTTGGATCTTAGACGATTATATTCGACTATCGCAGTCTGTTGTGCCTTAATACTACTGAAGTCTATATTTATAAGGTGAACACCTTGTAAACTAGTCACTCTAGAGAGAGCTACATAAGCCTGCCCACAAGAGAATGTGGATGACCCGATATCAATGAGAGCATTATTTAAACTTAGCCCTTGACTTTTATGAATCGTGATAGCATACGCGACACATATTGGGAACTGTTCTCGGTGAACGAATGCTCTATTGATAATTTCAAATTTAGATTTTACAGGTGCTAGTTCGTGTCTTAAACCGTTATTAAAAATTATAATAACTCTTCTTGCTTTATTTTTGTCGTTTAAATCCCATTCTACTTTATCAACAATTCCTATAGCACCATTTACAAGACCCAAAGAAACATCTATATTTCGTTTCAACATTACTTTCACTCCTTTTTTAATAACTATAGTTTTTTCTAAACCTGCTGTCATAGAAGCATCTTCCTCATACTTTTCTATGGACTCGCGAGCCCTTTTCACAAGATATCTCGGACAATCGACACTATCTGTGGCTTTAAGTGTAATTTCCGGATTAGGATTAGCTTGCAGCATGGCATCATTTAGTTGCTGAGCCATATTTCTAGTTGGCAACAAACAAACTGTATCTGCAGGAAGGTGACTAAGAAATTCAGCTATTTCGTGTAATCTACCTTCGTTAGAACCTGATTTTAGTGTAATTAAACGTTGTGATAATATGCGGCGGTCTTCTTCTGTTGTGATTCCTATTCTAATTCTTAGAAGCATTTCAACGAACTTCATATCATTTAACTGCCGCATGTTCTGTGTTAACTCCTGATATTTAAAAAGTTCTCCCCACAGATTCGGAAAATTAAGAGCACCTATTAGCTTTGTTATTTCTCGAGGTGACAGTTTTACAAAAGGCGAATTTTCCCTCACAGGTGGAAGCTGTAAAAGATCTCCAAGTACCACAATATGTCGTTTTCCAAACCACCCGTTTTCTTCATCTATTGTATTAAATATTTCTGCCAGACGCATATGTATGTAAGCCAAAGTTATATTTGATATCATAGATACTTCATCGATGATAAATAAAACAACGTCTTTCAAATCCGACCGTAGAACTTGGAGAACCTCGTCAGAGAGTGGCCTGTATTTGGGTGTTTGTTTGTGTTCTACGGGCAATTGCAATAGCCTATGAATCGTCAATCCGTTAACATTAAAGGCTGCGATACCCGTTGGTGCAGCTACAGCTACTTTTTTATTTAAATGTTTTTGTACCCACACCTTAAGAATTTTGATAATAAAACTTTTACCTGTCCCACCGGTGCCACTTATAAAACAACGAAGAATTTCGCTTTCATTAGACATAGTTTCCGTCACCATATCGAACACACTCTTTTGATCTTTATTAAGTTTACTTATCAATTCATCTAAATTATTTTCATCTCTATCATTGTTCATATTATTAAAATCATCCATGGCATTAACCGCTTCACGTGCTTCAAAATCTAAGGGATTATCAGGACCTATATCGTCATCTTCATTTTCAATCTCTTCATTTAGTTCGGCTAATTTAGATTCCACTTTTTCGAAACCCTTTTGTAGCTGATTTTGTAATTCAATGCGTAAATTGACATGTCTCAGTTCATTTTTCATATCATCCTTTGCAAAGTTAAAAGCCTCAGTATATGTTTCAAATTCCAATTTCAAATCTTGTAGGTTACGCCATGGTTTAAACAATAAAAGCATCGAAAAATAATATTTTTCGGGCATTTGCTCAACATCATACAAGTAAAAGTTTATAAGATAAGGTCTGTCTCTTTTCTTTAAATAAGTCTTTTCTCCATCTAACGTATAATATTCTGCTTGTTTAGAAACCGGGCGTGTTTTCACGACATCATAGGATTTAGAAAAATTATACAAGTTAACATTTTCTAACTCTACTGGTCTAGCTGGATATTTATCGTCTATCCACGATTCGTAATAAATGTTTGTGGAATCGGGGTTCAGCATGGTCATTTCTGTTTTAGACTTGACTCTTCGATTACGGTTTACGTTCACATCTAGCCACCTAATTGTCGTTTGGGGATCAGTGGCATACAATGGGATACCCAATAACGTGTCACTGGCCTCTAATGCACCGCACTCGCGGTTTGACAACATTCTTAGCCCGATGTTAAATAATCGACTTCTTAAGCTTTTTGTAGAGTTTATGTCATCGAAATCAACGAGCGCATGTGTCTTTTCGGATTTTGTCGTATATTTAGTGACGTAGTAGTTCAGTATAGCAGTTTTTTCACCTACATATTGGATATCAATATTGCCGTTCCATGCGAGTAATACAGCTGGATTATAATCATTTATCATCTCAGATTCCTTCTTGCGTACAAGATTATATAAGCGTTTGTTTGGACAAAGAGCTTTTCTGGCCGCGACTGATTCAGCTGTATCTCTAATAGTAAGAGTATCACTAACGGGTCGTGGGAAACCAAATCGACACACTGATATAAATCCTTTCTTAGTTTTCTTTCGTCTCATACAATATTTATTATGCTTGTGAGTTTGGTATCCCACGACTCGTTGATGAAGAGTTGGTGCAAGATTTTTTTTAGGTACTTCACATGTAACATACTTAGAAATAAAAGCTGCTACCTCATCAATTGGCGAATCATGAAGCACAGGAGCTCCTTTCACCCATAACATTAAATGAAAATGTTGGGCTCCACGAGACTGATACTCACGCCTCCAAAAGTAATGCTCTATTTCTCCTAGTGGTTTACTGGCGGAAGTGAGAAAATCCAATGTTGCATGAAATTTATTATTAATGAAACGAGAAGTAGATACCGGATCTAGGGCTACTAGTTCACTTGTTGTCTTATTAGCCATCTCACTCGAGTTGACTTCCAGTAAGTATTCTCTTAGGTCGTCCCACAACCACTCCGATGGGCTCATAGTGAGGAACCAAGTGGCTGGTCCATAGTGCTGCGTCATGCAATTCACGTCGTTCCTCGGTTTTTTCCAGTACTGCTCAGTGTTTCTCAATCTAGCAAATATAGCAGTCAGATCTCCTTCCAATTCATCATTACTTAACATCTGTAAGTATTGTTCAGCAGTTATTTTTTGTTTTTGGTTAACTGTATTCATTTTATAAAATATTCCCGAATTTAGCTGGCGGACATTCGTGTCGTGCAGTAAATAAAATAAATATTGTTGATCTAATCTAAATCGTGAATGTTTTGACATCAATCTGGCTTTAATATATTCACTTGACGTTAATTTCTGTGGTCGCGTATGAAACTGGCCGTATTTTCCATCTGGGTACAAATAAGGAAAACATTTTACATCTAGATCCTTGTCTGTAGAATATATAGGTACTGTATTAACTGTCTTCATTTGATAGAGATCTGAAATTAATGCGTTGCTTCTTTTTTCATATAATGGATATATGGTATATTGCTCGTAATCTATTAAATTTCTATCTTCCGTTATCTGTGTCAAAAGTGTATCTAAATTATTTATATTATTTTCATCCTGATTGTTATTACTTGTTTCGATTAAATGTTGTAAGTTATCATTAATTGTTTGAAGTAAATGATTAGGGACATTCGGTAATTTTATTTCAGAGTAAAGTGGGTTTACTTGTTTCAGGTAACAGAGTGCGGCATAGACTTTATTGATGTCAACTATATCTTCCCAAATAATTTTAGACTTTGTTGGTCGTCCTCGTACCATTATGTAAAGTTCTTGGTTTATGTTTAAAGGATCTTCTGGTTTTGGCAATTTATTCAATGTTTCTTCTAAAGGCAAAGGTAGATGAAAAGTTCTGCCTTTACATTTTTTCACCATTTCTCGGTTTGGCAAAGATTTGTTGGCTACTGGATTCATCGATACAACCACTTGGAAAGCTTTTGCTCGCTGTATTAACAGCTTTTCGTAATCATTTAACTGGCTTATCTCTGATGAAATTGTACCGACAAACAAATCATTAAGAACACATGTAGCTGGAGTTTGATTAGCACGAACCTTTGTAAGACATGTATGGCATATATGTGAGCTATGGTCTATGTTTTTAGAACTATAATATTCAATAAGCTGTATCCAAACATGTGTAGAAATAGGCTTTCGTAAACGATTTAGATTAGAAATATCCTTTGAACAGTAAAGTTTATTACAAGACATACATTCTAATTTAGGTGTATCTAAGCTTTTTTTAGAAAGTAATTTAAATCCATCTTTAAACTCTTTGATAATGGAATCTTCTATAATTTCTTGATGTTCCAAACTTTCAACAGCTACACTCCCAGGTACGTGATTTTCGCCTAATTCTTTTATTTTATCCACGTTCACAGTTTTTAATGCACCATCAATTTTTTTCAACGTATCGCAATCACTTTGTAACTGATACATTTCTCTGATCAAGGTTCTTAGTCGTGGAGAATGAGACTTTACATTGTTAATGTATGAAATATTAGCCTTGAGACGATTATTCAAATATAGCGGATACATCTCTGCTGGTGACTTACAGTTAAATTCTTCAAATATATTTTTTAGTTTCAAAAGTAACTGTTCATCCAATACACATATGGCGTCATTACAACTCCAGACTAAACTTTTGCCATCCTTTTCTGTTTTTTCAAAGACAGCTTTGCCTGTCTCATCAATAGCGATTGCCTTCTGATCATCAGTGTAAACTTTATATGCGTACTCTCCATAAAATGGCTCTTGATTATTCCGATGCTCAAGTTTTCCCAGAAACATTGCAAGTTTTTCATAAACAGTTACATCCGGACATTCTCTTAACTTTTCTAAAGCTGACACACATATATTCTTAATTTTTTCAGCCGTTTTTAAAAGACTACCTAATGTTTGTTGTCTATTGTAAAGAGACCATTTAACAAGTCTTTCTGCTTCCAGTCTATCGTTTATTTTAGAACTTAAACTTTTTATTATTTGCTCAACATTTTTTACCTTAAACTGTAATTTTTCGTTTAATCTTTTTCGACTAGCTGCTTCGCGATTAACATCTAGATGAGAGGCTGAGTATTTGGCAACCGCCTTACGGTTGACCTCTGGATGTGAAGCCGAGTAGCGTGCAACCGCCTCTCGGTTGACCTCCGGATGTGAAGCCGAGTATCGCGCAACGGATTCGCGATGTTGTTCAGCATGCGATAGAGTATAATTTAAAATTGTATTTTTCCGTTCTTCAGGATGATTTTTACGGTATTTGGCTGCGGCTTGTCGAAATTGCGCATTTCGTGTTAATTCAGAAGTTTTTGGTCTTCCACGTTTATTTTTTTTAGGTCTCCCTGCTTTTTTCGAAGCGGAAACTACGTCGTTTTCAGTATTCACATGTGTGTCGTTAAAAGAACTAACAGTATTATTATTTGATGTTTGAGAAACAAGCATCGGAACCAGGACGTCATAGTGACCACTTATAGAACTTCCACTGAATTGCAACCGTTTCACAGGTCCACCGATACGAGAAAAACTTCCTCTTAAAATATTATCTTGATAGACTTCAAAGGTGAATGGATAAATAGCTGCCGCTGCCATGAGTTCGGAGGTACCACCATAAGTAGCGCTATTCAACATATCCCGTGAATACGAATCGGAATCATGATAGGTGTCCCCATTGCCGGTACAAGTATACACTTGTAGTTCGTCCCAGTGGTCTACAACATATCGCACAATAGCAGTCCTGACTTGCAACGCCATCTCAACGTCTATTCGTTCATGCATTAAATATGTCAAGGAATGGAAGAGGCAGGAACCGTCTCCCGGCATATTAACCACACGATGGCGGCGGGGTCCCAGCTCCACTTCATGTAAAACTTTTACACTATCCATGTTCAGTATCTAAGTAACGAAATACCTATACCCTAGCTTAACCTAGTAACAAGGCTATGTAATGCCAAACTGTAAACTAAACCTCTCAATTAAATCTTAAAGTAAATTATACCTACCTACTGGACAAGTGTCAATGAAATGAGCGGTATAGGTACCTGTAGATAAGCCTATTAAACCTAGTTCTAAAATACCTACACAAAATTATTTTTAACACTAGATTAACAACTATCAATATCGTAATTTTCTACCTACTATACAATATTCAAACCGTACGTAATCCTAAACTACTTAAGTTAAACCTATTAACAATGAAAATTAAACAATGACCTACGTATCAAATTATTCTCACTAAGTCGTACCTACATAAACAACTATAAACATATTATACCTACTAACCTATACTACTTAATTGCAAATACCTACTTATTCAATCTTTGAATTTCTTCATTAAATTTGTGAGAAAATTGCAAACGTAATGCTAATACTTTTTATCAATGAAAATTAAAACACTAGTATCTAAACCTTTACCTACTAAACTACTAACAATTAAATATTAGGCAAATGGTTTTTTTCTCCGCGATAGCAAACTTTTAAATCACCGAAATATTCCGAAAATTTTTCATTCAACGAGACAACCGTCAACGACGTCTGCCCTCGCGCGTCTGCCCGCGTTCGGGTGCCGCGCTCGCTGACGGGCCGATTATTTTTAGCTACTGCGCGGGGACGAGGGGGCAGGCGGCGGGCGTTGGCGCATACTATACTTACGATGCTTATGTTCAAAAGTATAGGTTGATTAATAATAAACACTTACCGAAGTGAAGTGTAGTAATATTATTCATATCTAAGTACTTATGGGTAGGATAATGTTTTGATTTGATGAAAAGTTTGTGTTCTATGTACTTGTGTATAATTTTCAGATCTCAAGCAGGAAATAGGGAATTAAGTTTCCCTATTTCAGATTTTTACCCCTCCGCGGCCGCATTCAGACCTCTAGCGTCAAAAGTTGCGGAAGTCTCGAACAAACTTTCACCCCTTAGTTTAAGGGGTTGGGGGGTAAAAGTTCCAAGTTTTAGGATTTTTTTGTTGTTTGGGTACTAATACTAGCTTACATACCAAATTTCAGTTTTCTAGGACTTCAGGAAGTACCTTAAGAATTTTGTTGATCATCAGTGAGTGAGTGACGAAATCGGGGTATTTTAGATATCAATAAAATCTAAAGTATAAGAGCTATGCAATTGAAACTTTAGAGGTTTATTAAGTCTACCACTGACATTATATCCTGAAAATTTTGTTTATCTGGTATAACCCAAACTCAAGTTATGAAGGTTCAAAAATACGACGAAGCGCTTCGAGAAAAGGTAGGTAGTGCCCTTGCGCTTGCGCTTCGCTTGGCTCGTCTTGGCGGGGGCACTACCGTGCCCCCAGATTAGTTTTATTTATTTTTGTGATAACAGAAATAACAAGTACCTACGTTCTTTAAATAAAGCTCTTATGTAAATATATATAAACTCCCCGAGTGAATGTGTCATAGCCAATAAGGCTAACAGCATAGAAACAATTTATATATATATAAATATATTGTCCGTGTTAGAATAAAGAAGTCCGTGTTAGGATGTTTGAAGGATAAATTTATTCAAATTATTATATTGTCTATCAATCTATTATGTTCTTCATATTCACCCAAAGTGATAGAAAGTTAGTTATTATGGTGAAAGCGTCCCAACTTGGCCAACATGGCAGGGCAGCGCCAAAACAGATTATATAACTGCTTACAGATTATGTGAGATTGTGATCTGAACTAGTCACGAAATTAAGCTCTATATTTGTATATTTTTCCATTGACCAGGTATTTGAAAGATGTCAGTTACTTGGTTGGAAGTTGAAATAAAAATGTGTAAACAAGAACTGTTAGTTATATTTAATTAATTAAATTAATGTACCACATAAAATTGCCAAACATATCGCCGAAAGGAAGTCAGATCTCATTTTATGTTAATTATATTTTTAATAAGAAACTCCAATTACTTCCGATTTTTACAATAAAATACGTATATTAATAATAAAAAACTTAATATTAAAAGCATACAAAAATAAATTTGAATTTACCTTGGATCACTATATTTGGTCCAGCTTTTAGTTATTGCTAGATTAGTATTCACGTAGCTTGCGAAATCTACCACATAGCCTTTCTCCTTAAATTGGGTACGTTTGCTTATAAGACTCATTTCAATTCCAGATTCCTGACAACTATTGCATACATAATACGATTGTGAAGTAAATTTATATCATACTATTTGTACTATAATATAATAATAATTTAAATTAATTTGATTTTAAATCATTTAGAAATATTTATTGAACTGCTTACTTGAATTACGTTTATTTATAAACTTTTAAAAACCATATTAATGCGTGAGAAATAACAGGCTGACTCTGTGACGACAACCAGTGCAACCTGGTCGAAACGTCTGACTTTTTTTTGACTTTGAGATTTTATTTACTTTGCCTTTTTTTTAATGACTTTATGAAACGCCATAGTTTAAAACTACCTAAGTACCTTTAATATATCCAGTTATTTTGTAAACTTTGTCTTACTATTTCACACTAGAACATATTAAACACCAGCTGGTATAAGTTGATACAAAATAACATTAGTAACATTTGTTTTATATTTTCGCAACCTTTTATAATCCACAAACAACGGATTTCTTGCATTCTTACCTGCAGCGTAACCATATAAGTAGGACAAGGTGCTAATTATTTAATTTGTACTGGTATTTCTATACATTTTCTAGATTTATGGTAAGTACTCATTTTAAATGCCATTTCTTGTAACAAGTAACAATATCTAGTTATTCTCTATAATTAGCCACTTAACAGATAACATAGGCGAATAATTGCTAGGCGCATAGAACTGCAATCATTTCCACATAACCTAATTGTTCCCGTGTTCATTGTCACGGTGGTATGTCGTAACGCTATTCTTTTAAAGAACTACCAACTTATCACTGTTATCTCTTCATAATAACAGGATAATTAACTAAGCTATATTTAAAATTGGAACAGTTATTACAATTGAACCAAATACATTAAACGAGAGTAAAATTTCGCACTACCTTCCCTTGATTGTGGTTTCACAGTTCACACATGGCGTAACAACGTAGTAGGTATTTTTTATTTCCTTTACAGTTATTACAATTACAACAATTTCTGTTTTACAAAGGTAAGTAAGTTTTTGTATATTACAAAACCAAACAGAACTCATTATAGAATATGTTAAGTTTTGTGCTCAGAATAAACGGTAGATTTAAATAAATAACCGGTATTAATATATAAATGAATGGTATTAATATATAAATGAATGGTATATATGGGACAGTGCAAGAAGGATGTGATCGTTGAACTGTCCACAGCTGTTGTAACTTGTAACCAACAAGTGGGTCAGCGAATGTCACCGCAGATCTGCCCTATCTGATCCAAATTATATCGAAATATTAAGTAATTAGATCTTATTTAGTACAGCTTTAAATATCATTTATTGCATGGTTCATTTAATAATAATAATAAATATTCTGTATTATAAACCTAAACAATTACACAAAAGAAACAGACAAAAAATTACAAGTTTGGAGGCCTTGTTTTTGTCTGGAGCAATGTTTTTAAACCAACAAAGATGGCGGCTATAAAATATTTTATAAACTTGTTAATAAAGGAAGTGGCATAATTACATTACATTAATAATAACCTACTTTAGTGAGAAACTTTCGTTAGATGGCAATACGGAAACTAATCATGTGATCGACTTTCTCTACGACTCCTAGCGTTTTATTTTTATATTATTATTTTTTTTCTTTTTTTTTTTTTTGTCTGTCTATGCTGTTAGCCCTGTTGGCTATTACAGCGCCACCGGGTTTTCGTATATTAAATATGAACTTATCTATCAGAAACATTTGATTCAAAATTGTATATAAACAAATATTTATATTAACAAGACAAACAACTCTATTTGCCAGTTATTACTTACTTATTGTCTCTGTCGATACGGTAGCTCAGTTGGTAGAGCGACGGGACGGTTTCCCAGTAGTCGGGGGATCGAATCCCTGCTCGTATCGGTTTATTTTTCATTCTTATATAAATATTTATATAATATATTTCAAATTTATATAAATTTATTGACATATTTATTGAAATCTATTAAAATATATATTGATCTACATCTATAGACACAGACTCAAAATGACAAGACAACATTACTCAAGAAACCGTATATATTTAAAAACTTTTATTTAATAACAATAATGATATATTGTATATATTAATAAAAGTAGATGACCTTTTGAATATATTTGGAAACTTTGTAGATTTGTTAAGTAGGTAGGTTCAGATTTGTTAGTGTTGAACACTTCGCTAATATTTAAAAACATAATCCTTGGACTACTATTTACTGGTACATTATAATAAGCTTAATATTTCTAAACATATTTATGGACTGTCTCTATCATTATTATTAGTATCATCTTTTTAATGTCATTTTATAGCAACGGTAGAATTGGTTTGATTGTTTAAGATTCTGAGAAAAGGCTAATAGATTTGTCAAAATTTATTCAAACGGTAACTCAATTTGCATAGTTTTCCACATATAGCAGGTTCGAGTCCTACTCGTATTGATGAACTTTTAAATACGCTTAAATTTTGGACATTTTCAAATACTGTATATACTAATAATAATCTTAATATGTTTAATTCATAACTTAGATCATTAAAATAAAATTTTGCAATGTTCGTAAGATTTTAGATTTTCAAGGACTTATAACATACCAATGACAGTTGCAAAGATAATATTGTCTTCCATAACGTCTGACATTGTATTGCATACCTCACTAATGGTGGGAACAGAAACGAAGGTTCTGTACAAAGGCCTTATTCAACGATAATTATCACTGACAACTTCGTACAACTTGCTAACAAAGGTTTCTTTTATTGATTTCACTAATACTACTTTTGTGATTACTAATATCTTGGTTCACAATTTAATCTTACATGAAGCTACTGAATGTTACGTCCAGCGCAGGAACTATCAATTAAACATCTTGACCGTAATTCGAAGCTTATAGTTGAGATAGGCACTTCCGTTTCCCTTAGGATTTTCCGTTTCCACTACTAGTTTGACTCTTTTTGACGTCAATTTAACTCTTTTTGTTGTCTCAACAGTCGTGCTAGTCGTTGCTATTAAATATTTGTTATTTTACCAGACAAGTCTGTAAAGTAATCTTTGATCTGAATTAGGTAATTTAAAACGCGTTTTCTTTGAAGGAAACTCTACTATTAATAATTTGAGCCGTTACTCAGAAATCGGTTGTATTGTAGGTCAGCTACCATACATCCTCTGGAACCCGATGAACTTTCGTCTAAGTCTAAGCTAATGACCTAAAGAAAATGAGTGCCAACGCACAGTGGGCAGTTGTTAGTTGCAGTGCGTCAGCTATTTTGGACGTAGCCGACCATGACGGAAACTAAAAGGCTCCTATTTAATACCACTTTATCAACAATATCTCGTAGACGGTCTTGTTTATAAAACAGAGAAATAAATAACGCTAAATCAGCAGCATTCGTGGTGATCAGTATCAGTTCAATGTATTAAGAATCTCGCCTATGCACAAGTCTTAGGTATATAAGGAAATTAAGATATATCCTCAAAAACATTATTTAGAGTAACTAATGCTCGAGATTGAATTATTTTAAGTAACATAATATAAAATAAATTCGTTCGCGGTCAAGAAAAGATTATCTTAGTTTATCTAACTTTAAGCTTGTTACCAATTGTAATCTGTATCATGACATGATAAAAATATGAACCGAAGAATGAAACGATGCTGAAACTACGTGAGCTAAGATAATTTAGATCGTGTGCTAAATTAAATAGATATAAACTCGATACAAACGAAGTTCAAGTATTGCAGTTTAACAAAAATAAAAAAATAACTAAGGGACGTTAGTGTGCAAAAGGTTTCCACAATATTTAGAGGTTTATGACTGTGGGTATGACGCGATCGCTACCTAGTTTTGTATAGGTATTTATGTAATTTAGAATTTAAATACCTTAGAAAATAAAACCGATCATATCATTTTGATTTCATAACTATTTCAAAACAATAACTAGTCCATCGATTTCTTAATCTTCACAAATAGATAAGACTTCGTTAGAACATGATTTGATATTTATTATCAAGATAACTTTCTTACTGAAACTGGTCAAGCCACAAGCAAGCGGCGCTTAAAATCGAATCCGGATGTAATTATATATTAACTGTTGAAGCGGAAAAAAACGGCTTCCTATAACAATAAAAAGAAGAGAAAATTGCTTTGTAGATGAAAGGTCAAACATATGAAGATATAATGTATTAATTAAATTATCTTTTATACTTACTGTACCACATTAATTTTGTACAAAGTTTCAAAGAATAACATCAACCGGTAAAGTACTGTAAGCGTTCTTGCTTTTAACTTGTACAAGTTATTCATTGAATTAAATAATAGTATAACCAATTAATTGCATTAAGTGCGATCAATTTAAATCATCTATTTATAATTGGTTGTTTCTTCATTGGTTTCAAATAACGTCCAATTAATGGCATTGCGTACTTTAACGATGTAATAGGAATTTTAATGACTTGCACAGGTACTAGTTAATATCTAAGGTTAAGTTTAATATAACATGGCAACAGGCAGGATACAACATGTCTCATTATAATGAGGAGGGTTTATGTGTTATTAAATATTTGACAGAAAAAAACGATTGTTGGTACAAATATCAAAGTAAATTTATCTCGCTCTATGTTAGTGCTAGAGATGTGTATAGAGTTATTAATATGATTAAATATATTTGTCGGTGAAAAGCGACTGCTTCTTGACGCAGGGCTCCTTCCTAATTATCGATATTTATCTTAACAAAAATATACAAAATATATATTAGTAAAATATAGACTGGCAACCCTAAATGTAAGAGCTTGGCAATTGGTTAATAGTCAACACTAGTCCATTTATAATGACCATTAATTTTATAAATATTATTTAAATATAATTCAAATACACTAAATATAAATATTGCGCTTGCATATATCAACAGCACATACATCCGAGGTCACATAACATTACTATGTAAATATAAAAAGTTAGTTTCTTGCGTTATATTTTCATTATATTTATATATACAATTGAACATAGAATATTGGATACCATGTAAGGTTTTCTAAATGCTAATGAATTCCAGAAAATTCGTCAATACCTATACAGATTTAGTAAAGAAATATAAATCTATTCTTTTAGTAACTTTTAATTTGCCTGCGATATACGAATGAGGTACCTAATATTAGGATGATTAAAAATATATATTATGTAAGTAAGCTAAGTATTAGTCAAAATCAAGTGTTCTTTGAGGCAAAGCTTTTCAAAAGAGCAGAGTTGCAATGGTTGTCTGTACGCGCATGGCTTCGAATCACTTTACCCTACAGTCCAGATCTGTTCCAAAGTAATTTTTATTTGTTCCCAAATTTAAAAAAAAGATTTAAGGAGAAGAACTTTTACTGGCGACAATGAAGTAAAGGAGGTAATATTAGCTCATTTTGAGGCAAGGATAAAAATAATCTTACGATGGTTTAGAAAAGTTAATTCATAAATCCAATAAATGTATTCAGCTTAAGAGTGATTATATTGAAACGGAAAAATAAATTAGGTTTTTCTATTTATTTAAAACTCTTTCTTTTCACGAACTTTTGGGTACTTAGGTGTCGTTCTTAACTGGGTTGGCATCAATGTTACATTACTTCATTTTAAAATCAAGAATACAAATCCTTTTATAGTGATCTTAGATAACTCTCAGATATGGGCAATACTGCTGTCAGTATAGGTACATACTATTATGTATGAAGGTGTTATCGTTCTGAACAAATTTGGCATCTATATACAATTACTCCATTTTTTTAAATCTAGAATACGACTCCTTTTAAGGCCATCTTAGATAACTATCACGTATGATTGATATAGATACAGTAAATGTGTTTTTATATTAATTAGTTTTAGAATTGTACATTTTATGCTAAATACTGATGATAATATACAATCATAAACTTTTGACACAAATACCTATCCGAAAATGCCAAGTTATTTGGTTTTTTGGTCATAGTTAATTAAGGGTACAATCATTAAGTATACAATATCAGATAATATATAATATACTAATAATATAATAAATATTATATAGAACGTTTCTTTCCTCTTTCATATATACAATATATTAGTGACTTTGTATTATTTCTTTGTTTGTTTGTTTATTATCTTCTGTTCGTTATATCAAAGAGAATACCTACAAGGTGATAAATTACAATTCAACATACAAGTAGGTTAGCTACTAAATACGTGCAAGGCTCCTTTTACTTTGTGGAATAATGTTTTTTTATAGAACATTTAGTGTAACAAAATCGAGTTTCATTTCGACACAGGACGTGAAGAAATAAACAAGATAAAGCTACAAGATAAGGATAAATAGATTTTTTACTTATTAGTCATCCTTACATAATTAAAAGTTTACTAATCACTCATGGAAATTACTTAAACATACTTAATATGTATTCGAACCAACTTATAAGATTTTTGTTGCAACAGTGAAAGACCTTTTTAAATTGGTGTTTCGAAAATGTTTTTAATTTTTTTGGGACCTTTCATTTTTTGCAAATTACCAACATAAACCAGGTTATACAAAAAAGAATGTATGTAATAATTATAGCTAAGTATCCGACCTTCATAATTTTGTGGTCCAAGCGTAATCAGGAAACACTTTCGTTTCTTGATTTCATGTATAAAAAATATTTTTTTTTTATTAATAAATATTTTAAAACACTTAAATAGTGATAACATGTTAATATTTATATCTATTTCTCTTGCATTATTTTATTTAAAGACCTTAAAATTTTTCGTAAAAATGTACGAAAGATATAACTGTAAATAAAAATAATATAAATTTTCTATAAATGTACAAAATATTTCGCCACGGCCACCGAATTAATATCGATAGGATCAATCAATCATAATTTCAATATTATTCTGGTCATTTATTGACCATCATCGTGAATCATGTGTGTTTAGCAATATTAATAAATAATGCGAAAATACTAATCTAATATTACTACTATTCATATATATTAGAGTATATATACTACTACAATATGTCTGACAAAATTTAATTACCAAAGGTTTTAAAATATTGAACCAGTCGTAAGTGTTTCTTTGTCAAAGCTTCCGTATTTTATTCCGTATAACGATTTAGACGAAGGCTGGAAGCGTTATACCTAATTATGAATATTTCGTAAACCATATGATATTATTTCTTATATTTCTCAGAAACCAGTTAGTAAAGAGTGTTGTAGGACCCTGATTATACCATCAGTATCTTATAACTTGTTATTTCAAAACTTTAAGTAAAAACTACTACAATCGTTATTGTATGTATACCCACGTCTAAGAATTTAGACAAAAAAAGATATTTCCAATTATATTAAATGAGCATTTTCACTGTCAAAATAACAAATGTATACTTTCATTAAAAAGTTCTTTACAACAATGGGATATTAAAAATAATTCATTTGTTCTTAAACCTCGGAGGTTGCGTCACGAAACCGTTAAAGTAAGACGCGGAAGTAATTATTTATAAGTAAATCATAGACATTCAAATAGCATCGAGACGAGATCGAACACGGGCACCCACGTGTTCGATCTCGTAAATAATGAATTGTGCAAACTTTCTTTTAAATACAATTTTTTAACTTGTATTCTGTTTAAATAAAAATATTTTTACATATTCTACATATTTTTTTAAGTTTAAATAAGTTTTAACAGAGCAAACATTGTTAGCAATTTTATCGCCATATTAAAATATAGGTAAATTTACTAGAGATTTTTTCCGCTTAATCTCGGTACCAATACTCCGAATTTAAAACTTCGATTAATTCTGAATCAAAACTATAAATATCTTTGCCATAATTTGATGGAAAGACTATGAAACAAAACACTTAAAAAAATAACGCAAATTTAAGACTTATTTGGTTTTCACATGGACACCATTGTCAGTACTAGACCAAATTAGAATGAGGCTTGACCAGCCAGCTTCAAATAAAAAAAGAATTATTAAAATTGGTTCACCCAGTCGGAAGTTCTGAGGTAACATATAAAAAATACAATCGAATTGCAATCCTCCTTTTTTGCAATCGGTTAAATAGTATAATTATGACAGGTGTACAGATTATATTACATCGGTATTGACATTTAAGTACACTTCACTTCCTGGTTCAAAAGTCGTTAATTGATTTTCATTTTCTCCCACATTAAAACGTCTCCGGGGTCACCAGGGTCGTACGGACGGACAGTGAAAGCTGCTAAATACGTTTATATATATACGTTAATGTTCGTTTGTTTCGTGCTATACCGGTAGAGTTAATGTCTACTTAGCAAGTGAGATTTGATTAAAATTGTTAAAATAACTACGTATTTATATCAGTGACTAATATATAAAAATATGTAATTAATTATAGATGCTTTACATGTTTGAGTGATTTTATTTTTAAAGTGATTCAATATTGCGATGTAAAGCCAATTAAATGATGTTTGGATGACCTAGACGTCTAATTTCAACATATATTAATTTTAAATTTCCAGCTCAGAATATAATTTTAATTACTTAAGATCATTATTAACTCAATTATCGTTAATATTACTTATGCTTTGTTTTATTATTTTTAAGTATCGTGTAATTAATTAACAATAATATAAAATAAAACATTATTTATTATTAACGTTATAATTTCGTGTAATTATAATTAATATTATCCTGTGGTTTATAAAACAAAGTAAAAGTATTGCAATAACAGTCATTTCATTTACCTTTTCTTTCAAACATGATATTCTAAGAGATATAAAAAAAAACACTTTTAGTACTGGAATACAAAAAGACGTGATCTCTATATATGATAGCATTTACATTGAGGGACTGATACTATTCAATAATTATTACTACTTATCAAAATATTACCAGTAATCAAATATTATCACTTAATAGTAACTTTAATTACAGCACTGCGTGTTCTTAGTATTAATATCATAATACCATATGCTAGTACACACAAGTGTACTATATACTTATAGATTGCAAAGATTAAAATCACTCATCGGATTGTTACAAATCCTCTCAAGTATGTACATGCATTATATAACTTAAGTAATGATGAAATATTGATACTTTTTCAAACAAGATATATTGTACAATCATTGAGTTGCTCTGCTTTTAAATATCAAGACCTGTCCATCATCTTGTACTTATCTTATTACTACACTTCTTATCAACGTCATCTCAATCTCATTTTTCCACTCCAACCACTTCTTCAATCTTCCTCTTCTCATATACGAAGTTCTCATCCACATTCATAATCATCCAAATCTCTTCATTATTTTTTATTAACTTAATCCAAATTTTCGTTTATCTTCATTTTATTTTAATTAAATGTCTACTAATTTGTTCTATTATTAGCAGGTAATAAACCACGCTCAACTCGATATTATTTACATTTCGTAACTCATAATTAGGCAAAATACTTACCCATTAAATTAGATAACGAAATAATAAGCCACAACGTAACCTCTTCGGTAACTTGGAATACGAACACTAAGAATACTAAGGAATCCAATTATTCATTCTAAGTTACTTTTTGTAAATAGACATATTTATATAGTTAACGAGACAAATATATACCTCATATATTGTAATCATATGAATTGTAATAATGGTCTTTATATACTAATACGTGTATAGTTATTTATATACATAGTCTTATAAATAAGAAAAATATATATATTTCTACGTCAAATGTGCCAAAAAGAATTAATGTTGCTGCGGAAAATGTTTTATTTATCTATCTAATCTTATTATTTATCTAATCCCTAAAATAAAATTATTGAAAGTCAGTAATCAGTGGACCTCAGATACATCGTCAAATATACCTTCTGGTAATTATCTATATATAAATTTAATATAAGATTTAGTATATAAGTGGTCATAATGTGTGATTCTCAGATCCTTATTAAAGTATTTTTGATAGTGGTGATGAAAAAAGATAATATTCTTATATTAATGACAAAACATAAAGGAAAAACTGGTGCGATAACATCATCTAATCTAGCACAAGGTAACTCTTAACATACCATATGTCCAGTTATAAAGTATTTAAACACTTGACTATTTAAACATAAATAAAGCTGTTTTATTATCTTGTTTTTTTTTTATAACCCAAAATAATTTGGCTTTTGCTTTATATATATAGATATGATGTTGATGATAAGAAGCAATGGACGGTAAATTAGGATATGCACTATGACTCTCTTATACTACTGGTAGCCTCGAATGCAAAATACAGCACCGAATAGCCGCAGCGTTATAATGAGATTATTTCAGAATATTCGATATATAGCATTTAGACAATTATTAAAGGTTTAAATAAATGTATTTTTAGTAATGTTCAATAATATCATGATATTGATTTCATGTTTTTTATTTCAATAAAATTACCAAATATATAGAGCCATGTAATATGAAAAGATAAAAAAACCAATTGCAATTATTAACTTATATATAATACACTATAATAACCAATAACGTTAACATAATATTAATATTTATCAAGATGTATCCGGACATAATTTTAGCTATAAAGGAATAAAAAAAAAATATTGCCAATAATTGAAAACTAACCAGACCTTCAAAACTTAAAATAATAGATTTTTTACTGCCGATAATAATTTAAAACTATTCTGTAAGACGTCAAAAAGTTATTTTTTATTTTACTTACATTATGATTTTAGATTTGATCTTGGATATTAATCAGATTTCGTGAACTAGAGCTATTTTTTACATGACGTGGGTTTTGCTCAAATTTAATACAAACTTTGGCATTGAGATTTAAACCGATACGCCTTTTTATTTTTCTGTAAGGTCACGAAAGGAAAACGCTTGCTTCGAGTTAATTGTAGATCTAAAAAATGTTTGACATTAAAGTATTTAATGATTATTAACATTGTATACTGTTTGTTTGTTCTGACTACAAAAGAAATTCTGAAATTTTATTCATGTCGGAACTGCAAAAAATACAAGGATTTTATACATTTTTGACCCATAAATGGTTATATATATATAACCCAAAATTTAAGGATTTAAGGTTTGAATAATTATCTAAAACGGCGTTTTATTTTTTTTTTTTAATTCACATATCGGAAAAAAAGACAGAATAAGGTTGTTTTTATTCAAAACCCCGAATCCTTTTGAAACCCGGGACTTCATGTTTTTATCTCTAGCGCTTTAGGATGTCTAGAATCTGTCATTCAGTCAAATTATTTCTATGTCACAAAATGAGTCTCCACAAAAAAACAAATCATTTTTATAAGTTTCGACGTGAGGTGACGTGAGGACATCTAAGTCAGATGTCACCGAAAAATTTTCAGATAAAATCGTACATTATTGAGTTATTCGAGAAGAGGCACATAAAAATTACAAATATATTGTTCTGAGGTGTACACTGCTACTTACAACTCAGAATTTCGGACATAAAATTTTTAAAATTATCAAAATTTTGTGTGCGAATTTGAGCCTCTTACTATTTTGTTTTACTTTAACCTACTATATTTTTTCTTTAATGATAAATATTAAATCGGTTTTGGCCCTTTCTGAAGTTAAATATAATTACATATTTTAATGACCATAATATATATTTTTTGGACAATCATATAGTGAAAATAAAATACCTTAATTTACAGATTGCTAGTAAAAAATATATAAATATAAAAACAAAGCCTCTATAATAATCATTATATAGAAACACAAAACCTTTATATATGATCGAAACCCATACATTACCAGTTATTTTCTTAACCTTAAAGTAATCACAGGATATTTACTAATAATAACAATTATGTTATATTGTTTGTTCATAAAATAAAAACTAATTGGAAATCATTTCAAAAATGGCGCTTTCCAAATGATGTTAAAGTATTATAACAATCAAACAACTATAAAAAAAATGTATTTTTTTTTATTTTGTTAGTCCTAAAAATAAATTAATATTGTCTATATTATATCATAAAAACTTACCACATAATATAAGCATCCAGAGCTGCATTGTAACACCTTGAATCCAACATCCCATTCTGAAGACGTTTTAATAAAAATAAAATTTCACTTAAATATATTTACGTAAATGTTACGAACACGCAACACGAACTCGCGTGCGAGTGTCTCGCGTAAGAAGTGGTTGTAAATGACTTGACTCTTTAACCGCAATCACTAGAGTAGAGTGACTTCACGGACTTCGAATGTATGTAACGCACACTACCTTTGTTTTATTGTAACAATATATCTTACTTTCGTTAATACGTTACCAGGATATTTAAGAAAAACTTTAAAACATAAATCAATAAACCTTGTAGAGTTCATTGTTTTTTTATTGGGTTCAAATTTGTATGGAATATTTTTTATATAGTTACTTTTGCTTTCTGTCTTAGTTGGTGAATGTTGTTTTTACACAGAACTCATTAAAATATTTCGGTTTTAAAGTCCTGTTAAAACTGTTTGGGTTAACAAAATAAAACTCTTAGTTAATCAAAACTTACTAATTTGGGAATAAGTTTAACTAACCTAATTATATCAATAATAATACTGAATGAACTACAATAGAATTACATTCATATAATTTTCATAATCAGTTCAGTTGTTTTATCGTGAAGATTGAAGAAAAATACAAACTGTCAGTTTTTTTTAAATGTTTGTTATACTTACACATTTTTTAAAAACCGCTAGACGCGTTCATTAATTTTATTTAAGTTACGTGTAATTTTTAAGTTATAGTAATACGAAACAATTTAAAAAACTTTCTTATAAAATAAAAACGATAAAATTAATATTCAATTATCTTTCATTTTGAAATAATTTATTTCAACGTATTAGTAGTATGTATTTTTAAATAATATACTCTTTTTTTATGTTAGTTCACTAAGTTTATTGGCTATTAGATTGGTTTATTAGAGCTAAGGAAAAACATCTCAAAAATCTTTTTGAAATAAGGTTACGGAAAAAAAACATTTTTTAAACAAAAATAAAGATGTGTTCTAAAAATTACAGGATTTTTTTAGTAAAGCTGTAAAAACCAACAAAACTCTTTAATAAACAAGTGCTAATTAAAAATATTTATAAGAAGAAATATTACTTTATATTGTCGAAATAAGTAATGTTATATTTAACAAGTGTTAAACTAATGAAGTTGCAACGAAGTTTTAAAGTAAAAGTAAACCATATTTACGAAATAAAACTACCTGATTTGCTTTTATTTATTTTTTTGTTTTTATTTAAACACTTGAGAGACGTGAGTGTGTTAACCGCAATCAAGGTTACAAAAACGTTATGTAAGTTTGAATATTTTTATAAATAATCTAATAAAAACATAACATCAAGTTAATATACAATATTTTTATGTAGTACAGTAGTACATATTTAGTAGTACATATTTATTAATACTACTACATCAAATTAAATTAATAACGTTCCTTTGGGTTACGACTTACAAAAACTACTATTAAAATAATGTGAAAATATTTTTTGGTAATTGCATTTCTTAAGCGGTACCATTAATTAAAACTCGCAATGGGTGGGACAACAATTACAGGTACAACATTACAATTAACAATTGTAAGGGTATTTATTGGATTCCCACCATTAATTACTCCTGACAATATACGTCATCGTGTTATGAACTGTCATTGTTGTGTTCAGAAATATTATTATAATAAATAGTAGTAAATTATAGAGTAAATGGTAGTTTGTTCAGTGAAGCGTTTAAATTTACAAGGTTTATGCGTAACTAGCTTTTGAAATCTACGTTTTTATTGAATTTAATATGAGTTAGGTTACTTTGATGTGTTTTAATATCCTAACTGATATTATAAAGGAGATTTTTTTTTGTTTTTTACGTTTTTTTATCTTAATTACTGAACCGATTTTCATGAAACTTCACACAATATGAGTATGACAGGACTACAGAAAAATACAGATGTACATTTCACCCCAAAAAAAAAGACTTGTCACGAAGAGTAAAAAATAATAATTCGATTGCTTTCTCACATAGGTCGCAAACGCCGGAAACTTATACAGCGCTGGCGAAGCCGCTGTCAGAAGCTAGTCTATACATATAATAAAATTATTATCAATCTTGAAATTTAATGTCTAATCTTTAATCTTAATTAATAAACATGTTAATTTTAACATGCTCATACCATGTTAAGCTTGCTTCATTTAAATTTTATCAAAAATAGGTATTAACCTCCACTTAAAAAAAATCAATATTCGTACCCGAGACTAGTTGCTACAGGACGGTTTCACAGAGGTCAGAGAGAGATTACTAATCTAAACATTTTTAATTACTTATGTTTTATAAAACAATATTAAATTGTATTTTGGGCATACATGACCTTGAACTGAAAAGAGTAATCATTTATAAAAATATTATTGTGTGATAGAAAATATCTGTAGTTGATAAATCACCTACATATTATTTGGATGAATTGAGATTCAGATTACTCGTGTGCTTAGTGCGAGTAAACTTCGATTTGTATGAAATCGCGCAAATAAAGTGATGTTGCTTTTATTTCAAAGTTTTCTCTAATGCCATTTAACTAGTAAGAAAACTCGCACCAGATACTGTTGTAAGGATACATTCCGAAGAATACAAGGTTTCTTTAGGAAGGACCTTACTCCCTAAGTCACAGAGGCACGACGGAACTGTCAAATACACAGTCTTTATATTATTGTTTATCTGCTCCTAATTTTCTTTAACCAGCAAACAATAGTAATGTCTACATAAAGTAAACTTAAACCCTACTATTATTTATGTTTAATAAAAGTTTATAAGCAAATGTATTCATCCTTCATATTAGTATATTTTTGAATAAGGCGCCAAGATTCGTACGATGTGTTTTATACCAGGACAGATCAAGATTTGTTTAAGCAAATGTTAACATCGTTACTTAATGAGGAGCAGTTTTTAAATTTAATTAATAGGGTTTTTACTTCTAAAGTACATTTAACAAACCTGCAATATGTTGAATAACGACGATGAAATATATAAATATCTCTTAAATTGTTAAAGTTATTGAGGATCAAAGCGATGTTTTTCTCAAATGCTTTAAAATCTAGCACATATATTCAGTAATGAAAGACAGTAATATTTGTATTTTGTATTAATAATATGGGTGTACAGGAAATTGTTCTTAAATCTAAAAAATAACCAAGAAAAGCTGAATAGCTTTCTTGGGGTAATGAGATAAACTGTGAACGGTGATACAGTTTAATAAACTCGGGCCATATCACATTATCCTCGTCCTCGTCGTCCACCCTTGTAGAGATAGAAACAGCGCTGTTCTTCCACTAAACAAAACGTTGCAGTCTTTAAAAGATGCAGAGCTGAGAAAACTTCCCCACGGGCATTAATATAGAAAAAACAATAATTCCACAGGATTTTAGGTGGCAGCTCCACTGTACTAAGTAGGTAAGACATAAGAGCATTGTGACTATTTCCTTGTATATAAACCCCTACTTAATTTGGAAAGAACCATTTTGATAAACCGAAATGATATTTATACGACATTTAACGTTAAAAAACGGGCAGGATTGATTAGGTATAAAATAGAAAGTGTAAACATTAGGCGACCATACCAAAAATGCCCGAGAAGAGAAGAAAAAGAAAGAATTAGAAGAAGAGAGAGAACATCATAAGTGACATACAGAAATAAGTGAAGAATATACACTCTTCTCTTCTTCTCAACTACTAATAATACAAGCACCGACCTTCTTCTACAACAGTGTGCAAAAACGAATATACCGCAAACCGTATGGAGAATACATCAGCGATGCATACCAAATGACAGTGACTATCCTAAACAAATCTGGTAGCGTTCCGTTATTGCTGAACCTAAAACAATCGGATTAACTTAAAGCAATTGCGTGGGCATAGTTCAAAACGTATAAGATTGGAGACCCATATCCACTCTCTGCCTCAAAGTGGGTAGGTAAAATAATTTAAAAAACGGCCAAATGCGACTCAGACACAAACGCGAAAGGTTCCGGACCATAATGAATTATGAACATAAAAATATAATATTGTTTATTAGTCATATGAAAATTGACTACTAAAATCTAAATTATAAATTTAAAAAACCCACGATACAAGAACATCTCTACAAAAGAATAAAAATACTATTATTATGTACTTATTGAAGTCGTTGAATATTGTACGTACGCTGACGATGGTGTCTATTTTACGAAGTTTTCGGAGCTAATAAATGAGGACTTGGACTACACGACTAGATATTGTTATTTCTTTATCTGATTATTTATATTTATTATTATTAATAAGTTAAAATTTATTTATAATATTAATTAAATAAGTTAGGCTAAAAATATCTTCTAGTTAATTCTACCTAAATTAATAATATCTCACTGGCAGTAACTTTCATCTTATATCTTACCGCTTACGTAATATTTTTATCCTACTTACGTTTTTTACAGATACATAATAATTTAGGAGATCAAGACCGGCGCTATAATTTTTTTTACGATCCTTAAACATATCTTGATCTTTTGAAATTGCGTCTAGTAAAAGAAACTTGAGCCACAAAAAGAGCATTCATCAGAACTGCACTGCTGTGGTATGAAATTATATGTATTTCTTACTTATTTTATTTAACTGAGTTTGCTACAGACAATTATTTTATTATATTTTTTTTATTTACGTAACGTACGTAACCGTTAATACGATATTCAAATTATTAAAACATAATATGAACCTAAAATCAACAGCTAAAATAAAACTGCAACTAACATTCTATTTTTAAATATATTTACAAGAATATTTCATCAACAAGTTTCTTATCTATAACCCTATGTGGTTTTGGTCTGGTCTGCTTCTTTCTTCGCCTGTAAAGCCGTGCGTTGAGGGGATACAGGGCTGGTGAAAGAGAACATCTAACGTTGAACCACCAGTCACAAGAAGCAACCCCCTGGGAGAACACAGTCCCATTGGGACATAGGAAGGACGCCTGTCTGCCATCTATGTCACAGTAATGCCAAGCTGAAAATAAAAAATATCAATCATTCATGGTTAATTAAAAAAAAAAACTATTTTTTTTAATAATGGTAGTATTTTATGCATTCCTATTCCGTTTTGTTAGATATCTTTTTTAAATAAGTTTTTGTTATTCTGTTTTAAAATGTAAACCGCTCTTTATTTTATGAGATTTTTTTATCCGGTTCTAAAACGTAAACCGCCCTTTATTATTTACTATTATTATAAATTTATAAATTCTTATTCCGTTTTGGTAGATATCTTTTTAAAATAAGGTTTTCTTCATTCTGTTCTAAAATGTAAACCGACCTTTATTATTTACTATTTTTATTAATGTTGGTAGTTATGCATTCCCATTCCGTTTTTGTGGTTTCTTCCATTTAGACATAAATCGTTCCGCTTCCGAGAAGTTATGTCTATAACGTTTTAAGGGCGTTCTTAAATCCAAACCAGACAACATAATTTGCGCAAACAAAAAATATTCCTCATGATGCTAAATCACAAAGTTGCGTTGCTTATCTTCGTAAATGGTGAACTAATTAAAATAACATGTTTTAATGTAATACCTAAAAGTATTTTTTAATTAAATGTAATATTTAAAATTCTACAGTCCGTTAGTAATTTATGAATGTTGTAATCATAAATAATATAAGTATGCAACATTTTTATACGCCAGTTAACAAAGTTGTTTGATAAACAGATAATTTTAAAGAAACTCATCAAAACTTGTGTCATTATGAATCATTGGTCATGTCATTATTAGTTCATAGAAACAGAGAAAATTTTATATGTATATCGTTTCTAATATTTCAATAAATAAATAAAAACCTAACAAATTTCATATGAGCATATTTTACAATAATTTAATATCTGTTCAGTCTTACAAAACAAAAAGTTTTGTAACATATAGAACAATATCGTAAGCATCTTTGCACTAAATATACTCTCTTATAAGTATAGAACATGCAATATGTCATTAGTATTGTATTTCACGGTATATTATATTATATATTATATAAAGGCTATTATGATCTTTAAGGATATCACGCGATTCATTTTACATTAGATGATTGATATACTTCCGCGTCTTCTTGATAGTTAGTTGACCTCTGAGCATAAGGTCATCCCACATCCTAATCTAAAATACAAGGTCATACGATGGGTACAACTTAAACAATTGGTCACGACGCCCACGTTTTGTCATTTATAAATTATTTGGGACAATGCTATTACGTTTAAGATTATAATTATGATTAAGTTTCAATCCCACGACAGTTAAAACTTAGTTTCTTAATATTACAATATTAATGTTTGAAAATATTTATAAAGTAAAGTAAAGTCGCGGGTTCGAATCCCTGCCCGTATCGGTTTATTTTTCATTCTATATTTATATAAATTTAAATAAGCTTGACATGGTTATGCATGTTTATAGATATTTTCAAACATTAACTTCGGTAGCGGCATCTTTTTCAATGTTTATCTATACTGCAAGGTTAGAAACATTGGTTGGGATTTTTGAAAGAAACCTAATAGATGTCCCCACCGTCCCGATAAAGACGATGACATATAGAATGCTTAATTCTCCGAGGCGGACAGCGATACGGTAGCTCAGTTGGTAGAGCGACGGGACGGTTTCCCAGTAGTCGCGGGTTTGAATCCCTGCCCGTGGTTTATTTTACATTCTATATTTATATAAATTACAATATTATATACCTAATTAAATACTTATTGATAAGAAAATCTAGAATTTATTTTGGAGTATCACCGATTAAATCATTTACGTATGAAATTAAGATTGTCTAAATCCTAAAAATGTACAACCTTTTTGTTCAATTATACTTTTTAAATATTTAAAATATTATAAAACCTTCTTGATACAGTCATCATGGATTAAAATAAGGTTGAGGTTACATTTATTTATAATGATCTGACCCACATCATCTATTATTCTGACTCCATCATCGTTAGTCTTTGTTATTGCAAACTTTATTATCATCGACATTTTAATAATGGCCATTCGATAGTTCCTATTTCTACATTATGTATAAATCTTTATATTATATCAATCGATTATATAATATTATATATAGAATTCGCTATATATAGATCGCGCTAAATTGTTTTAACTTTATCGATGTCGGTTAGACATCTTCAAAAAAGATATGTTAACTTCTTAAAACGTTTGATAGACATCTGTAACTAAAGACAGTTTTTATTATTAAAAATCAAAATTTGGGTATTTACTATAATAATATTATCTGCTTGCAAAAAGTTATGTCTAAGATTCTTCATTTTATATTATTATATTGATATTTAGTATAACTTGTAACTCCTATCAAGCTATATGTCACCGAAATTTTATTTAAATATTTAAATTATTTGGATATCACATATTATTCCTGCTTTTAATAATAAATTATTTCATATATTTGTAATAAAAAAAACATATCGTAATACTATAACCTATTAATCTAAAATAGCCAGTTGTTTTTAAATCCAAAAAAGTTTATACCTTGGCAGCGTGTCTCCATATCTGCGAAGAAGCCAGGGTAAGCCTGTTCATCACAGTAGAAGTTGGTGTATGGTACAGCGCCCAGCACTGGATAGTCCGTACCTGGTTTACCTGAAATATAAAAATAATCCTTCAAAAACAATCTGACATGACTCATAATTATTTTTAAATAATCTTTGATCATTCATATTATAACGTACCTTTTATGTATTAATTATAATTTAATGCGTTTATTTCATTAATTATGTAGTATATATATTAAGAAAAAATATTTACATAAATAGTTGTGTCTAGTTTTTATTAATTTCTAAATAAACACATAAAATGTTATATAATGTAAATAAACATTATACGTAAACACATACTGACATATTTCATTTCAATTTTAAATATTTTAATTATTATATAATAATAATAAAATAAGAAAAAAAATCCAAAAGTTTCATAGAAAACAATACTTTTTATATATGTATATGTATGTATTTATATTTTGCCAACAACTCTGTGGATGAAGCGTTGAACTCTTTTGTATAGCAATAATGAGTACAACAACATCATGTTGCAATACTACTTCATAAATATTAAGTAAGTGTGTTATATTAAGTTATATTCTTTAGTACTGAACCCACACATATATACACAAACACACACACACACATAAATATACAACACACAAATCTACATATATACACACACACCTACATATACACATACACACACTTAAATATTATATTATTTATGTTAAGTATTGTAAATTTTAAATACTATATGATGTTAACTATTTAACATGAAAGTAAAAACAAACTATTTCAAACTACTGTATTTTTTGATTTCCTTTAAATAAACAAATTCGCAATATTTACCAAAATCGTAACATTAAAAGTCACGATTTTAATCAAAAAGTTTGCAAATATTAAACGAGTTATAGGAAGTATCTTATTTGTATTGACAGACACGAACCGCCATCTTCTATGCAGGGAAAGACTACTTTCACTGGTCAGAGCTATTACTATTGGTTCTTTAAACTATTCAATTAAAATAATGACTTCAGAAAGGTCACATATAATTCTTTAAAATATAGTGTATTATTCCATGATCAAATTACAATAATTATTATGTTGAAAACTTTCAATGTATTTCATAAGGTTAATTGGTTATTTTAATGATAATTTATCACTTGATAACTTTTCATTCGACATACTTTCGAGATCCTAGAGTTATAACTATTATTCGAAATGGGATTCGATATATAATGTCTTCTTTGAGCCATCCTACCGTAGACATTTGCACAATATTCCTAAATTTATATTATCTTTAGTTAACTGTCTATTTTAGGGTATGATTTAAAAAGACCTACTTCTTTAAATGAAGTCATTATTTATATATTATTAAGTTATTAAATTAATTTTTATAATTAGTTTTGTTACTTAAATCGACTTTAATTGTTTAATTGGTTATGTTATAACTTCGTGGTCTAGTGATGTTATGTAAGCTGTATATAATTATTACACTAACATTTAATATATTACTTATTTATTTATGTTATAATTATCAACGGAGATTAAATTTTATTGAAGAGATACATTATGATGGTATTAAATCGAGATGTCAGCAGTGAGATAACCAACCACAATTTGTTTGAAAATATTTATAAATATGCTAAGCTTTTTTATTTTTTTTGAAAAATAAACTCATACGGGCTGGGATTTGAACCCACGCGACGACCTATGGGATTATTATTATGTAGAACGGTTTCCCAGAGGTTGCGGGTCTGATTCATAACCAGTATCGAATGTTTTTTTATTAAACGCCGACTAAAAAGAGGGGTGTTATCAGTTTGACCTGTCGATCTGTGTATCTGTGTTTGTGGCAATTATGTAGCGGCCAAACACGTAGACAGTTTTGAATGCAGTTTTTTTTTAATCGAAAGCTATGTTTGTCGAGATGGTTCATAGCTGTGAAATTGGTCGAAATAGAAACAGTCGTCTCCAAGATATTGACGTTTTATTGGTGAAAGGTACTTATGCAATAATTAGTTGTTCCTAGCGGTTCCTACATAGGAAAAAAAGCCTTGTTATGTAAGCCAAAAGGTTTTTACACTTATTAGCTCAGGTAAAGTACTTAATTAGGGATAGCTATTGCTCGTGACTGCGTTCACGTAGACTGTAAAAAATAGATGTATTTATATAGCTTATGATCGTAGAGACGGGCAACAGCTAGTGTTAATAGAAATCTCTTTATCATAGTGTTATTAGTGATTGTAAATAATTTTAACTCTAAATGTTTATATTTATTAATATTCGTATACATAGATTTTTTTTACGCGTATCGTTATTTTTTCTCATATAACCTATGTTCATCAGAGGGATAATGTAGGATTCTAAAGGTAAAATATTTTATTAAATCGGTCCAGTAGTTTCGAAGCCTATTCAATTCAAACAAACAAACAATTATATCTTTCCTCTTTATAATATTAGTATAGATTAATAGAAATACTTAAACAACTGAAAAATTGTATGTCTGTAGGTAAAAAGCAGAAAAAAATATTAAATTAAAAATTATAATAACCCCGGATACAAAAAGATCTCTAAAAAGAATAAAAATAATATTATTGTGTATTTATGAAAGTTATTGCGTCGGGAGACCGTTTAATAAAGGAAAAAATCAAAATGCAAGTAAGTTACCAAGGCTACTAAAGAAATCATATCAAATTGTATAGTTTAAGTCCTCAATCATTAACTTCGTAAAATAGACACCATCGTCAACGTAAGCACAAAGGTCCCCCGACGCAACGCAACAAGTACACAATAATATTATATTTATTCTTTAGAGGTCAGTTGTATCGGGGGTTTTCTTAATTTATAATTTAATGTTTTCATACATATACTTAAAAATAATAAACATAATTTATTACTATTTCATATATTAACTTGTCATCAAAACTAAACAAAGTCTTCATACAATGGTAAGAGATTTCACTTGGAATACGAAATCAATGAACCCAGAACAAGATGTTATTTTCGTAATACCATATTCTCTCGACGTGCAACGTGTGACCATTCTAGAAGTACATATTAATATTTCATAATTCAGTTTACAAAACATCCTTTAGAAGGGAAATCTGTATGTTCGACTTAATCTTTCCTAAACTGGCTTAGTCTCATTTTAAACAAAATAATCTGGTCAGGTAATTAATTCATTTTGATTAATGTATAACATAGGTTTAATCCTAGGAAAAAAATATATAAAACAAATCGTAATACATAATAAAAATGGCCGACCATAAGGTGAGCGAGGTCTGACAAGACAAGGTCAAATCATCACGTTTATGTAATAATTTGAGATGAATCTCCAAACTGATGGCATAATAATTTATAGCTTTTAATAACATTGACATTGTGGGATGTTACCTTTAAATTTATTAGACACTTTTGTTATTGTTGTTAACAATATTTTCCGGGTTAATTTTTTTTTTTTTTTGGATAAGATGTTATTTAAATTAATAAAAAGTATATATTATGTATAATTAATTTCGAAAATCGGCTGAGAATCCTCGAAATCGTTTAACGCGATTTTGAGTTATGCTTCTATTTGTCATGCCATACTTAATTTAAATTGAAGACTTAGGTATTTGGTTTTCTCATGGACGCCATTGTAAGAACTAAATCAAAATTATTTTATAAACTCTATTTTTTTCAAATAAGAAAAGAATCATTAAAATCGGATCACCCAGTCGAAAGTTCTGAGGTAACAAACATAAAAAATAGATAGACGATTTAAAAACCTCATTTTTTTGAAATCTGTTAAAAATATTTTTGATCATATTAGATAAAAGATTATGAAAGAATGACATATCACTGAGAACGAGTCAAATTTTGAAACAGCTGCTGCAGTTGCAGTTACGATAACAGCAATTAAATATTATTGTTTATATAAATTAACCTTTAATTTAAAGTCTTTAGAAATCACTATTTATTATAATGGTTTAAAACAAATTACGCAAAGATAAAAACTTGAACAATGTATAGGGTTATAAAAAGACATGCAGCGAGTATTTGTCTATTAACTTTTAAGTAGCTACAATATATAACCTTGAGTACCTTACGATATTGCAAAACAATATTAATATATTAGGCATTATTATATTGGAATTTAACATACATGGAATATAACATGCATGCATATTTCTGCTGTTGCTAGGCGTAACCCTCATACATATAGTTTCTAATAGAACAAAATAATACTGAATAAATGTAATATTATATAAAGCCATAAGGTATATTATTACATTGCTAAAAATAGCTACCACGGGTGGGAAACATCTTCAATGCTAAAAACCAGCTTGACTGGTTTTGGAAGACCTTTATAAAAGGTAAATATTTAAAACTTTTTCGCATAACACTGAAATGCCAATTTAGTTTTAGTTCATTAAATTTTATTAGCTGATTTATCGTAAACAATAGATATGTCTTGATGATCATGTGTCTGACGAAATTTGGTTACCACTGATGCAAGCAGAGAGGTGTGTCATAGACAATGTTTCTTATTCACAAATATTCTACCAACATCTTTATATCTATTGTGAAATGTACTATCACGAGGTCAAGGACAATTTGTAAATTACTTAGTTTGAATGTTTTATCCATCTAATAATCCATTTTAATATTATTGTCCTGTTTCTTTTCGTAAAGAATTTATCTTTTCTTTTATTAGAAATAGTCTTCAAATTTGTCATGTTTAATATAAATAAAAGTAAAACATCTTACATAAGTATAATTATGATAACAATGTATTGCACGATGTAATTAAAACACTAATTAAGTATAAATTATAATGGCTATCTCATTTTCAAAAAATTTATTACTTTTAAATCTTTACAAATAAAATACGTTTCTATCAACAATATAATTTAAGTCAATAGCATAACTTTATTAAAGATTATTAACATTACCATAAAATTTATATATATGGATTTAAGTCCGGTATATTTTTTTGAGTTAATCATAATTTGTATGGAAATTAAAATATAATTATTAACACACACAGTTCATGGTTTATTGGTTAAGTATGATGTAATTAAAAACACATTAATTTAAATGCAAATAAATGTATTAACCTTTGATAATATTTACACATACATATTTCTATTTTAAACTTAACTCCATTTCCTATCTTTTGTATTGATTTGCTAATATTTCACCAAGTATGGGTAATTATTGTATCTTACTCTCGGTGTTAGAACTATCTTTTGTTTTGATTTGCTAATATTTCATTAAGTATACGTATATAAATTTGTGTGTGTGTGTATGTGTGTGTATGTTGTATCTATCACTCGCTATTATTAATCACATCTATTGTTTTATCGTCAATGGTTACGTGAGCATAGGAAATAATTATTAGTGTCAAGCGAACACAGTCACGGCGGCGAAGTGGACCACCTACCAGATATATTCGACAATCATATATCAATGTCATAAAAATGGAATGCTAACATATCGTTCAGGAATTGAAAACACTCATTAATTTATTTTAAGAGTTAATTAATTTTTGGTTATACATTGCAATCAAAAAAAATGCAATAATGAAAAATAAAAAATGTTATACATCTATGTTTATTTTTTATTATAATCAGTTACTAGAATTAGCGTACAATACAATAAACATATTTATAATTGTTTTAACAAAGAACGACCCATTTTTTGTACCCAGATGAATCAATAATACGAGGACTTGGCTCTTTAAAAAAGCATCAAGTTTATTTTTTTAATCCTTGTAATTCATTAAACCCGTAATAAAATCAAACACTACTTTAACACCCAATCACTTGCCAGTTTACTTGACAGATCTGAAACGGAATCTACCGATAACCGATTATTATAGGTCACACATGAGTACCCTCGCACCGGCCTCAAACTCATTGAAAATGTCGGAGCGATTTGACATTAAGAATATCTTAAACCTCTTGTCAAGCTGATTAGTGTTCTGACTGCTGAAAGCGGGGCACTGTTTTATTATAAGATTTAGTGTAAGTCAGACGTGTACTATATTTAGGCTTGATATTTTAATGTTTATTGAATCAAAACAAATTACAATTTTACGACTTGTATCTGACAGAGCGTTAAAACATTATTGGTTCATTCGCAAATTATACATATTATGTTAGAATTTTGTAACATTTAAGTATTTTGTGTATGGTGTGTGTATGTGTGTGTGTGTGTAAGTCGGTTAACTTGTGCGTTATTTATGTGAGTTAGCAAATATAAACCTGTCACTCATAATTCACCCACTATTTTTAAGTATCACAGTATGAGGATAATTACATTGCCCATTTACCATATTTTATTATAAGCAAAAATACCGCCAAAAATCATACTTTATTTATCATTACTAAAAAAAGGTAAAACCTAAAAAAGTACGACGTTTTTATTAAGTTTTTGTTTTATTTGAGCGAAAATGAGAAAATTTTCGGAGATAAATGCATGGTATGTACAAACATATAAAAATGTAAAACATACAAACAGAGATATGCCTTGGTCAATTTATAAGGATACAGGATATGCCCGTAACAGATTTTATCAAAACAAGTTTAGATTTTTTTGCATCCTTCACGAAGAAAGAAAGATATAATAAAAATAACTTTTTAAATAATTCATTTAAATTGTGTGTCATTCACTAAATAAGTATACATTTTTATTTTTTACGCAAATTGTGGTTAATTTCTACTGTTTTATATTATATACATAATTATAAGATTATATCAGTGGAAAAATCTCTACTAGTTTTTTAGTTTAATAATTTTAACACTACCACATTATACTATGCTACTAAATAATCTACAAATACTTCACTTCATCAATTAAAAGGTTATTTATAAGCATCACATATTATCACAGTTCATTGTGTCACTATTTATAATATATAATTCAATCACATATATAAATTTCAAACTCGTCCCGAATATATTGTGCTAGTTGCCAATAAACCAGTAGTTAACGATTTCCTAATCGCATTCTACACGCAAATGCCTTACAGCTAGGGTTGCCAACTCTCCGGTTTTAGCCGGACATGTTTGGCTTTTCCAGCTCTTACCCGAAAACATTTATATGTCCGGCCTGTAAAACAATTGCAACGATGATGTACACATTGTGGTATTTAAAAATCATATGTAAAAAGTTCCAAAGAAAATGACGTTTTGGATAAAAAGGTGGAAAAACCAAATATATATAATTGTCGGTTCAAAAATTACGTGCCTTTTAGGATAAAATTTCCGACCTAATACAGCACAGAGTCGGGTTTTTATTTTAGAAGATGTCAACCCTTCTTACAGCTACGAAGTTACAACGCTCAAAGCATATACATTGTTCATTTACAAAGTAGTGTTAATGTTGTAATGAACTTGAAACACTTTTGAAACATAATTAAAAGTAATCTATTACTAAGTTGACTGCAATGATTGATAGACATTTGACTTTCTTTATCGATAAAACTATTCATCTTTCATCATTATTTTGATAAATCTTAAATTCTATTTCACTCTGGACAGTTAAAATGTATGATGCCGCTTTTAAACGTGTGCAGCAATAAATGCTCCTTGATCTATTTTTAATATTATTAAGCAACCACATACAATGGTGGCCCAAAACAATGATTACAGTCATAATGGACAATTGTTAACAGAATTAAGAAGTAAGCCTCGACAACAAGGCTGTGTTGAACACGCTATAAGTATTCCACCAATAGGAGTTCTCCATTTCATTAAAAACATTTTTTTAATTTTAATGACATTATTCTTGCAATAAAATTTAATAATCTTTGTTTAATACCGTTATTGAGGTCAATGGTATAATGTTAAAGTCGTTACAGTGATTGATATTATAATTTGATGTAAAGCTTATATGTTATGACTCGTATGTATTTAATTATATTTAAATTAGATGCACTTGTAGTAGACCTTGACTCGTCCAAAACAAGTGATAAACACACACAATGACAACATCTAACACACACACAATGACAATTCCAACACACACACAATTACGAGCTCTAACACCCTACAATGACAAGCTCTAATACACACACAAAGACAACTCTAAGTTCTAACACACACAATGACAAACCCTAATACACACACAATGACAAGTTCTAACACACACAATGACTTGCTCTAACCGTAACTTGCTAGCATTAAAATTCTTAAAAAATATAATTGAATAGAGAAATAAGGATTCGACTAATAGTTTAATGAAAAGATCTTTAAAAGCGATACTCTCAATTGGTAGCGTATCAATGGCGACAGGACGGTTTCCCAGAGGTCGCGGGTTCGAATTCCTGCCCGTATCGTTTTATTTTTTATTCTATATTTAAAATTGAAATAAGCTAAACATGGCTATACATGTTTATAGATATTTTAAACACCTTTAAGGGTACATAAAAATGGAATCATGCCTCTTATGTCATCTCACACCTTCGAGGAACAGTGAGTCAGATGATTCAGGTCATGTGAACCATGTTAAATGTTTCCTAAGGTTAACGAAACCTGACTTACGTTTTACATTTATGAAGAAAAACTGCCCTTGTATGGAATTAATGTTTGCTGTTGTTAGATTTGAAAAATGAAAAAATCGTTAGCTTTCGTCTGCCTAACTGTCATAATTACATCAATACCTATAATAAAACTCAGATTTAATTTGCAGTTGTGTTTTAGATTTGTTTTATTTAAAGCTTGTGTAATGTATACTTTTCTAGCTAAAAATAGAGAATGAATAATAAACCGATACGGGCAGAGAACCCGCGAACTGTCGGAAATTGTCCCGTCGCTCTACCAATTGAGCTACCGTATCGCTAGCACTCTCGATGAATTAAGCATTCTATATGTGATTGTGTTATACATATATAAGTTTCTTTCGAAACTCCTACCCAATGTTTCTAACTTTTTAGTATATATACACATTGAAAAGATGCCACAACCGAAATTAATGTTTGTAAATATCTACATGTGTTAATACGTGAAGCTTGTTAAATATTTCACTTTAATTAAATTCTGGTTTAATATTGAGGTATAATCAAATATGATGATCGAACATATTTATTGAATCAATACAAACAGACATCCTCAGCTATTGATTTTTTTTTTTACTTTTAGGGCTTTGTATTACAAATATATATTGAATTGTTTTGCAATCAGAATGACTCGATAACATTTATTAAACGGATGTAAGATGAGCTACTCATGTTTTATAGTTAGATATGATTAGGGTTGCCAACAATACTTTATAATAACGTCTCCCACTTTATTTTTCGTATTTATCCTTTATAATTGTTGGAATACAAATAAAGTATGTGAAAATACTTTATTTCCGAAATAATAATGATTAATCATTTTCAGAGGAAGGTACAGTCGATAATTGGCAATTTATATTTAAAAATGCATGTAATACTTTGAAAAAGTAAAAAAAAACTTACTTACTTGCCTTTCCGAAAAAAAAGAGCGTCAATTTATTTTATTAAAAACGAATTCTTGATTGTATGGCTTAAAATCAATAGGAAAAAAATATTGGCTTGTGCTAAAAACACACCAAAAATCGTTTTTAAGGCAATAAAAACATGAAATTCCAAAAAATACTAGGAGTATAATGACTGATAACTGATATTTATAGAAACCAGACCGGTTTGAATCAACTGCCGATATCAAATTGATTTTAGGAACTTACTGGTACATGACAGGTTACCCTCAATTGTAGATAATAAAGTTTCTTTACATGGATAAGATAAAAAAGGGATGGCAAATATCCTCTTTTCATTTCTTTTCATTATCTGTACTTTCGTGCAGAATTTTCAATAAAGCTATCAAAGATAATATATTTTCTATGTTATATTATTTAATATATTTACTGTGCCAGATGGATATGTCACTTTTATAGGTTTGAGAGGTCACAGCTGTATGATATTACGATGTACGTATGATACGTAAAATTTGTATGTATACACTTTGAAAAATTAAATTAAAGAAATTAAATCATCAAAAATTTAACCTTTATACATAATTACATACATACCTATATAAAAAATACAAACACAATATACATATTCAAGTCCAAATAATTATGAAGTAAATAAAATAATAAATAATTTATCTATTTCTATGTTATTAATAAATTTATATTATGATTAAGTCATAAAAATCAATTACATCCTCAATATTATTCTGAATAAAATGTATTTAAATTAATTTATAACAAAAATCTACTACTAGTCTACTAATAGCCGAGAATCGTCTTGTTAGCGCAGAATCATAAAAATACGACCACATTTAATGTAGTTAACCTTTAACAGATATCCTATTATGAAGGCATTAATAAATGTCCTCTGAATAAATAAAAACATGTTCTTATATAGGTAATAAATAAATCTATGAATGTTCTACTGACACCATAAAAAATACTAATTTCTAGACTGCAGCTAAAGCACCTTTTAAAATATTTAAGATCCTATATAACTTTTTTTTATCTGTCCAGTCCAGTTCGAACTTATAAACCATAAGCACCGAGAAATATAATTAATAACATAATTGTATTCATTATTCTATGTTTTTTTTATTTTATATAAAACATATGTATATATTGGTTTTCTTTCTGGGTGTGATACTACGGTAAATACAACCACTGCTGGGTACTAGTCAACCTTGTTGCTACATACTTGAATTGAGCCTTTTTTTAACAACCAGATGCAGGTACAAGTTTTTCAAGTTTAAGGTTACTCTCACAACACCCTAGATATGACCATGTTCATATTTTAATACACGTTTAACACCAATTTCATTCAAGAATGCAAATATACTAAAGCGAATAAAATATCACATAAAAACAATTCGCTAGCATTTTTTTTATAAAACCATAAAAATCATATTCCTAAAAACGTTTATGTTATAATAAGTAACCTTACCAGGTATTGCCATGCCTAGTTCCAGGTATTCTTTGACAGAAGGGTTGATGAAGGATACAGGCGCTGGCGCAGTGTTGCTCTCTGGTTCAGGAGCATCCAGCGCCTGCGCCGGTTCCCTGACCGCTCCACTGTCTGCCCGCAGACGTTTCACTCGGGAACCATCTTGTGTTCCTCCTACACATAATAAAAGTTTGTGTAGATTAATGTTTTTAATGGTTTTGCTTGGTAATCGAGCAAGGTAAGCTTCATAAGACCATTGAGTTATCTACCTTAAATTAATTATGTATATAGAAAAGAAACTAATACACAATTTGGTATAAGATTATCAAAAGTCATATCAGAAACAGGCTTGTATACCCGTTCCTGATTCATTGATAATTGATATCCATTTAGATTAGCTGTCATCACTAGGTAAATGCCTACTTTCATGTTACTGATAACGAAATAAAGCCCATGTTACTAATTCGTTCTTTATATGTTATGAATGTTATATGTGACGTTTCTATATATTTTCCAATTTAACATCCGTAACCCTTCCGGGGAATGAAAAGGTCAAATCGGTATTTTTCGGTGAGTCCATTGACACAGCGAGTCTTGTACCCATTTTATCACCTCCCATACTTTTTCCACCTAGTCCTTAAGGATTTTATTTAACTTCACCTGGCTTAGCTACCAATTTCTAAGACGCATGCCAACCTCACCGACCTATTATTTTCTTTTCCGTCATTACGATGGTAGTCTTCAATCTCGTAAGTCCAAAGGCAGTTGCGGCATATTTACTTCCTTATCATGAGATTACGTCCGGTAAGAATATCACTCTTGGTGAAAGTATTCTAAGGTAGCCTACAACTTCATTGAACATAAAGATTGAAGATAAATACATAAATAGGTTAAATAATGTTTATACCCTTCTCTCTCTTCCTAATTATTGGTCTAATCCTTATTAGATGAAAATAATTTAAAAACACAATTAAATAAAGGAAAGAATATTATTTCAATAATAATATAAAAATAAAAACGCTTGAAATGATTGGTCGTGTTTTTAATATTATTTCATTTATTTCTAACAACCTTACTATTGTTCAAAAATATTTAAAAAGTTTATTAGTTACTAGAAATCATGACAAAATATTATTAAAGTGTTAAATATATTCAAGCACTCTGACTTTTAATAATATATTTAAAATAACTTACCAATCACTGTTAGCAGCGATATAAACACCGCTGGCAAAACACGAAAATGTTTTCTTCCAATCATCTTAAAAGTGCATTTACAAAACAATGAAAAAAACACTATAACATACTGAATACACTATGTTACTTCTGAATTTACGAACGCGACAGGTAGCAAATAATGAGTCATTGAAGATTTTCATACACGGGTTACTGGTAATGACTGGTTCTTCGCCAAAGTTACGTAAGACATCAACTCGCGTGCTGTTTGGGGAACAGACAAACGCGCAATGTTCGCTCAGCGCGCACTCAAAAGACACTTACATAAACATCTGACCCAAAGCTGTAATACTATTTACCTGACCTCTAACTTTATAGATGGGTAGAACATTTAATAGCTTTGTATTGTATTTATTTTAAGATTGTTCGTATAATATCCGCATTAAAGGTTTTAATAGTCTAACTGTTGCCAATTTCATCACAGCATCGTTGACCTACAAGTAAAAAAAATGTTTTACTCACTTTGTCTTCTTTTATTTCTCATCTTTAAGTAATATAATAGTAATATAGTAGTAGTTAAGTAGCAAAAACGAGTTAAATTTGCAAACAGCATCAAGAACCTCCATATCCAACGAAAACAAAATCTAAACAATTAAATTTCGTTAAAAAAATCTTTCTTTTAACTGAAAGAGGTTTTTTATAAAAACCGTAATATACTTTTAATCAATAATAAAATTAAATATCAATTGCATTATGACGAGTAATAAATGTAATTGGAGTAAAATAGAATAGTAAATCGCTATATTCGACACACATGGGAGCAGGTGAAGAAAGAACCGATCCATACGTTTAGCAAAGAGTTCCGCTAAGCAGTTGACGTAGTGGAATATTCGTTTTAATACGAAAATTATATAAAAACTTTAATAATTACGAATTTTACTAGCAACTTTTATTTCACCTCCTTACGGGTTGAATTTAAAAAATAAAAACTTTTTTTTTAATTACTTTACTTACACTATAAACTAAAACCTTGTGCCAAATTTTACCAATCATAGACTCGGTCTGTTATCCTTTTATATTTATAATCTAGTCATAACTTTTAATGGAAATAAACAAACTAAAAAGGCCTGCTTGAAAAGAAGAAATAAAGTAACAAATTGTGGAAGCGCAAGATGTTGGTGATGACTGCTAAGCGTTTTATTTTTAAATGCAGCTTGTCTTCTTTTCTAACCTTATTTTCTAAACTATCTACATAGTCTAGTAAAAAGCGTGGGGTGCTCGATATTTAAGGTATTACAATCATTCTATTAGCAACTATCTATGAGAGGATAGTTATGAATCACAGTAAAATGCACCCCACAATTTTTACTCAGAATTGAATTATTCTGTTAATAACTTAAATTTTATTATAATTTTATATTAAGGCGATTCACTATGATTAATTGTTCGATCTTCTACTACTGTAATTTTATACTCTTTGTCATTAAAAATTATTTTGTATTTTTAGTTCGGTTAGCAATAAAAGCGTGTTTTTTTAGTTTTTTAAACTATTGTTTATTTTAAAAAATATATATATATTTTTAAGTTTTATATGTGATTATGTAAAGTGTCCACCCTTAGCTTTAAACAGTCGGGTTATTCATCGATAGATATACGAACGGTTTTCATTGGAAACTTGGTCACTGCTGCCTCCAAAGATTTCTTGAGCGACTCAATATTTGGGTGACGCTTAGAGCAAGCCATGTCTTCTAGCACATACCACGATGTATAGTCCTAAGGGTTTAGGTTCGGACTAGCCGAAGGCCAATCATTAGCCTTTACGGAGTCTGCAACATATTGCTCAAGCCCAATTTGGGTAGTGCGCACCTTATGACCCGAGGCTGAATTCTGTTGTAATGTCCACACTTCGTTTTTAAATAACGTATTGTTGAGAGGTTTAACTACCGTTTCTAACACGGTATCTTGATATTTTTTTATTAATGATTTTCGTCTGCGTATCGAAGTAACAGCTGTTTTGATCTTTCGACTGTCTTTTGTTTTAGTACCACGTTTAAGGTATGTACAGTGTAACTCCGGTAAGCATTTCTCTGGAAAGGATTTTCTGCTTCCTTATGGGATTTTGACGAATTCTGGCCTTGACTGCATTAACGGCCTGGTTTGTTCCGCGGTCATTAGTCCGCGGACGGGTGGATCTCCCACGGTCATCTAAATACATGGTTTCAGTGTACCTTTGGATGGTACTTTACGAAACACAAACACTGTGGGGTGTGCATCCGCTGGGACGTGAGCGACAGCTGTGTGGTGTATATCCGCTGGGTCGTGTAGGTATCCTGGGTGTTCCTTCTCGTCGAGCATTCATTTCGAGCGTCTAGGGTTCGGAGGTGGCGGCTCTCGTGCCAGGGGCGAAGCGCCTGAGGTGGCTAGGATAAGGGCAGGGGCACAAAATGTCCTGATCCAGTGGTGAAAACGATAGTTGGCGTCTCCGGCCGCCAGTTTTTTCACTGTTGGGGTGCTACTACCGCACCTCAAGCGGTAGGTGAACCGGCGGCACGGGACTCTGACGTTCCGCCTTGTGCAGATACTCTCGGGGCACGGATGATTCGGGGGGTATCTGCACAAGGTAGCGAGGAGTGAGGCGACCCCCTGTTGTCACCACTATGATGAGCCACAGGACTCGGCCCGTCAAACCCTGGAGGAGTGTGCGGCGTGGGACCGCCAGCGAGAAGAGCTGGCGGTCGTGATCGGCAGCAGTGTCTCGCTGTCGAGCGTCATTTCAAAGATGCTCGTCAGTGAGGACGTTTGGGTTGCCATGGCCTCCTTCTGCGAACAAGTCATTGCCGCAAAGGAGGCCGCGGAGCGTGTCAGGGAGCTAGCCTCTACCGCTGACCCGTAGAGTTAGGCTGAGAAGAAGGAGGCGGGAGTATGCTCGCCGCTTCCTTCCCCAGCCGCAGTGCCTGGGCGGGAGAGGGGGGGGACCTCTCCCGCCCATTATAGGCCTACGAGGGAGGGTGTCTAAGTTGATCGGGGCCCCTCGCAGGGGGTTCCACCGGGGCGTCATGGTGCATGCGAAAGCGATGCCGTGGCATCCCACTAAGGCGATGAGGTCAACCACTGGTTTTTTAGTGGGTAGCCTTAAAAATGGCAGCGTCTCCTATGCTGCCGGGTAGTCCCACATACCCCCTCGGCCATCACCACCTTCCTGGCCGCTGGGATGATGCGTAACGCATTTTTCTAACGATTTAAAAAAGTAAAAAAAAAATGGTATCCTGGGGGTCTGACCGGTAGTCTGTAGTGGAGAGAGTCTGGCTAAAGAGAGGCAGCACGCTTGGGTGGGGGGAAGGGGATCCCTCCACAATCTTTCAAGCCCGCGAAAAAGGGATGGGTGCTGATGTGGACTATTTTTTTGTATAAATAGTATTTGGATTAGAATGACTGAGGATCGCTTGCTATTTTTATGGATGCCACCCCTCGGTCTCCGTTGTACATTAAACGACTAATAGGTATATCTGTTTAATTGTTACGAGGATTACACTAAAAGTTCTTAAAAAATCTACAACTGAGCAAATTATCAAGTTATTAATTTTATTATATCTTTTCAAAGTAGTGTCCATTCACATCAATACATCCATGCATCCGATGGAACCACTGATAAAAACACTTACCCCACTCGTCATTAGAGGTCTTTTCGACGGCAAATATAAATTTCAAGGTGCGGGGTCAGAGCTATGGGCCGGGTGAACCCGTAATTCAACGCTTGACTTCGCCAAATAGTCGATTGTTCGCCCGGCGGTGTGTGACGAGGCGTTGGCGTGGTGAAGGAATCCTCCTACTGCTGTGAAGTCGTTTTTCTCGAAACTTTCCCCAGACCGCTACCGAACGACAATTAGTACCACTCAGCAATTCTGCTGACTTTTGAGGATTAAAAAATAGATTCCTGTTTTTTAATCCTCAAAAACAATTATAGCGGAATAACCTATCCTTCCCAAGAACGAGGCCACCAAATTTTTTTCGACACCTCTTTTCATTTTGGTTGGCAACTCCTCGGAACCCTCGTTTAAAAAAATAATTTTAAATTAAATGCAAACTTTTTAATTATCCGTGACAGAATTAAAGTTAATTAAAAAAAATCACTTATTTTATGTTTATAATCATATATTTTGAATTCTTTCGAATTTTTCTTGAAGAATTAAAGAGTATTAAAAAGAACTTTTGTGTAGAAATTTTCAATGCTCCTTTATTATTCCAAATTCTTCGAGGAAACGAAAATTAAAAAGCATTAAATTTTTTTAATTCTTTTTTATTTTTTCAAATCCTCTGCGAAAACAAAATTTGCTACATTATTTTAGTACTTACTTTAATAAAAAGAATTAGTTCCTCTTCATTCTTTTGAATTTTCCACCAGAACAGAAATTACTACATTATTTTTTAATTAAAAAGGATAAGTTAGGATTACAAATATTGACTCCTTTTATATCGTTTTCTATTCTAAAATGATAATATATTTTTTGGAACATGAAGGGGAATTAAAAAGAATTTGTTGAAATTGTGTACATGCCTTATACAGGCCACTAGCACATCACTCTACACTTTGTGGTAATTTGTAAAAAACAAAAAATTAAAACTAAGAAGTAAAAAATGTATGTCAATGAAAATATAGAATGTACAAATATGTTTTTTCTAAACTAGAATATATAAATGACTCTGTTTGATTTTAATATTATATTATATGGATTTTTAACTTAATTGTTATTTGCAAAACCAAAATACTCCTACAATACAATAGAATTCATTTCAAGTTTGATTATAATTGTCCGGAAAATTAAGAGTATGGAAAAGTATCAAATAGGTTTCAAAAAGTGTGCTTTTTAATACTTTATAATTCTCTTTTCTAATCAGGTAAGGAAACACCAACAGAGCTAAGTTTTTTTTGGTTTCCGGATCATACTAGTAAAACAAACTTGACTTGACTCACACGAATGCCTAAGCTTATCTGAATCTGCTAATAGGTCACTCTTTTATCAGTTTCTATCATACGCCGCACAACACTGATGTTATCTTCAGTCGTCGCCGTAGAAGGCCGACCCTCACTTAAAACATCGTGAGATTAGTTGGACCACGTTTAATCTCATTAAACCAGTGGCTTGAGATGGGGCTTCATGGTAAAAGGCCAATCGAAATCTATCATAACTTTTTGGTTGACTTAAGTGACATCGAGAGTATTAAAAAATCGTTATACAAAATTTTTATCGGCTTAATTCATGCTGACGTGACACAAACCGTTTTCAATTTGCCGGCCAATATTTAAACATAGACAAAGGTATGAAACTCTTTGTCAATGATATTAACAAAAAGTTCCATTTACATTTTTTTTTATTATATTGTTTACAGCCAGTTCTAAGCACTTTTAGTTTGAACCTTGTAAACATGTTTTCTTTTTGACTAATAACTTCTTATATATTTTAAGCTACTTTTCATTGATTATATTTAGGGAACACATAATGACGTCTTGAACATAATAATAGAATCAAACACAATAATTTAAATGCTTGTTGTAAAAAAAACTGTAATTTAAGAAAAAAAAATTGCCATCTTTTAATCTTTCAATTATATAATTAGTAAAATGTTTCGACATGACATGGCTTATATCTTAAAATTAGAATATTTGGCGCAATGCAAAAGCAATTTTGATCTCTTATTATACAAACATTTTTACATCTGATATACTACAATAATAAATTTTGTCTCTTTAAAACTTCTGGTCTACAAAAAGCTAGAGAAGCTAAGGCTCATGACGAACTGTCTAAATAGTATTATTTTAAATATGTACCCTTAAACCATAGACTAATCACTAATCCGTAACTTGCATTTTTCATAGAATTATTAAACAATTTTAAGTCCTGACGAAGGAGGTAGCTGTTTGGTATTTGTCATAGAGATATTATACATAATTCTATGGAATTTGTAGTATTTCTATATATTAACTGAATAATCCTACGGGAGTACATATTAGTCTATGACTGGAGATTAAACTCCAAATTCGAATAATAACTTGTGAAAATTTGGCAGCGTAGCCAACTTAGGAGTTTTTCCCCTAAATTTAGGGGGAAATTAAGCGCTCCATAGACTTTTAGGAGGACAAAATGTTTAGGGCTTTTAAATTTCGAAGATTTTTAATTTGTATTATCGGTATAATTTTCAAACAAGGTTGTAACTGTTGAACTGTATTTTGTTTATTGACATTTAACTAGTAACATTAAATTAAAATTTCAAGAACATCACGTTAATTTTAAGAAGAATGTTATAAGTTAAGGTTAATATTTAAAATTTAAATGATAGTAACGATTCCACATATTTTATTTGTTAAATTTGTAGTTTAGGGGTTTTCGAGATTACACTTAGGGGGGAAAAAAATTCAGGTGTTAGCAACACTGGAATTTAGAGTACAGAAAAGATCAAATTTAAAATAAAAAGTTTTTACTGTAATTTGGCATATATTCTCAAATAATCAAAATACATTAGATTATAAAAAACTATTTTGAATTTGTATGTCTATCTCATATTAGAAATTAGAATTCAATCTTTTGTCGCTCTTTAAAAAACTACCTACCGATTTTATGATTTGTTTGCTTACAGATTTTGATTCGAGTAGGTTCTTTTTGTGCTAAAAGTCATCATTAAGTTATGACTATAACATTGATAAGAAGAAAAAACAACTAGTATACCGTCAAGCGAAGATGGATTCAAAAATTAAGAAATGTTGTCCGAAGTGTTGTCAATATTACCATTTTAAATGTAAGACAAATTACTTTTATGAACTTTACAACTAAAGAAAGTAAACAAACATACGATCAATACAAGTAATAAAAATAGATTCGTAACGCCTAATTTTTGACTTTAAAAAGTTAACAAATCCTTCATGGGCTTGAGTGTACGCATATATAATAAAGTTCCACAGGATCTCTTAGATCTTCCTTCTCTTATCTTTAAATCTAAAATTAAAAGTATATTATTAAATAAATCTTGTTATAACATTCAAGAGTTTTTGATTGATCGAAATGTGTGGAACTTGGGTCATTGACTCATTTGCAGAGCTTAAGTTATAATGTATAAGTCAAACATTGTTAAATTTCATTTAAAAAGAGAAACTGTTGAGTTTCAGCTCTTCTCAGCAGATCAGCTTTCCGAGCTGGCTAGCTTACTCACAGCCTGACTATACTGACCAATTTAATGTAATTGACGATTCAAAAGTGTGTCTAAATGCCGACTTGAATAAAATTATTTTGAATTTTGGAACAAATATGTTTACTTCCAGTAAACAATACTGTCAGCTGGTCGATTTTAACAGACATGTAAAATGACTGACTGCTTTTATAAACACTTTATATAAAATTGAAATACATTATTTTTAAAGAAGTGTCTAAATATTACAAAAATAGTTCTTGTAAATTTGATAATTGTAATTATTTAATTTCTACCCATGAAAACTACTTAAAGGTTAACATTCCTATCACTAACATTTTCAGCATCAGGTGCTAAACCTGAAGATAGCAATATACCATTATTTTTATCATGTGGTCACTCCATGTGCGAAAAATGTATTGCAACTATAATCAAGTGTGAAGAGTTTATCAAGTGTCCCATTTGTGGGCAGGACATACACATTAGTGGAACTGATCATGCTGTATTGGTTAACAAGTTAACAAGTAAACTTAACAAGCATTTTTTATATGAACTGTTCCCTGTCAATCATAACATGCTAGGAGAACTTATGTTGCACTGTATTGAGGTACTAAATTTGAGTTTTTTTAATTATTATTATTTTACTTTAATTTTATATCAATACAAATATACTGCTATTACCTAAATCAACTTTTATAAATTTTCCTTTTTAGAATAAATCATTACTAAAAAAGAAAATTTTACAAACAGTTTTTTTATATAACTACTTTTTTTCAAAATATGTACATTTTTACAAAATACTATGATATATTTTTTTATCTTGTAGCCAAATAGTGGAAAAAACCACAATGATGATGAATACTTTCTAAATATTACAGAACTTATAAAGATTAATGAATCAGAGCAAGGTAGGTAGCACCCTTATTTTAGGTGATAAAATTTATATCTAATTAGTATTAAAGTGACTAATATTTTAAAACATTTAACAGGCAAATGTGTAGAGTGCCATGAAGAAACTTCCAAAATGTGCAAACAATGTGGCATCATCGTCTGCAGGAATTGCTTCATTAAAAGCCATAAGAACTTTATCATTTTCAAAAATCATGCACTGCAAAATATTGGTAATGTCAAGTATAACTGCTATATAACTACTATATATATATATATGTAAATCATAATTATTTATTTAAAAATATATATTTGTAGAATTTCAATCAGAAGATGCTTTATGTGCCACTCACAAAACTAAATCACTGGACTACTATTGTACTAATTGTGCAAAAGCTATATGTATGGACTGTTTGATGGTTGGTGGTGAAAAGTCATGCAAGAACCATGATGTGACATCCATACAAGAAGTGGTATGTGTTAAATTTTGTTATATTTTACATGTTTTATTTGTTAGCTGTATTAAGTATGTAATTACAGAGCTCTGAACTTACAAGTTAAACCCACACATGTTATTGTTAAGGATTACTTTTGATATTGCTGTATTAAACAAATCTAAAATTCACATTTTAAGATACCAAAACATATCTAGTGTTAATATAATGATGAGAATACAACTCTGCATTTAAAGATACAGATAGTATTGTTTATAGAAGATAATAATATACAATATTTTATTAATAAGGTTAATGTAAAGAGTATTTTATAAAGTTCAGAATTTTGTTTTACAATAATCATCCAATTAATATTCATCTCAAAGAAAAGCTAAAATTTAAATCACAATTCATATTATTTATTAATTTGTCTGCTTATTTTTGGTAAGTTCATGTGAGATTTAAGCTTTCAATATAACTAGCTTTTGAAATTAAATTTAAAATATTTACAAGATATATTTTATAAGAGAGGTATTTTTATTTTTAGAATGAAGAAATGTTGGTTGAACTTTCTGAAATGACACCCAAAGTCGATGAAACTTTTAGAAGACTTACTAAAACAGCTGTTGTAAGTTAATATTTGAAAGCATTTTAATTTTAAATCCTCAATTTATTTGATGTACCATGACTTAATATTTCAGGATATAGGACATACACTAATGAGACTAGATAATGAAAATAGTGTTTCTAGTTTTACAAAACTGCTCAATCAAGTCGAACAACACTACTCCAAACTGAATGCGGCTATACAAAAACAAAAGAAGGAAATCACAGATAGCATTATGGACATGAAATTAACTGAAATTGAATCTCTTAATGAAGCCAAATATAGTGTGGCTGAATCAATACAGAAAGCCAAACACACTTTGAATACTATAAATTCCATAGATACTAATAAATTAAATGAGGTAATAATTTGATAAAATTAATTGTAATAATCATATACATAATAATATCACAGGACAAATTACACAAATTGATCTACCACATTATAAATACCTTGAATTTGTAATAAACAGCCAAACCCCAAAAATATTGACTTCTATGCTCATCACATATATGCCTGTCCATGTTGGGTAGTGAACCCGAACCCCTTTGACAACAGGTCTGCGCTAACCACCCGAGTTGCCGCTTTCCGCCTTCGTCGGACAGAAAAATAGCCTACACATCTCAGGAAGTAAAATAAGAAAGCCTCAGATCACATGTTCGTCAACCCAGGTCGACAATTAAATGTGATCCGAGACATTTCTTATTTTTCTTCCCTAGGTGTGTATAATATACTATTATTGCAATAAAAGTGGTTAAAATAATAAGAAATAAATCTTAAATAGTATCAATTCAAATACAAAAAAAATGTTTAATGGATTCAACCAATAAAAATCGCTCTTATCTGTTTACCATAAGAAACGAGCAGGTTATCTTCAAACAGGACAGTTACGAACTGTTCTAACATCCAGTTCACTTTTCATATACAAAAAAAATACTTACTATAGAAGTACTTGACATAAAAAATAACACTGATGTCCAAAGAAACTATTTAACGCAGACGAAGTCGCGAATAAAAGCTAATAATTTATATACTATATTGCAGGTAAACATGTCTGCTATTTTAAAAGATGCTAAGGAAGTTGTAAACACACCGTGGTATTTAAACCGAGAAGAAGGAGATACTCATTTAAAGTAAGTTAAAGTAGTTTTAGTTGACAACTATTTGTATACCTTTTACGTAATATTCATTATATCTTTTATTAAAATTGTATTTTTCTGAACTATTTTATTTACAGGTTAAAGATAAACGAAGATATTCTTCCAATTGTCAACAACTATGTACAACTAGAGGGTAAGGCAAACACTACATACTCTCTATGTACTACACAAGAACTGAACGATAGACATGAAGATATCCCAGCAGCCCCAAGCACAGTGGTATACCCTCCTGAAATTGTTAGAGGTGTGTATATTTATGAGATGGGGGGAGCAAAGCCCTAACCCTGACATCCCCTTCATACCATTGTTTAGTTTTGAAGATATATCAATCTTAAGTATTGTAAAAATTAAACTAAAATGTAAGTCACTAGGAAATCTCGTAATGTCTCCGGCGCTTCAGGAGATTAGAATTTCTAAATTAAGCAGGATAAATAAATTACGAAATCACAAATGTTACTTGTCAAGTTGCCGGCATTTTATGTTAGGGTATATAAAACCCAACAAAGTTTTTACAAAAAATGTTAATCTTTTTAAATGTTTTAATGTAAAAAATATATATAATTGGGAAAATATATTGCATAGATGGCAAACACTATTTAAATATCTAGGTTTTCTGCTAATATTGATGAGAATAATGCTGTCACTTGCAAATAAAAAAATATATATATAAAATTGCTGAAAATAGTTTTAAAAGAAAGGAAAGATCAAACCCCCTATAAATGCGACCATTTACAAAACCTAAGGCCACTAAAGTGAAGCCAATCTGAAACCCTAACCCTAATGGTACTTCAGTGATGTAGGAAAAAAATCATAGACAATTTAAATATAAAAAAAAATTGAGAAAAGAGTTTCTTATTTTAAAGTATGTACAACAAATCTAGATGTACGTCAGCTGAACAAAGTAAAAGCAGAAAAAGAAAAGGAAAACATAAAACCAACATCTTTTATCAAGAATGTGCCGCAATACAGGAGCAAGTTGGGTTCATGTTCCTCACTTAATTCTATCGCCAGTGACTCCTCTCATAAAAGTTATCAATCTTGTAAGATTTTTTTTTTATAGTTAAATAAGATTTTGAAATACGCCTTATCTGTTTATTTCACTTTGACCTTTAGATGACCAAAGGCCGACAGTATCACCTTTTCCTGAAAGCCAACACCCCAAGCAAATACTTGAAGGTAAAGAAAATGTTCTAATTTCATATATTATTATTAATTTATAATAACGTATTTTATTAATAATAATGTATTTTATAGGTTCTCAAGAATTAATTTACATATCACATATCGTGGATCCACATAATTTCTATGTACAGCGGGCCTGTCACCAGTCTAATGTGAAGGAACTCTTGAGAGGGTTCCGTAATGCTGTATCTATGCCGAAGCCTTCTCTTAGCCATGTTGCTGAAGGTTTGTAATTAGAATATATTTTACTAGAAATTCAAGATTCAGTCTAGACATAATGTCATTCCTGAAATTATTATATTACATAGATATTAGAGATTGCAAAACATTTCAGTTCCTTATAGTATAAAAAATATCTCTAACAACAATAATATTTATATCCCAGATTTTTTATTGTTTGTTTTTGTAATTGGATCTTTATAACATACATTTATTTATGTTATATTTAAATTATATTTATTTTAATATAAATATTTTTGTAGGTAAAGTATACCTGGTATTAAACAAAGCAGATAATCTGTGGCAGCGATGTCGCATTATGACCATCGACAGACAAAACCTTAACAAGCCGCTATACAGAGTGTTCTGTATCGACTTTGGCAGCACTGAGATCGTTACTATTGACAAGTGAGTATACATATTAGTTTATTAATGTATTCAAAATTAATTTGTTTCCGATCAATAGTTTTTATTATGCACTGAAACTATTTTGAATTTTGGAACAAATATATAAATTTATAATTCGTATACTTTTCCAGTAGATACATTTATGCAAGGTTACTTTTATGCTAGTTATGTCAAATGAGTGTCATCAGCGACAACTCCTTTTTTTTCTGTACATTTTTAATTTTTTGTTGTTGCTGTTATTGTTTCCTTCATTTTTTATAATCCTATCAGAAAAAAAAGAAAACGAAAAATATATATAATAACTGTTTTTTTATTTATTAATTACTTTCATTGATTTTTTTATTAAATTAGTATTTGTTTTTTTTTAATTAACTTCATTTTATTATTGTTTTTTTTTTATTTTACTTTCATTAATTTTATTTTGTATTTTTAATTTTATTTTATTTTGTTTTTTAATTTCATATGGGTGTGGCATATAAATAAAAGATTGTAATTTAAGTTATAAAAGTGTCTGATTAATAAAAGTTATAATTAATAATTTGTAAATTGTTTTATTCAGACTACGACTGCTACCGCCGGCTCTTATCCAGTCTCCTCCACCGTTCGCCATCAACTGCTGCCTCGCCAACTGTGAGCCCATCAACGGTAGCTGGACCAGCGACGACTCGCTGCTTATACAGAACATTATTGACAAGTACGTATTAGAATTTAAAAAAACCTAATAAAAACGCTTTTATAAAAAAATAATTAAAAAAATAATAATTGTTTAAAAAAAAACAAGATATAAATTTTAATAAATTGGAATTAAGAATAGTATAAATAATATTAAAAAAGTATTTAATGGTAATAAAAAACGATGGACGGAGACGGTAATCATTAAAAAATATATATTTTTTTTTTGTAATATTGCATTGTCATAAATAAGGCTATGGTAGGTGTACAAAAATTCAAATTTAATAATTATAATATTAGATTACTGACTATATTGATACAGACAGGGTTTAGACTGTTTACGTTTTTAATTTAATAATGAAGATATTTTTATTCGAATCCGATTGCAGAAAACAATAAAAACTGTCCATAAAAATATTACTGTCTGTGTAATTTTTTTTTATAAACTGTGCTTTACCAAAAAAAAAAACATGCGTGCGTACAAAGTACACATGTCAGAAGTGAAACTTCTTTGGCGAACTAATTTATAAATCTTGTTTAACACGAAATTCTGCTAATTATAAGCATTAAAATTTAAAATTATATAATATAATTTATCTACGACTAAAATATATTTACTACATTAAAAAATATTACTCAAAACAACCGAAGGAGATTAAATGAACATTAAGTTTTATTAATAAATATTTGTAGTGTATATAATATTATATAATATTTACGACTGTTCAAATATATTTGTAAGCGATAAGTTTTCCAATTACTCTTTAATATCATATTTCAGTAAATACCAAATGTTGTTTAAGAGTTTCGTACGATGACATATAAAAAACACAAAAAAAAATAATTAAAGAGAATTATTAAAATAAATTTATTTTATATTGTTTGAAAAATAATATAGTCAAATCTCAGATGTTGAATATTAAATTAAAATTCCTCGTGATTTTTTGTAAATATTAAAAATACCTAATCCAATTTAAATATATACAAAATTTTTGTAAATTAATGATAACTCTAGAAATTCCAATTTTTAAATTAAAATTTCGTCGAAAGAATTTATGAAATATTGTTATTAGTGTTTTATGCACAATGATTTATTGAAATCTCAAATGACGAATTGTAAATAAAAATGCCACGTGTTTTTGTCAATATTAGAAATTATTAATTAAGTTTTGTTTTTGAATTCAAATTTAGAAAAGCGAATTTATGAAATATTTTTATTTTATGGTAAATGATTTATTAAATTATCAAATGACGAGTGGCAAGTTGAAATATCACATGTTATTTGTAAATATTAAAACTACCTAACCTTCAAACCAATTATCATAAAAAATTGTAAATTAACAAAAAGATAACAGATATATTACTTACTTCGAATAATTGCTTGATACAGGACAACTTACAAATTTATTCACAAAGTTTTTTCACAAAGTTTTTATTTATAAAATTCTCTTACTGTTTATTCACTGTAGAAGTGTCTAATAATATTGTAAATATTACGCTATGCGACAGAAATGCCATCTAAAGTTCTAATAATTAAGTATTAAACGAATACACAACCAATAGGGCGTGTATTCTTTCTCGATATCCCGTATTCTCTCTCTCTCTTGTTCAGTCTTTCTCACTATAGCTCTCTCCCACCTCACGATCCATAGCACTATGCGTGATACGACGTTCGCTCTGTCTCACTTTTTCTCTCAATCTTTCTCACTCGCTTGCTCCCTACTCTCGCTCCACGGCTAGTTGCTCATGCTACGTTCGCCCTGTCTTACTCTCTCTCAATCGGTCTCGATCACTCTCTCTCTTTTCCGACACTTCCGTTGCATACCGGCGTGACGTTTCATTTGTAAAAATTTTACCCTCATGCGCCTAAAGAAGTTTCACTTCAAAAAAAAAATTTATGAACCTCCGATACAAAAAGAATAAAAATAATATTATTATGTACTTTGATACGGTGTACGGTAATGTTATTAGATTTAAATAAAAATATAATTACCGTTCCTGTATTCAACTAATTTATTTACGAAAATAGGTAAGAATAGAAAATGTGTAAGAATTATAAATAGTGGGTTGGTCAGGCCCGTCTGGCTTCACTACCGTAGTCCGGTACTCCCCTGCTGCCACGGATGATGTTCGGGCGTGGAGATGTAGGCACGATGGAACTCGTGCCGCCTTTAAATTTGAGGGTACGCAGGTGCAGCCAGTGTTGTTGCCGTTTTTTATAATAAAACGTGGTACCCTGTGAATAGCATCACAGTTATAATTTGATAAATGTGCCTGCGCCGATTGTGATCCCACGTGTGTCTAGCTAAGGAGAAACCGTAAGCAGTAGTGTGGTATTCACAATCGGAACGGAGTTACAAACATTATAAAAGTAAAAAAAAATAAATTATATTAAACAGGCTTAACGCAGCAGCAAAAGATACAAAGATATACTATAAATACTACTAACAATAAAATAATATATATTTTATAATTATTTGACTTCTATATAATTCTAATTAAAACAACTACAAGCAAAAGCGAAGCTTTTTAAAAGCAATCAAATATTTAATAAATTATTTAAGTTTAAAAGAAAAAAATAACACGTGTTCAATACTTACCCACTTGGGGGTACACTTAATATATATAAAATATATATATATAAAAACTCAAAATATTTAATTATATTTAAAACACTCAGTTTTAAAATTAAAAAAAATAGTGAGAATAGAACACAGGGGAACATATGAAGACACTCGACAAATAAAAATGGTAATTATGTCTCGTGAATGCTCCACTGCCGTGTTTACTCCACAGAGCTATGCCGTCGTCTGATAAGTCGACGAGCGGTGTATGTGCGTACAGCGTATTCGATCATTAAGGAACCGGTTAGTAGCTCCAATCGCGTTAAAAATTAAATTACTAAAATATATATATTATTCTAAACAGTATAAAAAAATACAACGTTACAATACCCCCCGTCTTACGTAAGGATTTTACTACTCAAATTTAATGAGATAAAATCCGCACTTTAGTCTAACATTCGCATTCAACCTTTCAAAATTCAATCTTTCTTACTTCACGCATGCAAAAAAAAACCACAGTATTTCTGCTAAAAGAAAACTGACGCTACCTGTCATAAGCTACAGTAATCAGCTATTATTAAAACTGATCACCCCAACGAATGTTTTAAGTACCCGATGGTAAATCAAAACAAGGAGAATAAATTTACAAAAGTTGTATAGCCGTAGACTAATCTAATGGTTAACCTACTTATTGAGACCTATTAATTTTAAATCTTTAATATGCCAAGTACCTAGATTTTTTCCTGACATATCGGATAAAATATAAACTAACGGTGATTTTTTACCTATCACGCGACATTTTACAAATTTTGGAGCTAACTTTTTACTGAAATATTTATCCTTATTACTCAAAACATATACACGCTTCATAACATGGTCACCAATATTAAATTCTGTCGATTTACGACGAAGATTATAATGAGAAGTGTTTTTAACGTGGGCATGGAAAAGTCTTGTCTGAACATCTCGGAATACCTCAGAAAGGCAACCTAAATTGTCAGCGTAGAGGTCACGTGGGAAAAATAAAAGTTCGTCGCCTAAATTGCTGTCAATATAATGTGATCCACAAGATACTAACTCTCTGCCGAAGACTAAAAATGATGGAGTATAACCAGTCACCTCGTTCACAGAATTGTTAATCGCAAACTGAACTTTGGGAATAAAAAGGTCCCATGTACGATGATCATCTTCCACAAAGGTTGAGAGACATGTTATAATAGTCCTATTATATCGTTCAACAGTGTTAACTTGTGGAGTGTATTTTGGAGTGTAAAAAATATTTGGAATATTATATTCTTTAAATAAAGATTCAGTGATTTTACTAATAAACTGACTACCGTTATCTAGGAAAATAGTTTGAGGGACTCCATGCACTAATATTACTGAATCTTCTAAAATTCTAGTGACAGCACTAGATGTAGCAGCCTTTAAAGGAAAAATAAGACAGAACTTTGAAAAGCAGCAAGTTATGACTAAAATATAATTATTTCGCTTACGAGTAACTGGCAAAGGGCCCATAAGATCAATCGATATAACTTGAAAAGGACGACAACATTGCTTAGGGCGACCCATTTCACCTAAAATTTGATGATTTTGAGCCTTATAAGAGAGACATTTGCTACAAGAACTAACGAATTTAACAACGTCCTGATGCATACCTGGCCAAAAATAACGCAGCGTTAAGCGACGATATGTTTTAAAAACGCCTAAGTGTCCAGCTGTAGGTTCAGAGTGATTTTCGTTTATAACTTGTTCCCTTAATTCTTGTGGAACTACCTCCTTCCACGAAAATTCTGATGTTAAATTATGTTTATTTTTCGACAATCTAAATAAAGTTTTATTTTTAATTAAAAAATTTGGAAAATCTTCTGGCTTAGTAAGGCAAGAATTATAAATATTTTTATACCATGTGTCTGTTGTTGTTAAGTGTAATCCTGATGTACTTAAGGCATTGATAGGAACAACTCTCGAAAGAGCATCTGGAATGATATTGTCAACGCCACGACGATGTTTTAATTCAAAATGAAATGCGGACAATCTAACACCCCATCGGGCTAATCTACCAGTAGGATTATTCAGAGACAAGAACCATTTCAAAGCACTGTGGTCTGTATAAACAGTAAACGCCTTACCATTCTCCAAGTAACATCTCCAATGTTCTAATGCAATTACTACAGCTAGTGTTTCTCGTTCTGTGATGCTATAATTTCTTTCTGGTTCTGACAACGACTTACTCATATAGGCAATTGGATGCTCCTTACCGTTAATGGTTTGGGTTAACATAGCACCCACACCATAGTTGCTGGCATCGGTATGAACCTCAAATGGCTTATCGTAATCAGGACAAGAAAGAACAGGCGCAGTAACTAAACATTCCTTGAGCTTGTGGAATGCTTTGTCAGCCTCGGGTGACCAAACAAATGGTGGTCCACCCTTTTTATTCGAAGTTAGCTTGTTAAGCGGACCTGCAATAGTACTAAAATTAGGAACAAAACGCCTGTACCATGTAGCTGTTCCGAGAAAACGCTTAATGTCCTTTCGGCAAGTAGGTTTCGGATAATTAAGAATAGCTTGCACCTTTTCTGGATCAGTGCGTAATCCGCCGCTATCTACAACATAACCTAAATATTTAAGTTGGCTACGAAAAAACTGACTTTTCTTTAAATTAATGGAGAGGTTTGCCTGTTTCAACTTCTCCAGGACACGAAGTAATAACGAAACATGAGAATTGAAGTCTTTTGAGACAATAACGATGTCATCGAGATAAGCAAAGACTTGAAGATCAAACTCCCTGAAAAGCATATCCACCAATCTCTGTTGAGTAGCAGGTGCATTTGTAAGTCCAAAAGCTGTACGTTTAAAATGAAAAGTACCTCGACCCGGAACGTAGAACGCCGTTTTATCTCGATCTTCTTCGGATATAGGGATCTGCCAGAACGATTTTGATAAATCAATGCTAGATAGGTAACGAGCATCGCGAAGATTATCTAAAATCTCTGATACGTAAGGGAGATTGTACGCATCACGTTTTGTAACCGAATTTAATTTACGACTATCAAGACAAAAACGGGGTTCACCATTTTTTTTGGCCACAATAAGAACTGGTGAAGACCAGGCACTCTCACAAGGTTCAATTACGTCTAGATGCAACATTTCATCAACCTGCTCTGCAAGAATGCGCTGCTTTTCTGGAGACATACGATAATAGCGTTGTCGAATAGGCTGCGAGTCTCCAGTGTCAATACGATGAGTGATCAAAGTGGTCTTACCTAAGCCTTTAGAGTCTGAAGAAATGTCATTAAATTGTGTAATAATGTTGTCAGCTATTGACTTTTCTGAAACGCTTAAAACATCATACGCTTGAATAAATGAAGGACGATCGAGTTCGAGACTAGCGTTAGAAATGACGGAATTAGAAAATGTAATACATTTAAGGTTATTAGGAAAAATTTCAAATTTACGCCAAAAGTTTATTCCTAAAATGAGGTCAATATTAATATCGGGCACAACAAAAGCTGTTATTATGCGAAATTTGTTTTCAAAAATCATCGGTAAATCCATGTAACCAATGCTATTCATTATGTGACCACCAGCAGCTGTAACCGTTATTTTGTGATCATCATATAATTGTAAGCCCTGTAATTCAATTTTTTTATAATTGTTACTACCAATGACTGTAACAGCTGAGCCAGAATCCAAAAGCCCATATAATCTCAAATTATTAATTTGAACCTCAGCATAAGGTCTAGTATCATCAAGTGGTTCATTCTGCAGAATTGGGTTAATTTTATATGTCTTAAAAAAACATACCCCACGTTGGGCGCCAGTGATACGGTGTACGGTAATGTTATTAGATTTAAATAAAAATATAATTACCGTTCCTGTATTCAACTAATTTATTTACGAAAATAGGTAAGAATAGAAAATGTGTAAGAATTATAAATAGTGGGTTGGTCAGGCCCGTCTGGCTTCACTACCGTAGTCCGGTACTCCCCTGCTGCCACGGATGATGTTCGGGCGTGGAGATGTAGGCACGATGGAACTCGTGCCGCCTTTAAATTTGAGGGTACGCAGGTGCAGCCAGTGTTGTTGCCGTTTTTTATAATAAAACGTGGTACCCTGTGAATAGCATCACAGTTATAATTTGATAAATGTGCCTGCGCCGATTGTGATCCCACGTGTGTCTAGCTAAGGAGAAACCGTAAGCAGTAGTGTGGTATTCACAATCGGAACGGAGTTACAAACATTATAAAAGTAAAAAAAAATAAATTATATTAAACAGGCTTAACGCAGCAGCAAAAGATACAAAGATATACTATAAATACTACTAACAATAAAATAATATATATTTTATAATTATTTGACTTCTATATAATTCTAATTAAAACAACTACAAGCAAAAGCGAAGCTTTTTAAAAGCAATCAAATATTTAATAAATTATTTAAGTTTAAAAGAAAAAAATAACACGTGTTCAATACTTACCCACTTGGGGGTACACTTAATATATATAAAATATATATATATAAAAACTCAAAATATTTAATTATATTTAAAACACTCAGTTTTAAAATTAAAAAAAATAGTGAGAATAGAACACAGGGGAACATATGAAGACACTCGACAAATAAAAATGGTAATTATGTCTCGTGAATGCTCCACTGCCGTGTTTACTCCACAGAGCTATGCCGTCGTCTGATAAGTCGACGAGCGGTGTATGTGCGTACAGCGTATTCGATCATTAAGGAACCGGTTAGTAGCTCCAATCGCGTTAAAAATTAAATTACTAAAATATATATATTATTCTAAACAGTATAAAAAAATACAACGTTACAACTTTTCGAAGTCGTTGCGTCGGGGGACCGTTGTACGTACGTTGACGATGATGATGTTTATTTTACGAAATGTTAAATTACGAACTCAGACTATACGATTCGATATCGTAATTCATTTGCCTTTGTAATTAAAAAGTTAATTTATTTTGTAGTATTGTTATTATAGCCCTAATCGGTTTATGTTCAGATATGACGAATTCAAAAAAATTACGGTCTAAATAGTATTTTGATTAGATCATTAAGTTAAAACCATACAAATTTTCATTTATTGCGATATTGTGGTTAATTAACATGTGCCAATTATTTTCGAAAAATATTTTATGTATATATTTAACTTAGTTATAACTACTTCATTATATATATCGAAACTACAGAGTTGACCAGCTCTATCATCAGATATCTTGTAGAATAGATAGGGTAATCGAGCAGAAGAGCAATCGCGAACACTATAATCACAATTACCGGGCTTTGTCATCAACACTGTAGTAACACCAAGTATCCTACCTTACAGCAACAATACAGCTGTAATAGTCGCTAACTAGGATACCTTACCATACTACTTACAAGATAAGTCTGTCGTTTCGACCCCGGTTCATGATATAGACCTCTACCGTAAAGAGCTATGTGCCGCCCGGGTGGTCTGCCCAGCCAGGTGAGACCCCTCTTACCCAGGGGAGGCCCAGCTTAGGCGACCAGCGACTGTGGTGGTAGGTCTTGTACAGGTTTAGTTTGTTGCGGAGCGGGAGTTGAGTATACTCAGCGCGACCCTGGTGGCGTCTGATGCTTTTTTGACCTCTTCTTCGATGCAGACAGCGTTGTCGTCCTGCGGCTCGGATTGGTCTTATATTGTGTAGCTGACATGTCTGTCGGCCCTAACCTTGGAATCATGGTTGGTTCTTACATACATAAGTCATATCCGTTCTCTCCCCTCCAGCAAGCAGGCGGTACTACATGTGCGTCGCGTGCGCTCTAGTACGGCGGGCACGATGACGCTGGAGTGTGACGTCAGCACAGTGGCGCACGGGCTCAGCGTGGCGCACGCGCTCGCCTTCCACGGCAGGGCGCGGGTGTCTAGCACAGTGAAGGTATGAGTGTGACGTCAGCACGGTGACGCACTGCTTTTTATTTGACATTAAAGTCGTGTACATGTGTGTGTGATGGTTTGCTAAATTCAAAATCCAATACGCCTAGGATGTTCAGTTTGATATTTTACGTTTATTGAAGTGAAACTTCTTTAGGCGCATGAGGGTAAAATTTTTACAAATGAAACGTCACGCCGGTATGCAACGGAAGTGTCGGAAAAGAGAGAGAGTGATCGAGACCGATTGAGAGAGAGTAAGACAGGGCGAACGTAGCATGAGCAACTAGCCGTGGAGCGAGAGTAGGGAGCAAGCGAGTGAGAAAGATTGAGAGAAAAAGTGAGACAGAGCGAACGTCGTATCACGCATAGTGCTATGGATCGTGAGGTGGGAGAGAGCTATAGTGAGAAAGACTGAACAAGAGAGAGAGAGAATACGGGATATCGAGAAAGAATACACGCCCTATTGGTTGTGTATTCGTTTAATACTTAATTATTAGAACTTTAGATGGCATTTCTGTCGCATAGCGTAATATTTACAATATTATTAGACACTTCTACAGTGAATAAACAGTAAGTGAATTTTATAAATAAAAACTTTGTGAAAAAACTTTGTGAATAAATTTGTAAGTTGTCCTGTATCAAGCAATTATTCGAAGTAAGTAATATATCTGTTATCTTTTTGTTAATTTACAATTTTTTATGATAATTGGTTTGAAGGTTAGGTAGTTTTAATATTTACAAATAACATGTGATATTTCAACTTGCCACTCGTCATTTGATAATTTAATAAATCATTTACCATAAAATAAAAATATTTCATAAATTCGCTTTTCTAAATTTGAATTCAAAAACAAAACTTAATTAATAATTTCTAATATTGACAAAAACACGTGGCATTTTTATTTACAATTCGTCATTTGAGATTTCAATAAATCATTGTGCATAAAACACTAATAACAATATTTCATAAATTCTTTCGACGAAATTTTAATTTAAAAATTGGAATTTCTAGAGTTATCATTAATTTACAAAAATTTTGTATATATTTAAATTGGATTAGGTATTTTTAATATTTACAAAAAATCACGAGGAATTTTAATTTAATATTCAACATCTGAGATTTGACTATATTATTTTTCAAACAATATAAAATAAATTTATTTTAATAATTCTCTTTAATTATTTTTTTTTGTGTTTTTTATATGTCATCGTACGAAACTCTTAAACAACATTTGGTATTTACTGAAATATGATATTAAAGAGTAATTGGAAAACTTATCGCTTACAAATATATTTGAACAGTCGTAAATATTATATAATATTATATACACTACAAATATTTATTAATAAAACTTAATGTTCATTTAATCTCCTTCGGTTGTTTTGAGTAATATTTTTTAATGTAGTAAATATATTTTAGTCGTAGATAAATTATATTATATAATTTTAAATTTTAATGCTTATAATTAGCAGAATTTCGTGTTAAACAAGATTTATAAATTAGTTCGCCAAAGAAGTTTCACTTCTGACATGTGTACTTTGTACGCACGCATGTTTTTTATATTTGTTTTATTTATTTCATAATTCGTATAGAGTTGTACTTTTATATAATTCACTCAATCCAATATTTCTTTACAGTACCCAAATATGATTGGAATTGTGGAGAAACCAAAGATATTTATTAGCAATACTGACTTCAAATTAAATTCTGTAGAGGAAGTTTATATTACTCATATTGTGAGCCCAGATCATTTTTATGTTAGAAAGGTAAGATTTATTTGTTTCTTTTTTATTCGATTTTTATCTCATTTTGATTGGAGTATGTCAACGTTTTATTCATTCATTCAAAGAATTTCATTCCAAATAAATTCTTCACAGGAACACCTTCAAAGTGTTTACGAAAAGTTATGTGAGGATCTCGATCAAGAGTACAGTTCGAATTCTCACGCTGACAGCATATACTTACCTGAGAAAGGTGAGTCTTCTTTATTTACAAGTACAAACAATTGTTCTCTATTAAAGATTAAATCCTGCTTCACTGAGGTTTTCATAAACATAGATAATGCACACAAGTGATACCCTGACTCGGTACAACAATAAAATATCTTAAGAGTTTTACGGGAATCGAACCCGTCTTCTTGGCTTCAACATTCGGGATCACTAACCACAATACCATACGAACACCAAACTTCAATTTTCTAATTTTCTTATATAGGACTACTTGACATCATTTTGAAGGTTACCCATTAAAAGCCTTAATTGATAACCTTTCTCGCCTCAGTGGAAGATCACGGGATCGTTAATCGGCCCGACCCTATGAAGTCATGAAGTCATAGAGTCTTGCTCTATGCCGATGCTCACTAACAGCCCCCCTCCCCCCTCCCTCCTGCAGACATGTCTTGCTCAGTGCAGCACGGTCGTTGGTCGCGCGCGCTGGTTCGCTCGCTGCCTGGTCGCGGTCGCGTGAGCGTGTTGTTGTGCGACACGGGCGAGCTGCAGCTGGTGCACTGGAGCGCACTGAGACGACTGCACCCGCGGTTCACTACGCTACGAGCACTCGTTAGTACACACACACACGCACGCGCGCACACTCATCTCGCCTGTTTGTTTCTTTATGCTACTTTATGTCTGTAGGCAAACATAGATATACATAGATATAGGAAGAAGCAACTACTTTGAGCCAAAGTTATAACAAAAATCGAAATTTAAATATGTTTTTTTTTAAATATTTCTTGTGTTCTGTTGTACGATGTAGGATGCAATGGTATTTGATAATGACAATATATATACTTAGGGTTATAAAATTATATCTTGTTAGCCTTTTTAATAATTAAGTTTTTGTTTATTATAGGACAAAAATATATTCTCGGGGTGTGTGACGATTGTCGTCAATTATGTAAATCAGTCATCTTTTCATAGTACTGACCGAAACGGAATTTCTTACTTCTAGGCGACAGAATGTCATTTGGCGGGAGTAACGCCACTCAATAAAGTATGGAGTCCCAGCTCTGTGGCGCTATTACAGAAGTTTGAAGACAAATTACTAGAGCTTCACGTAGAAGACGACCGTAATAGAAATTCTTTAGGTGTAACTCTTTACGATAAATCTGATGAAGATAACGTTCTATGTGTCAACACACAAATGATTAAGTACAAATTCGCTGTGACTTTCGGGTAAGAATTAATTTAAAATACTATAAATTGAATGGCTTATAAACAAATATTTAAAGGTTTGAAAATATCAATAAACGAGCGATTGAAGTGATATATTAGCTCAATTAGTTAAGGGACGGGATGGTTTCCCAGTAGTCGCGGGTTCGAATCTCTGTCCGTATCAGTTTAATTTTTATTCTATTTTTATATTGCCATTTAAAATTTTAATATTTCCATTATAAAACCTACTAAATTTTATTTTTCATTTTATATAAGAATAATTAGAATTATTATGGGCTATTTCAGCTTATTTATATTTAACAAAAACTCCGAAATGGATGACCTAGTAATCACTAATAAGTCACCACTAGATGAACCCAAGCCACCTGAAAAAAAATCTATTACTATATTAAAAAAAGAAGAATTAAAAACGGAGAAACCAAAAGAAGAAGATTTGGAAGCAAAAGATAAAGGACCGCTAAGACTTGAAGCAAAGATTCTGAAATATCAGTCACCCTCCCTTCTCTACGTGTCCTTGGTCCATCAACAAAAGGTATTCAATGAGTTGTTTGAAAAAATACAAAAGTATTACTCCAAAAAGAAAACGCAAGGAAAACATGTATGGAACGTCGGTGACAGATGTTGCACTCTGTGTTGTCAATCTCAAACATGGCGTCGGGCAGCCATTTTGGAAGTCAATGACGGGGAGGCCAAAGTTTTTTATTCGGACTTTGCTTGTGTGGAAACTATCCCTCTTGCGAATTTAAAAGAACTTGCTGAAGACTTCGCGTCTATTGGTGATGCGGCTATCATGTGTCACATGTGTGGAGTCATTCCAGCTGTTGGGGAAGAGTGGCCGTCCCTTACCAAGGAATATTTGAATGAATTGCTAGATGCATATAAAAGAGTTTTTATAACGAAATTTGGTAAGTTTAAAGGCAAAAGTATGCCGGTTGAACTGTGGGTCTATCATACTACTCAAGGAGGAGCTCTGGAACCGAATACATCCGAGTGGAGATGCCTTAATAAGAAAATCATTGAACAAGGTTTGGGTATACCGGATAACAGTGAAGAGGTAATATTTTTAATCCTACTACTATTATAAAGACGAAAGTTTGTAAGTATGGATGTATGGATGTTTGTTACTCTTTCACGTAAAAACTACTGAATGGATTTGAATGAAACTTTACCACAATATAGCTTATACATCAGAATAACACATAGGCTATAGCTTATACATCAGAATAACACATAGGCTACAATTTTTGAGGTTTTTAATGTGAGGTCGTAAAAAAAACACTGACTGAATCCTACAAGATAGATCAAAACAATTTACTACAGTATTGTACAACTTAAAAAGGTCTACAAAAAAGTCCGTGATGGTAAATGTTTATCTCTTAGGAATAACCCACAATAACCATTTTTTATCCTTTACTTTGTACGAGAAATAATGGCTTATTTACGAAGCGATTTTAAGCAATACAGTATTAATCCATATCCAATTAAGTATCTTAAATAAATTGTGCATTTAATAAAGATCACGTGTTTCCAAAGCGAAGAATCTGCATGTTTATGCTGAAGGAAAAAGATCGTTAAATGTAGTTTATAGGAGCATACTGCAGTAGCTACCTATAGGCCTATGATTAGGGCTCTGCAGTGCTTAGTTACCGTATTTCTTACTTATTACTAGACTAGACGGGACGAACCTGAAGTCCACGCGAACGAAGTCGCGGGCAAAATCTAGTTTGAATATATTTATAAATCATGACATTGCATTTTTATTTTTATTTATTTTGCAGTCAACCGGTGAAAGTACTTCAACTTCTGGAGATGACATATTATCTTTCTTGAACATCACGGGATCAGTACGGGATTGGCTTCAGATTGAACCAATGCCCTTGAAGCCTCTTCAAATTAAATCAGATTCAGACAGTCACAGCTGTTCTTCAGCACCCGGAGAAACTGACGCTGACAGGACGGAAGAGGACGTCCCAAATTCTAAAACTATCTTTATATCGGACTGGATGCCTCCAGAACCATTACCGACCACCGAGTTCACAGCAATGCCTACGTATGACATTATATTATGAACTAAACACGATTAAACGTGTCATTGGTTTTTACCATCTCCTAAAAAAAGAAATATCCATTCGCCAATATAAATACATTTTTATGTTGGCGAATCAAGTACTTTAGGTCAAACCACATTTTTTAATCTAAAAACAAAAGAGTCCTCTAAGTTTTTATAAATATATAATAATTGTATTTTAATGTAAATATTTGATATTTATAGGTACATTGACAATGATGGAGTGGTGTACCTCCATGATATGGCTCAAGAAGACACTTTGCACCTCATCCAAAAGGCTCTTGATGTTCGTTTCAAAAATCCAGACCCTAAAGCGAAGTTTGTGAAATGGTCGGTCGGGGAACCTTGCGTAACTTTGTATTTCCTGGATAATCGTTTCTATAGAGGAAAAATTTTAGCAGTCAATAACGAAGAATCAAACTGTCTGGTTCATTACATCGACTATGGTAATGACGAACTATGCGCATTTGAAAATCTAAGGAAAAGCATTGCTCTCTATCAGATCCCGACTCAAGCACACAAATGTATCCTTAATAGGATAGAACCTCTCGCAAAAAAATGGGACAGGACCACCCTGGATTATATACATAGGTCTATAGTTGAAAAGCAATGCTTTGTTAAAGTTAGCGGGGAATTGATTGGTGATTTGATTCCTATTGAACTAAATTATGACAAGCTATGTATCAATGATCATCTCGTGGAGTTTGAGATGGCGAGATATTCCGATGGTTCAGAGGTTGTTGTCAGAAAATTTGCTCCAAATGATGACGTGAAAAAGAAACTCGAACTGACAATAGATACAGACTCAGGACCTGATTATATCGTAGAATACGATCCCGCAGATACTTCTATATCGCAAGATTCAGTCCCAATTAGTTCACTGGAAGGCAAAGATTGGAATGAACTTATAGAACTCGATGAAAATAATATTGATGGAATATTTATTACGTATACACCTTACACAGAAACAGAGTTTGAGTGCACTATAACTGTACTGAACGAATTGAATAAACTGGAACTCAATATACTTCACAATGAAGAAATCACAAAAATGTATGAAGATATGTATGAAGAACTTCAAACGGATTGCAGTGATATGACTCCTCTTAACGGTATATTTGAAAATAAGGCTTGTATTGCATTATTCCCTGAAGATGGTAGATGGTATAGAGCGTCTATATTAGAACACAGTAAGACTACTAACCGTATAAAAGTAAAATATGTAGACTATGGCAATATAAAAGTGCTATCCTTGTTTGATGTCAAGGAAATAACCGACAAATATACTCAGTTGGAACCTTGCAATGTGACTGCCACAATATATGGCGTTAGTTTAAACCCTGAAGTTAATAAGGACACTTTAAGTGAACGTTACGAACAAACATTCCTAGATAAAGAACCCTTCCAGGCCAAAGTCATTGAAATTAACGGTTCTGTACCTAGCGTTGAACTCAGTCAGGGCGGGAAATTGATTTACGAAGATCTTATATTAGAAAATATATTTTTAAGTCATAAATAATAAATAAAAACAAAATACCTGATTATATTAAGTTTAATTTTTCTTTTGTCAAAGTGACGTAAATTTTAGTTTGTTTTTTTTTTAATTTTTGTAATAAAAATAAAGTGCACAATTTAAGATTTGTTTTTTTTTTCCAATATCCAAAATACAATACAGATTATCGGACATATGATTAAGGTTTTGATTGCCGAGAACGCAGTTTTGTGTTTATATTTGACTGAAGAAAAAATGCGGCAGATTTTTTTGACAAAGATATGAAATTATTTGCGAGAACACATTAAAACACAGAGCATAAAAAATATATAATACATGTTGAGCAAAAAATAAACACGAATAAATGATGCGAAAATTAAAATTAATTTATAAACTAAATACCTACTATAACTTACTTTTTTTACCTATGTATAAGAAATCTTAAAGGGAAAACTATTAAAATTGAACTGCAAAAAAAAGTTTTAATAAACTTAACTAAATAAATAGGTTTTTTAGTTAACTTGTAATCTTTTCCATATGATAAAACAACCAGTCAAACGTGCTCGTAAAGTCAAACGTTACAGTAGATATTTATATTTTAAGTGTTGAACCAATGAAAAAATATTCATCGCATCTTATTAACGGTTAATTTAATTTAACGATAACTAACTCAATAATAAATAAGAAAGAAGAATAAAAATAAAAATTTCGAAATAAAACAATATTGCTTACTAATTTTCTGTTAAACATATTTTATTATAATATAATTATTAATTATTTTAAGTTTTAATTAACAAAACCTAATGTTATTAACGAAATTGTGTGGGTATTTGTTTAGGACAAATCGCCACTAGACGTAACGGAGCCCCGCTACCGGATGCTATTTTCATGGGTAATATCAACGCCGTGCAACCATATTCTGTAAACAAATAAAATATTACTTATAGATATTCAAAAAACTTGTATTATGTTCTCCATATTACTTACCAGGAATAGTTTGGTCTAGTTTAACATTTTCCAAAATATAAAGACCAGCTTTGGATGCCATTTTATGGGCTGCGAAATCTGTACTAGAACCAGGATCGAGGGACGCTGTATCAACACCAATTCCGACGATATTTTTGTAAGATGACGTTATCCATTCCGCTACTTCCTCACTTAAACCTTAATAATAAAACCTCTTCATTACTCGTTGGTCCAGGAAATGAGTAGTTTAGATAATGTAAACGTAATACAGTCCTTATTAGGTAGATAAATTACTGCTATTATAAGTAGGTATAAGAGATGAACAATTGAAATTGAATTTTTGTCAGTAATCTTTATTAGTACGCTTTGTTAGCTTCGGATGTAGGTATCTTTGTAACGGAAACTTTGAACTTGTTGGATTAATTTGATTGTTTGTATATGTATATTAAGGAACGATGACAATGCAATATTATAAAAAAAAAATAAAAAATAATCACGCTTTTGTAAAAAAAAAAGTGTTAATTAAAAAGTAAAACAACTATATAGTTGTTTTACTTTTTAATCAACACTCACTAATTTATTTAATGGTAAAAATGCGTGCGTACATCTAGGTTCCATCACTTACCTACTATATATCCTTAACACCTACTTTTAGATTATCTCATTTTATTAAACATACCTGGGAAATTCAAGGTCTTGTTAAGCCCAGACCCTAAATATTTCGATTTGTCATTTGCAAACTTGCTCCATCCGAATTTAAATATAACTACGCAGGGACTTCCAAAATTATTGTTTAACATGTAATCTAAATGATGTTTATGTAGTACGAAATTAGGATCATCATTAACCTTTGAGCTGACATCTGCTATAATCACTAAAACAAAATAAAACAATTTGTGAAAGAATGTGTAGGTACTTATGGTACATTGTTATATTTACCTACACACCTACCATAGGTATAAATGCAATATCTTTTTATGCTTTAGCAAAATTCTCGAGTAAACTTTACCAGCCTTTGTAAGTAAGATCACGACCTCTTTACTATTTATAGTGATAATAAATAAATGTATACTTAATAAAAACAAACAATAAAACAACACAGGGTCTTCAATAAGGTGAATATCCTACCTCAAATAGAATTACTTACGAGGAACAATAAGTTTCTCTATCGGAATTTCTCCTACACGCTTGCCTTTTGCTTCGAAATGATATGGGGCGTCAATGTGGGTGCCACCATGTTCTGCTGCTTCAAAATCATTAGCAGCGTACCTAAATCAATATCTATAATTCAATAAACTGTTTCTATTTAATTTATAAACAGATAAAAAATATATTAAAATGTAAGTACATATATTATAATTATTTAACTCATTGGAGATAATTTGAATCAGACTTATTTATACCTATCCAATATTTACTTACCACGAATGATCTTCTTGAAATGATTCGGTTTTTTTTGTGAACGCGAATTTTTTTCCCGTAGGCCAATAGATCGTATTTTTATCAAATGGATAAGTTAAATCAAAGAAATCAAAATCACCTTTAAATAAAATATCGTTCAGACTCGTATTACCAGTAACAAACACTACAAAGTAACAAGCAAGGCAAGTGTACGCGACTGCAGAGTAGGCCATTTTGACTAACACTAACATCAACTCAAGCTTAGATTGTCTAGCAGCTTGTTACAACATGTCCCTGAAATATGTAAATATAAAGTACCTAATCTAACTTTTTTTTGGAACATTACCAGTGCCCAATATTTATTAGTCAAGAGAGTGCTATCATTTTTATTTGTTAACTTTTAGAGTGATAGGTAGTATCGAATCGTATTAAAAAAAAAGGGTAGGTATAAAAACAAATAAGATTAGGCCACCATTAACAAATGTTAAGAATAGTTTTGATTAGTACTGATACCTTTCTTATAATTGGAGGGTAGGTTTTGATAAAAAATAAAGATATCAGTTGATAGTATGACTAAAACATGTAATGTTTGTATAGAAGTTAAATTGACTAAATAAAAAAATGTAATATTGGATACTGAATTGATTAAAAGTGGTGAATATATAAATCGTTTCCCAGCTAAGAGAAGGCAGAGTGTGTGATCGAGAGGCTAAGTTGTGTAACAGAACGAGTATAATGAAGTGTAACAGTGATACTAAAGAGTTTAAATAGTAAACAGTTTGTGATCAGTGCCAGTAAAGTGTTTTAAAGAATAGAACGACTGTCATTGGTGATTATTTGCAGTAAGAGTGTTCTAATAGTTCAGAGGTGGGATTGTTCCGGGGCATCAACAAAAATAGTATAATGTGTAATGAAGAAAAATACATTTGGAACCGCAGTCACCTTTGATCACGGGTTGTTTTTGCCAAGGCTTCGCCTCCAAAAGGAAATGTGGTAACTTAGCTATTATACTTATTTATTTATTAGTTCAATCTATTTAATATTCAAATAAACTAAGATGATAAAAGTAATTACTTTGAATAGTTTTTCTAAAAAGTATTTTATGTGGATGAGGGTTTTGTTGTCTGATAACTAACATGAGACCGATAAGCCGATCTATGGTTACAGTGTTCGAGACAGTAAGTACATCAAAATGCTCACATGAGGCCGATAAGCCAAATGATGAGTGTAGTGTTTGAGGACGTCAAAGGTAGTATTTGATATTTTGGGTTTATTGAATTGACTATGATTATGATTTATGAGGCAAACTTTTTGTGTCTAGTAGATTTTTTATTGTTCGCATGAGGCTGCTGAGCCTGATTGAACATGTAATCAGATATCTTATACCAATTGATTATTATAGTTGAATTTAGAGTCTATAAATTTCAAAACATTGCCTAAATTGTAGGCTCAATTATTTATATATGACTAGTATATCCAGCCCGCTTCGCTGGGCCTAATTTAAAGATATATAAACTCAAAATACAAAATAAAAAGTATATTAAATATAAGAATTAACTTATTTAGAATTAACCACCGCGATAAAAATTATGATTCAACCTGAATTTCATTTTCTTCTACTCCTTTTTGTAGCTTGTACATGAATAGTGTCATGACGTTATAACTGACTTTAAATTATTTGAAGTAAAAAACAAAATCTGTAGTAATAAAACTGTCACTAACAGTTCTATAAAAATTGCTCCGATCGTCACCAAACTTTACAGGATTACCCGCTGGGTCAATCTAAAGATCCTCTGAAAATTTAGTTAAAATCGGTCAAACCGTTTAGGAGTTTATCCGGAACA